>BJFM01000105.1:22354-40759 GCA_016586285.1 Arothron firmamentum
GAGAGAGAGAGAGAGAGAGAGAGAGAGAGAGAGAGTGTGTGAAAGGGGAGTGATATCGGTAGGTGTAGGAGACATTTAACAGAAACGCTATAAATCAATAGAAACAAATCTGTTTTAGTGAACAAGTTTGATCTTAAGACTGTTGGTGAAGACATGTTGAGCTAACGTCAGCAGGAAACTGGAGTGTAGTTAACCTGTTAGCTACCTCAGTAACATCTAACAAGGGCTGCAGGCCTGTGGGCTCCCCTCAGCATCAGGTGTTCCACAAGGCTCTGCCTCGGGGCTCCATCTGGAACGGCTGACAGCAATCTGATTGGTTTATTGTGTGGCTGATGGTTAGTTAACCAAGTCCAACCATCATGAATCACTTACATAACCCAGAATTTATGTTCTACACTGTCAAACTAGTAAAATCCGGTTTGCCAGAACACTTTAGGTGGTACTTCACAGACAGAATCTGAACGGATTAAATCACAAATGTGGTCATCATGAAAGATAACATAATAAAGCTTTTTTAGGATGGATAATTAGAAAATGAGCTCATCAATATTCAGGTGAATTAGCGGGCTGGCGCCTGGACTTGTCTCTTTACTGGGCCTGACTCGTATCAAAAGCGCTGCAAAGGAAACAGTCCTGCGCTAACGGATTACATCTTAATCCAGCAAAGCCCCGATTCTTCTCTCAAGTGTACCCGAGCTCTCGGTTCACGATAATGAAAGGGCAACAATTACTTTAGTGGTAAGTTGTCTTCGTTTTACATCGAGGCAGAAATCTCATCCGCCCGTTTTTTTTTCTGTTTTTCTGTGTCGTGTGAAGACTTCTGCCGCATCTTGAGCCCTCGTGGCGCCGACACGCCTAATTGCAGCGAGAAGAATTCTTAGCTGCCAGAGCAAATGCTAGGTTAGGTGAAAGCCCTCTATAATCGGAACAGCAAAAACTGATAACAGGTAAGCATCGCCCTGTGTTCAGCCAATGACTTTACATATATTTTCACTGACACATCTGGGACAGTGTAATTTTTCCAAATGGGACTTTGGGGTCAGGTTCGGTTTAAGCGCGGAACGATGGAGCAAAGGCATGATCAGAGATGCCCAAACGCTCATAAAACTCAAACAGAGGCCTGCTCCTTCCAGGTGTGGCTGCTCATATTTAATTATGTTATTTACGGAGGGCCGCAGTTAGATCTGCCCTCCGTGTGACCCGCGCCCGGGCGGCGGCGGCAGGCAGCGAGGAAACTGTGGCTAACCGACACTGGCGGGTTTTTCACAGAACGGAGAAAGCAAATTAAACAAACTTCAACAGCAAACGGAAAGAAAGAAGGTTAGGAAACACTGACAAATGTGTTAACACGTGAAACGAGCTGTTATCTGTAATCACTTTATTCAGATGGGCTATTCGATGCTATTTGCTAACTGAAACACGACATCACATCAACACAACACTGTTGTTGCCATGGCTTTTCATTGCACCATGCTGCTAGGTATTTTTAGAAACCCTGTTTTTCTCCCGCTAACTGTCCAGAAATATCACACGCTGCCGCTTGTGCGTGTGTGTTGGAAGCCCACCGACTCACCGTTAATCTGACGCAGGTCTGTCGCTTCCCCCCTCGTCTGTTTCGCCCCTGACTCATCTCAGATTTTACTGGGCTCACGGTAGTTTGTTGACTTAATTACCTGTAGACCTGGCAGAGAACAAAGCAAATCGGGGTCTCTAAATACGCCGTCTAGACTTGGTGTCTCCCTCCCTCGCTCAGCGTCTCTCTGTTTATTATTTGACCTGTCATCTGACCCCAGGAGGAGTCAGCTCAGAACTTGAAAGTGGACAGATGACACCAATTGTCTCCCATTCATTACAAGTCATTAATCCTTTAATTAGTGTGTTAAAAATAAAAACAACAATGTCCAGCCTCCGTTTCTTTCCATATTAACAGATTTAAGCACCTCAAAGCGTTTCCACGAGCATAACTCTTCCAGTTCCGAGACAAACAACGGGGGCAGCAGTAAAGAGACAGTTAGTCTGACCCGCAGTAATGGCTCCGCTTTGAAGTGGTTGAAGATAGTGCTTGTAATCAGCTTAATTGATTGTAACAAGGCACCAGCACCAGAGAGCAAAATAGAGTCGGGAGCAGTGTAGGCTGGTTAGGGAGAATGTTTGGGTGTTTGGGGCAGAGTGGTAATTCACCATAATGACAGCAATTACTCCAAAGGCAAACAATGTCACTCACTTCTCCAAGTGCTCGCTTAAGCTGGCAGAAGCAGAAATTAAAGGGGAACACAGCCGCGGGCTGAATTACAAGCAAATTAAATGCTATTAAATCATGAGTGAGTGTTGCTCAAGTCTGGACGTAAAAGAAAAAAAACGAAAAACAAAACGCTTCCTTGGAGCCGCAGGAACACATGTATAAATGGAGTGATTAGTACATTTTAAGGCTACCCTCCGTAGCGCTTGGGCTGTTGTCTTGTCATCTGGAGTTGATCATCCCATTTCCTGGGTAGTTTTACACACACAAATGATCCACGGAGCCACAGTCAGCCTGACTGCGGGGGCTCGGATACGCCAACGGCACAGGGGCAAATAGAAGATGACAGAATGTTATATCATAATTAGAAAATCCTGATCTTATTTAGGGGGGCCATGGTTCTTTTGGCCTTCCTCGCTCCAGTGCGGTTCTGCAGTCATTATTTTGTCGTCCGTGAGCGTGCATACATCTAATGTGCACTTTGTACGCCACAAACTCTTGAGAAACTTGCATGCTAGCTACACCAAAACTGTGCGTGCAGATGGTGATGCACTGCAGTCCTCTGATTGGCTGGGAGGGCCTGACTAAGCAGCATTGGTCACATCTGGGTGAATGGTCGTGTTTCCGTTAGTGTGAAGTTTACATTGTTAGCATAGTATACCTAATGCTGATAATTTATTCAAACGTCTATTTTTTGTGTTTGACCTGGCAAGTCACACTTCCGAAAATACATGTGCGTTTTACTTAATCACACTATTAGAACGCTAGCATGATAAAGTGACAGCTATAATCTAAAATGTAATTCTGCTTTCAACACGAAAGGTCCTGTGCTGAATTTTTACTTTATTACAACTATCAACCACTTTGGCAGCAAGCACCAATGACTCCCATTTCAAAGGTTGTATGCAGACGTTTGTGGCCTCAGACCTTGCAGGCAAAGCCAGGCTGAAGCGCGGCGGTGGCTGCTCGGGGTCAGAGGTCAGAGAGAGTGTGTGAGCTTCTCCACAGTTCTGCTGGGACTGGCGTCTTGTGCTCATTAAACAGTGGTGGATCATGGGTGTGGAGTCCCCACGCAGTGCAGCACTGAAGACCTTCGTTGACAAAGCAAATAAGAAGAAGAGGACCAAAGTCCAATCTGGCCGGGACATTTCATGTGTGAAATGTCGTGGAATGATGTCGTTCTTTTTCAGCAGCCATGGAAGCGAGGACGCATCTCTGTTCTTGTGGAGTTTGCGTCGCCCTGCAGACTCTTCCCTAACTGATGGAACCCCGATCCAGAGCTCCAGCATCTCAGACTGGGCTGAAGGTTCATCCTCTAACTGAGGACAACTCAAATGTCCCTGAGTCGTCCACTGATGGAGGATCTTTATAAAACAAGCATGTGCAGCATCCACAGGCCAAGACGCCTCCTGGTATGAGCGTAAACACGCACCCACCCTTCCACATGGGTATTATTTACTCCTGGCACTCCAGCGAGTCATCTTGCACATTAAACCCAGCAGCCAATAACCAAAAACTCTCCTAGTTTACGTCCCAGCTGTTGACCTTTAACTCAGAAGAGCTTTGAAGTGCCGTTTCTTCCTTGTTTTGGCAATGCGATAATTCAGTTTATTGAGTTAAGTGCTCTGGTCTTTATGGCTCTATAAAAGAAGCTCCCTGGAGACAAAGATAGTTAAGTATTCAAAGTTGTGGTTTGACATTATTGCAAACAAAAGAGGAGAAGCTAAGGGATGGAACTTCCTGTTAATGGTATCTGAATTCATCACACACCAACACACACCATTTCCAGCAGGCTCTTTATCACACGTAAACGGTCTATCAGGATATATGACATAAACGGTCCCAAATGTGAAGTGAAGGCATCTTAAAAACCCTCTAAGAGCAGCCAGGCTACACTGAGAACAGATTTATTCACAATTATCCTTAAAAAATGGATTCTGCCATAAAGCTGGGCTCAAGCCGACATCTGAGCATCTCAACCACCTTAATTGCTTTTCTGCTCTACTCCACACGTGGTTTTTCTACACTTTCCTGTAATATTAACCGGACATCATCAAAATTGAGATCACAATGTCTGCATGCAACATTACGCAAGCTTAATAATCCTGCTCAAAGCACAGAAAAAAGGTTGTTATACAGATAAATGACATTCGTCTCACTTCTTTACTTTCATGTAAAAACATTTTCCTCGTAACCCCAAGGACACGTGTAATACAGTCTTAATTGCTGAGAAAGTTGTGGCTTTTTCTAGCATGAAATCTTATTTACGCTAACGCGCCAGACATTTCTTTCAAGAAGATTTATTTGTTTGTGGCTGAAGCTGTTTGTGCTTTGGAAGGTGGATTTCCCAAATCTCTGGAAAATTTCCCAGAAAAATATTGCACATGTTCATGAGATCACATGCAACACGCACACGCCCACGCACACAAGCCCGCATACACACAAGCGCGTTTTGCCGTGAACCGCAGCGTTGCCGTAAATTCCGTCGGCACCGCTGAATATACGTGTTAAAGGGCGTTTGTACGGAGAGTGACAGCCCGTCCTTGTCTCTGATCCCGATGGCAATCAGCGACTAATCAGCAAAAGCCTGAATACACACATCTGAATTCTGCTCCATCAGAAACGGAAAAGTTTGCTCGAGCAGAACGTCCAACCGCAGCAGCTTTGTATACTCAGGGTGCAGTTTCGCAATAACCGAAAAGGCCACAGGGAAATTCTTATCCTCAGCAATCTCTGAAGAAGATCCCTTAATCCTCTAACCGTGCAAGAGGCAGAATCATTAAAAAGTAATTAAGTGTTTGAAACTGTTAATTGTTTTGCAAACACTGCGCTTGGACCTGGTTACAAAAACCACTGGAGCAACATGAGCCGAGCGCCCCCCTTGAAAAGAGAGGGAGTAGATTTTCCACCTAAAGGAGGTGAAGAAGAAGCCTGGAGTTGGGAATCAGTATGTGCAACATTTGTTTAGGTCCTGATTTAAAAAAGAACGCCCCCAAAAATGACGAGGTTACCTGGAGGTGGGGTTGAAAACCTACATTTAGCCATTTCACAACTGAAAACAGGTCCACAAAGCTGTCAGCAAAGGTCCAAGCAGGCATCAAATATGTGTATATTTGAGTAACTTCAACAGTATATGGTAATAAGTTAAACAGTGTTTGAAAAGTCTTTGAGCGTCGATTTGTAATCAGCTCGCAGCGATGCCTGCAGTCTCACGCTAAATGGCACCTTTCAGATTACAATATATTTAAATGAAAGCTTTTCCACGTTTTGTTTAAACACAGTTACAGAGCTCCACTATAAATACACTTAAATTTAAAAAACAGATATCAAATAAGGACTATTGCTTAAAATCCTTTTGGTTTATGAGCAAATGATGATTTTAACACTATTGGAGCCACTCAGGGGGGATCTGAAAAGATGTCCAAAACTTCCAATTGTCCCTTTAGACCCTTTTTTTCTGTTAAACTGGTTAATTTTGCACCTCCATATTCCCTGTGGACACTTTCCACAGACCTGTCCCCTCAGATCACCCCCAGTCCGGCTGACGTCAATCCTGGTATCAGGACATCGAGTTAATCGCATCAACACCTTTTTCTTATCTTTCTTTATTTTCTTTCTTTATTTTTCAGACATGTGTCACCTGTGCACGGTGTTCTGCAGGTTGGTTTTTCCCAGTGTAGGGCCATCTGTGGTCGCTGTCATGAATAGCAGTCTGTCCTCTGATTAAAAAAACTGGTCTGGATCCTGCAGTCTCTGCTAATTTTAGGCTCATCTCCAAACTGCCTTTTCTGTCGAAAATTTTTAGAGAAGATAGTTTATAGGCAGCTAACAGCCTTTTTAGAAGAGCGTAAAATCTTTGAGGTTTTCCAGTCCGGTTTTAAAACTCTGCACAGCACTGAATCTGCCCTTTTAAGAGTTTTTAATGCTATTTTTTTTTAGCTACTGATTCCGGTAAATGTGTTGTTGTTGTTGTTGTGCTGTTGGACTTAACTGCTGCTTTCGACACAGTGGACCATAAAATCCTGATCTCACGCTTGGAGCAGTGGGTGGGCATCAGGGGCATAGCACTGGAGTGGTTCAGGTCGTACTTGACAGACAGAACCTTCTGTGTCAGCCTTGGTGACTCTGTATCCTCCTCCGCTCCTCTCTCCTGTGGGGTCCCACAGGGCTCAATTTTAGGCCCTCTTCTTTTCTCTCTTTATTTGCTCCCACTTGGCTCCATACTCAGAAAGCATGGTATTTCTTTTCATTGCTATGCAGACGACAGTCAGATTTATGTCCCTCTTAAAAAGAATGACACATATTCAGTTAAAATTTTATTGGAGTGTCTTGAGGACATTAAGGCCTGGATGGCTTTTAATTTTTTAAGATTTTAATAATGATAAGACAGAAGTGATGGTTTTGGGTGGCACTCCTGGGACTCCCCCTGCCGATCTGGGTTCCCTGGCCCAGTTCATTAAACCGATCATCACAAACCGAGGGGTTAAAGTAGATGCCAGATCAGGTCGGTTGTGAAAACTAACTTTTTCCATTTGAGGTAACTAGCCGAAGTAAAAAAAATTATTCAATGCCACCATTTTGAGGTTCTGATCCACGCCTTTGGCTGGATTACTGCAATGGTCTGTATGTGGGTGTTAGTGCTTCTTCTATCACCCGTCTCCAGATGGTACAGAATGCTGCCGCATGTCTCTTAACCGGCACACGGACACAGGAGCACATTTCCCCCTCATTTTAGCCTCACTCCACTGGTTGCTCATACATGCTAGGATTCCTTTTAAAATTCTTTTCTTTGCTTTTAAGTCCTCGTATGGCCTTGCCCCGCCCGACCTCTCAGAGCTACTTCACGTCTATACACCCACCCGCTCTCTTAGGTCAGCTGATCAGCTGCTCCTGAGTGTGCCAAAGACTAAGCGTTAGCGCCGAAATTATGGCATGATCTCCCCCTGCACATTAGACCGGCCTCTTCTCTGTCTGCTTTTAAATCTCTTCTTAAAACACATCTCTTTTTCATGGCCTTCGACACTTCATGAAGAGGTTGTATGTCTGTCATGTTTTATGTCTTTTATACTATTTTTTTATGCTCAAGCCTTATTTAATTGTCTTTTATCTACTGTGTACAGCACTTTGGCCAACGGTGTTGTTTTTTAAGGTGCTCACCAAATAAAATTGGATTGGATTGGATTGGTTATCCATGACATGCCCACGTTCCATCAGATGGACATGTTGAAGAGACAGATGGGTGATTTGGACACAGATTGCTCTGAGTAATCCACTAGATTCCTTTGTTCCTGCTGCGTCATAAAAGAAACTGCTTCATTATACGAGACCATTAAAGTGTCGTGCAACAAGCAGCAATAATTATCAGAGGAGTGAGCGAAACTCCACCTGTATGCTCAACGGGCCAACGCACTTCTGCAGAATTGACTCATAAATGGTTTTGACTTTGCTCCGCAAACACAGACAGGATGACAAATGTTTGTCTTTCCCATCGCACGCTAGCACGACTTCAAGCACAGATGAACCATGTGCTATTAAAAATGACTGTAGGCATCATTTTATCCCCAATCAAATATTTGAATACCGCCTATTTAGCCTTCAATTGAACAACATTAACAGCTTGCGGTCCTTGTACTAAGACAAATGAAATTAAAGGGGAAGTTCCAAAGTTACAACTAGCCTCTAATTTTTTTTGTTTTAATACGCCTTCAAATATTGAGATTATTGATGTAACAGCTGACTCACATTATGTCACCGTATCTTCATGGATAATCACGTTTCTATGGATTTCACGTGTGTCATCTTGGCCCCCGTTTAACCCCCCGGTGACTAATGCGGGTCCCTGCAGGCTCCCAGTAATGGGCCAACATAGCGCCGGCCTGAGTCAGGCCCTCCTTTTTCCCTGAGAGGCAGCGTGGGCATCAATCTTTCACCTTACAGAAGGCCTCATTCTGTGGCTTCTGAATGGATCCGTCTCCACTGTTAACGCCTAATTGGCTCTGGCGCCGTTGAAGCGCTGAAGGTAGTCATTTAGGTGCATTACAATCTGAGGTTCTAAAGAGCAGGAAGCTCGGGGAAGAAAGGGGCGGGGGCGCTTCAAACGTAATTTGTTATCCGTGTGAAAACAATGTGCTTACGCTCAGCGTGTATTATTGAAGGCAGTACTTGTTCAGGCGACTGGTTTGACTGGCTGCATGTGACCTGACTGGTCTTTCGCCAGGAGTCGGGGTCGCCTCTCGCGACCCAACAGTCCCCGAAAGTCCCATCTGACACATCGTGTTGTAAAACACTGGCAGACAAGAAATACAAGTACCTTTAAAACAGCATAACAACTCAAACAAATTACCAATTTAATTATGTAATCATAATTTCATAAAATGCTTAACTCACTTATTAAATCCAAAATTATTTAATGTAAATAATGTAAAATCCTGAAATAAGAAGGAGCAAATAAAGGGAAAAAATGTTGGTTTACCACAATGCAATAATTGAAAAGGATAATCATTCACTGAAAGTAACCTCAAAAGTAACCAGTAACCACATTTTAAATAATTTGAAAATAAAAAATCCATCGCATCCAGCAGATCGACCAGAGCAGAATCACTGACTGGGTCCTAAACCTTCTTAAAACTTTTAAATCTTTTTCATTATGTGATGTTAATTGTTTGGTGCGTAAAAAAAAAAAAAAAAAAAAATCATTCCTCTTCCTCTTGTGTTGCTGACAGATCTAGAGAGGCACTTCCTGTAAAACCGTTTGCAGTTCCGATGGTTCTTAGAATGTAAAAACAGAAGCCTGCAACAAAGAACAAAAATAAAAGCAGCTCTGTATTTTAGATTTCAGCGTGCTAGTTTCCAAATTTGTAGCTGCATAAAGGCTAATATGCGGAGGCATGATGGTGTGAATGAGTGTTATTATGGGAATGTAAATATTGTGTGAGTGCAGCATAACCTGTTGATTATTCTAACCGAAGAATTCCACCACTTCAAAGCCGGTGCTGTAATTACAGCCCTGAGGTGTGCCCAACTCACAAAACCAGAGGCTTCTCCTGCTCCTCTCCCGCTGTCACACACACACATGGCGTGACACACAAGCTCAGACAAATTGCTTTCACTATTATCAGGCTTAAATGATATTATGGAAAAAGGAAGCGGGATGTGTGGGTGATTTTGTCTCCCCCTCCTCTCATTCAGCCTCCTGCTTCCTTCCGTCCTGTATTCCTCCCCCTTTGAAGGATCCCACATAGATCCTGGGTCGCAAAAACCCGGAGCTGAGCGCATTAAAGAGGAAAATACTCGCTGAGAGTGGTGTGCGCGTTGGAGTAGCTGGGCCAGTGAGGGTAGACGGAGTTGCTGTACGCGGCAAAATTAAGAGGGGGGGAAAAAAAGTTATTAGGTGAGAAAATGAGGAATGACGGCTCTGACACTCAGCCAAGAATGAGCCGAGTGAATAATGGCTGACAAGGTGCCTGCGGGGTGTGTGGGCACAGCCAGAGAAATGGAGAGGGGTGGAGGAGGTGTGCGGAGGGAGGTGGGGATCCTGAACAGTGTTGCAAAAAAAAAAGGCAACAGTTTCTCCCCAGAGGAGTCAGCCCTTTCATCTGGCCGCTCACTGGCGCCTTCGCAAACCTCTGATTGTCTGTGAAATAACCCCACTTTAATAAGGCTGCAGTGGCCCTCTCCTGGGAACCGAGCTGTGTGCCAAAGCACAAGGTAGCTACGCACGCACGCACGCACGCACGCACAGCCAGAAGGAGATTGCATTCCATTTAATGGGCTATTAGCTAGCATTAATTCAAATGTGTACAGATCACTTTGAACTATTTTATCAAAACAAAAGAAGATTTTGAGACTGTGAGACCATATTTGTGAGGAGCACACAGCCTATTTTAAACAAACTGGGTCAAACGGGCGATGTTGCTCCTTGGCCTTTCCACAAACGTGACTGATATAAGAGCTATCGGACCAGGTGGGGCAAAGAAAAAGAACCGTTGCCTTGTTGCATCTATCAGTACAAGTCCAAACTGGTTTGCAAATTAAGGCTGTTTCGTGATGGAAAAGTGTTGCTCTGTGTAAACAAACAGTGCAGAAAATAATCTTTAAGGGGGCATGAAGCCAGCATGAAACAGTTGGTGAAAATGTGCTCCCGTCGTCTCACAGGCCTCTGCGTGACTGCACATATTCACGCCTGCCCCTCCATTATGACATGAGCCCTTTTCACGGTGCTAACACAAAAACGGCGTTTAACAGCGCACCACAGTCACAGCCAGAAACTTTTACACGGCATTTTAGCAAAATCAATCCCTCGCCTCAGATGTTTACCCAGAAATAACATGTAACAGAAGAAGAAACCGGGATCAAATCTACAATTCTTCTGTGTTTGGAAAAGAAATCTGATTAAATTACAGATATGAAATCGTGCGCATGAAGGCCGTCTCGCTCCGACTGCAGTTTTGTTTGAAACTCGCTGCAGCCTCATTGATCACCGTTCTGCTTCAGCGGCATCGATACAGTCAAACAGGTACAACAGGCTCGGAGGAAGAAAGTCGTGTTAATGGAGATGCAGAAGCCTCCGAGCCCTGAAGGCTGCGTGTAAACACACGGGATTACCTGGCTTTGGTGTTGTTGCAGAGGAAGATGGGTGCTTCTGTAGTCCTCAGATTTCAGGAGTGTGTAAACAGCGTTTAGAATATAAACAGCAGAGAAACTGTGTAACAGGACATTAAAACGGGACTTCAGGAACAAGTATGCTTTGATTTGTTAAAGAACAGAAGAACAAGGACCACACGCACGCACATTGCGCAAGACGGAAACAACAAAGTCCCCCTCTTTTCACTCTTTTCATATATGATGTGAGCAATTAGAAAATATAGAGTTCATTAAGAAAAGAATGACTAGGAGAAACACACTTAATATCTGCAGTGGCCTTTCAGTCTGATAACGTCCCGGCTGGAATCAAAGGTCCGTTTCATCACATAATCTGGCAGAACTAGCATGAGGTTCCACCAGAAGAGTGAAGGAACTTTTAGAACTTTCATCTGGCATAACGGTAAATGTGAAAAGCACATCACAATGAGCCACTTGATGAGGGCCACAATGACTTTGTTGATGTCTAAGACACATGGAGGCTGGGATTGAATCATAGCACAAGAAGATGAATGGTTGGACACAGACATGCGCGTTTGTCATCCGTCCTCTCAGACACCAGCTGGACCCAGTCAAGAGTTTAAAAAACCAAATCTGTAATTTACTGGAGTAATTTCCTCTGTAATTTCAGTGTGACACTCTTGCCCAAGTGCACACAACATCATTGGCCTGCAACGGAAAGTCCCGATAAAGGGAACGGCAAACAAATCAGCCCGTAAGATAAAGAATAAAAGGATTAGTGTTCCATGCAGGGTTTTATTCTCTGTAATCATCCACATGGGGCCTGTTGTTTACACATGCACTCTCTTGAGGTTAATTTTAGAGTTAATCCATTATTGAAATTTAATAGGTAAAATAATACTGCAAAAGGCCAATTACAGTCCGCAGGCCAATTACAGTCCGCAGTCACTAATTAAACCTGCATCTCTTAACCTCTGCCACCTATTTGATGGATCTGCTGCTTTTCAGTGACGAACGTCAGGCTACAGATGACTAAACCCTCATTTGACATTCATGCAAAATAAATGCAAAACTGTGCCGCAGCAGGAAGAGAGATCTTCATATACATCTATTATTCCTTTAATCAAGTTTGAATGTGAGAATTGTGGCCATTTTTTTTTAATTTTTTTTTGCCTTAAGTGCGTCTGCATGATTGTAATTATGAAAAAAAGGTAGAAAAAAAATAGCTATAAAATTTAAATCAAAACTTTGTAAATTTATTTTAAATAGTCATTGAATAGTTTAGGTATTCGGGTCTAAATGCCAAGGGTATTTTTATTTTTCTAAAATTCTAAATTATTTCCAAATAGATGAAATAGTTAAATAAATCTTTTAAAATGAAATAATTTGGTTCCAAAGGAGTAAAATAATCTATTGTCATGAATCATTGGCCGACCAATTAAAAAACACTCAATAAAACTACCCCAAAACAGTCACGACATCGAGTAAATTTGCATTGACAGAAACAAAACAAAGCTCTGAAGAACTTTTGTTCCTGAAGGCAACCTGTGCACGCGCGTGAACATTTCAGGAGCTGTGATTGGTCGAAGCAGAGCTGCGTCACTCTCAGCCGCCCGGCCCTCATAGCCCAGCGTCCCACCTGACAGCTCCATAACCGTGAGCTGAACTCGCCGGAGCGGCCTCAGCTCTCTGACTGTCCCGGCCGGAGTGTTCCAATGAGACTCGGGGGAGTCATGACTTCTCGGGGGACTTTTAACGACGCAGGCTGTAGCTCCTCCGAGGAGGACAGTAGCCGTGCGGACACGGAGGAAAGGACCGCGGAGCAGAAGACGCGCGACCCGGCGACATGTCGGCGGCATCCCTTCAGCGTGGAGGCGCTCATGTCCGGGTGGAAGACGGAGGATCGCCGCCGAGAGTCCAGCGACTGTAAACCAGGCTCCGTGGCCATGCCCGCTCTGGGGGTAAACTCGCTCTATCTGTGTCGGGAGACGTACAACCTTCCGGGTGGGAGCCGAAAGAACAGCGCGCCTTCATCCCCGGTGAAGTCCGAGGTGCTGGAGTCAGAAGACTGCGCAGCCTGGGTCACCAAGAGCGCCTTTTCCGCACAGCCCCGTACGTTTAACAACAGCCTTTAAAGACTTATTTTGTCATAAAACCTGCATAAGACGGAGCTTTTGGAGAATTCCAAAAGATGTAGACTTGCCCCCCCCCAACATCACATATATTTATTGTACATATGTTTATTTTTGCAGAGTAAAAAGAGAAGAGTCGTCAGTAAACCCAGTTCGGTCAGTTTCTGTCATATCTTTTATTCTTTTTATGCAGAACTGCAGATTGTTTAATTTTTTTATTGTCTGCTTTGATGTTCTGCATAAATAAAGAATAAAGAGGCTAAAGAAGACTAACAAATTATCCAGTGTTTTAGCCTATTTTAGGATCAGTGTATCAGATATTTGACATGTGGACGTCCTGAAATCACCTGTCTTTAAAGAACCTTTAATAAGTCACCTGCTTTGTATTTTCCCAGGTCACATGAGTCCCACCTGTCCTCTGAGGAAGCACAAAACCAACCGAAAGCCTCGCACGCCTTTCACCACCTCGCAGCTCCTGGCCCTGGAGAGGAAGTTCAGGCAGAAGCAGTACCTCTCCATCGCCGAGCGGGCGGAATTCTCCACCTCCCTGACCCTGACAGAGACCCAAGTCAAGATCTGGTTCCAGAACCGAAGGGCCAAAGCCAAGCGGCTGCAGGAGGCCGAGCTGGAAAAACTCAAGATGGCTGCAGACGCCAAGACGGCAGCGGCCGCAGCGGTCACCGCCGGGGGCTTGCACCCTGGTTTTACCTTACCGTTGTCGCTGGGCGCCATGTCGCTGTACGGGCAACCATACTCTGCTTACCATCACCAGCACCACAGACCCGTGCTGCCCATCTCACCTCTGGGCCTGTACGCTGCTCCGCTGGGCTACAGCATGTACCACCTATCCTGAACATGGAAATATCACTGACTTTTGCTGTTTCCAAGGATACCCAAACTGGACAAACAAGCCTTTGTCTTCTGCAGGAAAGGCTTGACTTTAGAAACACCTCAGATCTTCTTTTTAAGATGTATTTTTGGCCCTTTGGACTGTTTACAAGTATGGAAGAAGTGAGGGGGGGGGGGGTGTTATCCACCAGATGTTTATATTGTTTACTCTTAAGACGCTTCTGCTGAGTGAGGACTCACACCGGACACTCTAGTATGAACATTAATAACAAATTTTAAACGCAGCACTTCACATAGATGCCTTTCTCTCCATCGGTGCCTTGCTCCAGCAGCTCAAGACATCTTCATCACACAAAGCAATAAGAAAGAGGAAATCCGGAGTTCTTCTCTGCTATACTGGAAATGTATGAATGAGCTGTTTTGTATTTATGGTTGTGAGAATATGGTACTAAACTCCTGACCAAAGGTGTATTTATATCCATCTCAAACGGCACACTGTGCTTTACAGTTTATATTCCTTTGTTAAGTTTGCATTATAAGAACAAAAGCAACATCCAGAATGTTTTTCTCAGTACCAGCAACATCTAATTTTCTATATAAAGAATAAAACAGTGATGTGTAACCCTCTGTAGCTATGTTCCTTTAGAAAACATCTCAATTAACCTGCATGACCAGCTCTGCATTTGTGTTTTAATCCCATGTGTGTAATTTCCCAGCAGAAAGTGTCTTCATAAGCCTGCAATGATGCAGCACAGTTTAACTGACTTTATGACATTATTACACAGCTTTTACACGGTTTTTGTTTACCACAGGACTCAGTCTTCCTTTAAAAAAAATGTAAGTAAGAAATTTATATGCTGTATTTATGACTCGTTTAGTGGTGTGGGAACTCAAAGCAGCCTTTATCTTTATAATAGTTGGGTGCGCCCCAATTTAAAGATAAATATGATGCTGTCGTGTTTTTGTGAACACTAAGACCTTGTTGACTTTGTCGGAATTCTTTTTAAAATTCTCCTGCATTAACGCCTGTTTTCACACAGCCCGCAGGGTCAGACTTGTGCTTTGTTTCCAATTACACAAATGTCCCTGTAACTTTGATGTCGGGAGGAAATGGTTTATAGGCAGCAGCGTTTTTATGAGGTTCCCCTTTAATCAGGACAAGGCAGAGGGAAGTTACACAGAAAAGGGAAGCAATCAGCCAAATGAAGTGCACACTGGCACGAGTGTCTCATGTGTCCTGTGAAACATCATGTTTGCATTCAGCAAAAAGCTTGAAAAGGATCTTTTCTCTGCCGTGGCTCTGTTTTCTGCTACAGCTGATACTCATTACGCATTTTTGTGAGTTTTAATGACACTTGAACCCGACATGTTACAGATCTGTGATGCCGATCAATCCTTTAGTTCGCACCCCATCTAGTGGCGACGTGTGGTATAACACGCAGAGAGACAACTAATGAGTACAAAAATTGGATGAAACTCACGTTTATAAAAACGTGCAAAGATGGGTTACATGTGGGTCTATTATGTATTTTAATTCCAGGGCTGTATTTAAAGAGACAAACAGACAACCTCAAAGCCGTAAATATTTCCCAGCTTCTTCTTTTTGACCAATCTGCTCCGATCTCTCATGTTTTGCTGGTAACCCTTCAACATACACAGTAGTTAGAAAACAGCACATTCGTAATTGCACAGCTGCAGTCGCACAGGAGAAAAAAGTGCTTTCTCTGCAGTTTTCAACTCAGCAGAAATCAGATTTTGTTCACCTAAACTGCCATATTTGCTGCAGCATTGTTAGAAAGAATGCACGAAGATAGAAATCAGAGCAAAAATTCAATGTTCACTCCACTACTTGTTTAACTGTGCTGAAAGCTTCCAATGATCCCTTGCATGTATTGCATGCCCAATCTAAACTTAACCAAGGTCATAAAAAGGCCAGCCTCTTCTCTGAAATCTAAGAGATGCTAACCAGTCATGATGGGACAAAAGATCTGACACAACAAGAAAAAGAATGTTTTATTTACCTGTGCTAGACCCAGCCTGCGCAGTGCCCGTGGAGCATCTCTCATGTCCACTGGCATAAATAACGGAAGAGGATGTGTCACAGCCGGCTCACATCCTGCAAAAATGAGCAGCAGCAAAATCCAGAAAAAGACAGTTTTCAAGACAAGCCTGGAGGCACACCTGAGATTGTCACAAAAATTGGCAGCCTTGGAGTCAGCAGACTCCAGCGGGGGTTTGTATTCCGGTTTTTCTTTGCACAGGAAATTTGCAGAAGCACCGGCAGTCAAACTCTCAATACCCACGAGAGGAAATATGCAAGTGCAGATACAATTAAAGAAATACCAAGGTGTACTTATGTGGTACTGCACACATACAGTGTGTAGAATTAACACACAGTCAAGGTGTGTGTGTTTTTGTGATCACAGCTCTGCCCAAACTTGAAAAACTGCTTGATCAATCGTAGAAGGATGCAAGGGACAACCCGATTCTTCTTGTTCTTCTTTTTTCTCTCCTTTTTGTCTGTGCTGGAGCTCGCACTGCCGTAGGACACTTCCTTTGGAGTTTGTCGTTCCCTTCCCTTCTTTGGTTCCTGAAGTGATGACGTTGGCTGTTTTGTTGCAAGCGTCTGCCTCCCACTTTGATCGGAGCGGACCCACGGCTCCAGGACGGAACCTCCTGCCTTCGGGGTTCCTTTAACAGCATTGGTGGTTCTGAATTCTCGCTTCTCAGCTACTTCTTCACACCTCACTGCTGTAACTCTAGAATTGAGAAAGGCCCCGTCTACGGTTTCACGGAGGTCTGGATGTGCTCCACCAACGCTCCTCCCCAAAGGACAGGTCTCCTACTACCTTTTCTCTTTGTGGGGCGAGTCTTCCTCCATGATGGCTGATAAGAAGCTCAGTATGTGAAGGTCTCTGAAGGTCTTTCAGATCAGTGTTGGGGAAGAATTCCTTGAGTTGTTCTGCTTTGCCTTTTCTGTGCACTTTTGCCATCTCATCCAGGCCACAGCAGGTAAGCTGATGGGCCGTCTCAGAGCCTCTAGGTGTCTGCCAGCCCACGGACGACAAGCCTGGCCTTTTCACTTTGTGGATTTAGACTTCTGGCAGCTCTGAGTGATGTCGTTGGTGTCTGATGCTGACTCAGTGGTTCCTACTGTCTGTCCTGCAGTGACTTCCAGAAGCATAAGGATAACTGGTACCTCACATGTACTCAGATTCATCACTTCGGGTGGGTTCTTTCCAGTGCACAGCAATGTTGCTGCCACGTTGGTAAAGGTCTCCGGGGTGAGCTCGGTTATCTCACATATCACTTCCTCTTGCTCCTCTGTGAGCGTTCGTCTTCTGGTGCTGGGGTTTCCCACGTTCTTTACCTTTCGGACCTTCCCTCATGATCAGAGGAGCCTCCTCTTGTGCAGTCTCCGTTCCTGCACAGATAAGTATCCGTACACTCGTTATCCTGTGCGTGGCATTCGAGGCATCTTCTGCACGTGTCTGCAGCTTCTCGCTAGGCTCCAGTCCTTTGAACTGCTTGCAAAAGAAGACCTTCTCATCTCCACGGACAACACATCCTCCTTTCCTTGCAGACTTTGTAGAGGCATTCTTCTTCTCCAAGTAGAGGGGCCTCTTTTCCACCCACTCGCCTACACGGAGTTGCTCTAGTTGCTCTTTCTAGAATGCCTTCCTCACCCTTTAGGTATTCGAGGAGGCTGTCAAAGTGATTTTCAGGTGTGACATGGTTTGAAGTCTTTCTTCAAATCCTCTGGTAGTTTGCTCTCTATAGATCTAATCATCAGGGGGTTCTTGACGGCTCCGATGCTTCCAAGCTCGGTGAGGTCACACTGGGTTTTCTCTACAGCCTGGATCAGGTCGATCAGCCTCCTTGGCTGGTTCGGCTTTAAGGGAGGGATCCTTTTCAGGTCCTCCATTATTTCCATGGCAATTGATTCCTTGTTTCCAAATCTGTTGTGAAGTGCTCTAAAAATGTCATCAGTGCTGTTGTATGTCAACAGCACTGATCTCTGCAGACCTTCTGCTCCACACTGCCGAGGAGTCAGTCTGACTGATGGATTTGCACCTTTGATTTTCTGAATTTTGGATTTTGATGCAACACACACTATCATGTAGACAGGCATAAAATGTACTTATACTTACACGCTCTCTTGGTAAAAGGGCTAACAATTTATGTGAAGGGGAAAATTTTAAGTAGCTTAAGTAATACTTTTTTTTTCCTCCATCAGGAAAATGAAGTGAATACTTCAACCCAGCAACGTGCAGTACCACTTTTACCCAGAAGATGTCACTACAGCAACACCGATTTCCCCTCCAAGCAGTTATTTTTTAATTTAACTGCTTTTTCTAAAATTATCGACTGTGGGAGCTGCTGAAAGAGAAAAAGATCTCTCTGCTCTTCACCTGTTTGAGCTGGGCTGGAAAACCGGGAGTGTGGATGCCTTCAGTGACTAAAGACTACTTTCAGACTAAAGACTACTACTGCTGTTGCAGTTACAGATCACATAAACACTTCCGGAAGTGCTTTTTTTTTTTTTTTTTTTTTAAATAAACCATCAGCAAATAATGTCACTGA
>BJFM01000105.1:40798-60841 GCA_016586285.1 Arothron firmamentum
ACACACACACACACACACACACACACGCTTGTTCTTCTATTTTTATGAGCACTACCCAAACCATCATAACCAACCACCTAACCCTAACCTTTAACCCCTAACCTTAATCTAAACCCAGCTACCCACACACAGTATTTGAAGCCAGCATATCCAGACGTCCCCTAAATGTCCTCACTTTGCCAGTTAAATGCTTATTCGGCGCCTCACCATGTGGGCGATATTTATTCTAATCTCATTAAAAATGGCCTGCTGTGCAGCGGTGCTGACCTCCTGCGGTGACATGTGCCTTAATAAAAGATTCCCAGCTCCAGTGATGCTGATCCACGCTGGAGTCAAACCCAGCAGTCACCTGATGACGGTACCAGAACCGCTGGCTGATATTTAGAGTCACTGATCTCCTTGGAAACCGCTGCAAGGATGAGACCTTCTCCACAACACGCTCCGCCACACAGCTTTAGAAAGAGATGCGCCAGGAATTACAAAAAGAAAATGGATTTCAAGGTGACCAACAAAGCTGCAGTAAAGATTTGACGCTGTCAGCTGTAGCGTGCTGTTCCAATATTTAACCTCAGTTTGAAATTCCAGAGCTAGTTTCTGAACACATCTGCTCCCTCAAACTGAGCTTAAAACACTTTTGGGGGAGGAAAAAGCTTTTTATTCTAAAGTTTTTAATTTGGGCTCATTGGGAATTTAGGTTATTCAGGTGAACGCTGACATTTTTGGTCCGACTTCATACTGACGTCGCTTTAATCCACGTTTTGCTCCCCAAAGGCTGAGCCATCATGTGGAAGTGTTAAGGTGACCCCAGCGGGCCCCTGCAGATCGCACCGGCCACGGTGTGCAGTGACGGCTGCATCATTAAAAGACGGTGCAGAAGAAGAAATGTCACCCTGGCTCCAGCTGCACGTACCGACACACAGATTCATCTTTCTGACACAGGGGAGCCATTTCCTGTCAAGGTGAAGTGCTTTTAAGTAACACTGAGCCTGATGAAGCTGGATATTTTCAGCCATTATTCTCTCTTCTGTTTCTGCTCCGGTGCATCCTCAAATAAATCTGATCTTCTGACTCCCGATGTTGCAACAAGCTGCCAGAATGAAGAGTGCTGCCGGACTTAATCAGGTGCTGGAATTCCTTTGAGGTCATGTGACGCGCTGCCTGTTGAAGCCATATGATGTGTGAGAACGTGGCTGTAGGACAAAAGCTATTTATAGATTCCCACGTAGGATGTCACGTCAGCCAGGCGCTCCCCGGCCCTTCCTCTGCAGGAATGATGCACATATGCGCAGGTTCAAACATTGCGCGCATGCCTTCAACCCTGACGACACAAGGCTTCCAAGATCCATAAAGTTTGCAAGAGTACCTAATATTTTAACTTAATTTGTGGAAAATATTAAGCTCATAAATAAGAAATGCAAGGAGTTGCCAATAAATAAGACGCTCAGAGCAAAGTTTACTGAATAGTAGAAGATTTGAGGGCAAGAATGAGTTTGAAAATGTCATTCAAGAATCAGCGTTTATGAATGCTTCTGCTTTATACTGAAAGTTCAGCTTCTGCTCATATTTAGCTGAAATTAAAGAAAAACCTTCTTGTTTTATGCTCCATTTCTTTCATTCGTGTGGCTGTAAATTGCTACTTTTAAGAAGGCGCAGCTTAAAAACATTAGCTCTGCTCATTTTCCAGCTAATTTTCTCTCTCTCTACGATCCCAGGTGAAGGTCAGCACAGAGGTCAGAGGGTTTTCACATCATAAGAACAGTCTGAGGGCGTCAGGAAAATAAATTTCTTGATCTGTGAGCTGTCTGTTCTGGAAGTGGAGTTTATCCTCTAGTCGCTTCTGCTGGCTTTGGGAAGAGCAAACGCCAGCAGGGCTCTTTATCCAGCACCTGTTACACGTTTGATACCAATCCTTCAAAACAGGAATAAAGCATACTTGTTATGCCCAGTTCCTGATTTACCCCCACAGTCATGAATGTAAACGCTCGTATACGTTCGTTTTCTATCAACACATTTTCCTCAAGATGCCATTAAGATTCCAGGTGCAGCCAATCACATGTGCAGATCTGCACGTGAGCGTGAGAGCAGCTCCAGACGGAGGCTGCGCCCATTCTCCTCCGTTCATGCTGCAGCTCATGTCAGATCCCATCCCTGCCGCCGTCTCAGCGGGTCACACGTCGGCATTTTATGGGGATTTGTTTCTCCGAGTGGAGCAGAGTGAAAAACATGGAGGTCTATTCGACTGACCTCTGAGGATAAAGCGGGCTGTCAACTGGCAAGAACACATAAATAATTACCTGCGTCAGCACTAAAACCAGGAGACTAATTCAGATTGAAGTGGGTGTGTGGCTGCTGCGGCCTCATAAAGGCAGCTCTTAATTTTCCTTGAGGACGACCCGCCTTGCTTGAAAATGAACCGAAGCGAGCCGTGAGAGGCTGAGGTCAGCCCCGCGCTGCACGCCTCCCACAGGATCAGAATAACCAGCCCGTCTTTGAGACACATGAAGGGAAGGTTGGATCCAGAAAGCTCACACTGAACTCTGGCTGTGAAGCCGTTTGTCCGGCCTGTGAGGGGAAATTAAGACCCTGTAATGACGATTAGCATCACCTGGGAGTGTCCCGTTGGCTCTAAATGGTACTTTCCCAATTATCTGTCTGAGGGACATATAAACATCCAGCTACCTGCTTCACTGGTTCCCATTAGCTTCTGTCCACCATTAAAAACCAGTTAGGCAGCTCAGGCAGGCTGTCGCTTTAGCAGATGTTGCTACTTCCTTATGCTCCTCTTTCCTGGAGATCAGGTTAGGAAATGAGCTAAAGAACACGTCAAGGGGTCTTTGCACCATGGGCTCTGTATCTCCAGGGGTTTCGGTGGCCACGTTGGCTCGCTCACGCAGACACGCCTGTCCGCATGGCTGAATGTGACTCAGCGAAGGGGGAAGACCTCCCACGCTGGAGCCGCTGCGGAGCAAATGCGGCGGGAGGCTCTGGCTCTCGGCCGGCGTCCTACACTTGGCGCCTCCGTGAGAGTCAGCAGAAGTGCTCTGCTGCTGCGTCACATTAAAGGCGAGCTGACCCGAGGGAGGCGGCTGCCTGCTTTGTCACTCTAGCAAAGCCTTTTTTTTTTTTTTAATGCCGTTGCAAAGGCAATTTGCTGTGTGCGACCTTTGGAAGGGCGATGCAACATGACAGGAGCTGTTAGCGTCCCAAAAGCACCTGAGGGCCTCTGACGATATGGACCGCTCCTGCTGTTTATCCGGTTGCCATCTTTCAAATCGGCGTGTTTTTGGTGGCTTAATCTTTGCTGCCTGCGCGTTTTTATTCATGCTGTCACAAGTTTTCTCCTCACGTGCACATGTGATGCTTCTATGGCTCGCAGTATCACTTCCACAGGATTGGGCAGAAGGAGCTTTGGTGCAGCTGTTGTGGAAATATAAACTATTCAAACTCATCCACTAGGGGGTACATTTTGAGGGAACTGACAATATTGCTCATTTGCGAGCAGAATAAGCAGCTTCCAGAGGGGCCTGACATGTGAGACGAGCATAATTACCGGTGGAATAAGCACAAGCTGAGGGACTGCGTGGATCTGAAAGAGGAGTAGCTTAGGGAGGGGCTCTGAAGGGGAAAACTCTACTTTCATGCCCTTTTTTACGCACTTAATGGACCAAGAAATACAAGTTCTGCAGTTAAATTTAGATATATTAAAATATCCCTAAATAAGGTTCCAAATAAATGTGTTTGGGGCGGCAGCCACCATTAAAGCACCAACACTGGCTGCAAGTGTTTAAAAAAATTTAAAAAAATATATAAAACAAATCAGAAAAGGGTGTGCTGGATGTTCCTGAGGGAGCGGACTGGAGAAAACCATTTCTGCACAGACCTTATTGGGTGCACCAGGGGAACTGTCATGTTTTTATTAGAAAACCACTCTCCTCTAAAGATGTAACACCAAGACCTCTTAACTCAAGATCCACAGAACAAGAAAATCACAACAGCAACCCCCCACCCTCACCCCCACCCCACACAATATCCCCCTGAGAGCTAAAAGATAAATGCACTTAAAGCTTGACAACTGTGTTATTTTCTGCCGGTTGAAGAGCAAGAAAATAGTTTGAAATGGCAGCAATCAATAAATAATCTGAAAGAGACTTATGTTCTGCAAGATTAAAGAATAGAGAAATCTCATCTGGCATGAACTCTTGCTTTAAACACACACAAGCGTGTGCAACGGTGCATCAATATTCATGTCTGTTTTCACTAAAACATACATTTTCTGCTCAATTATGGACGCCAGCATGCACGTTGTCAGCCCAGTTTTGTCTGGACAGCCTGCGCTCTCGTGTTTTTGTGTGTTTGTGCGTGTGTGTGTGTGTGTGTGAGGCCTGCTACCTTTAAGTACCCCATTCCTGAATAGGAAATGTTAGCGAGTCGGCTAGCCTCTGGGGTTTTGCTTCCACTCTACATGCTGTGAACACTGGTCTATTCTAGGAACGGGCCTAAAAACAGCGAGGAAGACAGATGTGGCACATGGTGACACTTCTACCTCTGCTGCAGCTGCTGTTTAGTTTCAGGACGGCAGCATCTGCATTAATATGCAGCGGGCGACGCATGCAACCCGGCCAGAGCCATTTAGCAGCCGGTCTGCCAGGTGGTGCTGTTTCCATCACTCAGGAGAGAGCCGGCCCCAAACCTAAGCATCCTGCCAGCCTGCATGAATGGATGAACTCTGGGGAGGTGACAGGCTGAGGAGCCTGGACTGCAGTAGGCGCAGGGGCTCGCTTTAAACGCAACGCACCCCCCCGCCGCCGCCGAGCGCTCAAAGCTAACGCAACCTGGCAGGACGGGAGGTGTGAAGGAGGAAGAGGAAGAGTGGAAGGTGGTGTGCCAGAGTCATCAGATGAACTGGGGACAGAGGCTGTTGGTCGCACCGCGTTAATTAAGCATGATGGCTTTTGTTGTGTTTGCGTTGCAGATAGAGCAATTAGCAGAGCAAAGGTTCAAGGGTCAGTATCACAAAAACAAAGTTGTTGTGCAAGAGGAGGCAAAAGATCTACTTAAAAGCCGATTCAAAAAAGCATCAGTGGGGGAAAAAAAAGTTGTATAAACACAATTTTCTAAATTTTCCTTTTAATGAAACATTATGGGAAGAGTTACCATCAAAGTTATCAGCTGAGAGCAGAGAAGAGCTGGCTACAAACCAGCCAGAAACCTGTGAGCTCCAGCATCCGAAGACAAACTGACCGTCCAGCCTGATGAAGCAGAGGACACGTCTGCGAGGACAAGCTCCTTCGTCCGTGTCACACAGTTTCCACAGTGTCAGCGTGCGCTTTAACACAAATTACAGCCATCTGAATGCCACTCACACATCTGACAGCTGTTCTCTGGTCAGTTAATTTCAGGAAAAAAAAACTGCAGAAACCCAGTTCGTGCCCTTTGTCTGTCTCTCCCACACACACACACACACACACACACACACTCATAAATGCCTCAGGAATCAACCACATGCTAATCTCCCTCCATTTACATATGGCATGTTCAGAATGTAAACACTGAGTGAGTCTCAAAGGCTGCCGCCGTCTCTCGTCTGCGTGGTGCCGACGCAGCTTCGCCGTCCCGCCATCGCAATCAACAGCCTCCATTCAGGCCCGGAGCCAAAGTTAATGAGGTGCAAACGCACGGGCGTTTGTTTCAAGCCGAGAAACATGAAGATGGAGGCGGCGGCGAAGGTCAGAAGAACGCTAATCTGAAAAATAACGGCAGAAATGTGTGTGCAGCTGTCGAGAGAGAGGATTGGTAATAAAGTCAGAGGGAGAAACCTCAGAGCGGCTCATTTTTATCTCATAATTAAACCCAGAGCGCAGGAAATCAAAGTGTGTGTGTGTGTGTGTGTGTGTGTGTGTGTGTGTGTGTGTGTGTGTGTGTGTGTGTGTGTGTGTGTGTGTCTGTATACAAACTTTTCTGTGTTAAAATTTTTAATGAGTTATTGACCTGTTTGTCCATTTCTTAATCTGGGCATGATTCACGCCCACTCTCAGCTTTGTCCACGTGTCTCCGGTCCTTTCTGGGGACGGTGGTGACTCTTCCAGGGGCCGTTACCAAACCATTTGTAGCTTGTCTCTGTTGCCCGTCTCACTGTCAGGCTGGTTTTTCCCCCCTTTAACAGCTTCTCCACTTACGTTTCCATGAAAGCTGACAAAATTCCATCATCATTTATTCTAAAACCTGAGGAAATTGCATACGTTTTTAAAAACTTTCATTGTTTTGCCGATGATGTGCGCATTTATGGGCCCATACGTCCAATCTCCAGAACGTTTGAAGACCTTTTTGGCCCTCTGGTCCCTTTAGAATCGTCTATTCCACTTTTAGCCAAGAAATTGGGTATAATTTTGTAAATTTGACAAGCAGATCGGTTCTGTTCAAAGGGGTTTGTTCCAGCTGAGACTTTTGGCTAACTTGGACTCATTTTTGCCTGGAAACAGTCGATTTTAAGGCAGCTTTCGTCCAATAACTGAGAGGACATGGACCGATTCAAAGACTGTCCTTTCCCATTATGTGTCACATCATTACATCGTGTGTGTGTGTGTGTGTGTGTGTGTGTGTGTGAAGGTGCTTTGGGAGGATCAGAACGTTAATAATTGCTGCTGCGTTGGTAAAAACCGTGTGAGTAATGGGGGAAGACTCTGGTGGCGCCCGGCTGTGAGCCTTCAGCCGGCCTCTAGACGCCAGCACCATCGCCCGCGTGCACGCTCTCTTAAATTCTCTCCGAACGCTTGATAATAGCTTCGCTTGTGCAGCTAATTAAAACGGCAGACAGGTTTTTTCTGTCTGGCTGCAGCTCACAATTACTGGAGTTAATTAGGTTTGTTGAGGAAGACGTTGAAACCTGTCAGGCTGCTGTGGGCTCGTCTTTCCTCGCGCCCGACGCTCCTCGTCCTCCTCACATTCAGCTAAAACAGCAGCTGCTGAACCAGGCGACATGGATGTGGTGTGTTAGGCTGGGAGGTGGCAAATCCCAGGCTGATGTTCCTCCATAGCATCAGAAAAGGCTGGAGGAGCGGCCATCGTTCCGCCACAGACTCCCCCTGGGGTCCGTGTCCAGGCCCCGACCAGGCACAGCTTGCTAGCTTTAGCAAACTACGCCAAGGTTTGTCAAACTGCAGAGGGAAAAGGTGAACATTCCTTGGTCTGGCTGCTGAAACGGTCAGTAACAGGCAGAAAGCAGGAGTTCAGGGGAGGCTGCGATCGGAAATAAACATCAGCTCCGATGTGACTGATGCTCAGTGCACAGCATTTGGTCACAAAAAGCTTATTTCCATTAACATTATTAAAGTGTTTGGGAGGATCTCAGGCTGCTTCTGGTCCCACAAACTTCTCTGGTGGTCTCTCTATCTCTCTCTCTCTTTCTCTCTCTCTCTCTCTCTCAATAAAAAAAGGAAATAAAAGTGTTGAATTTAGAGTGAAAACAGTCTGAATTAAGAGTTTCCATTTGTGCCCTTTGCAGTGCTTCAGATGGTAATCAACACGTAAACAGTCGTTTTTTTGTGCTACTTTAAAAGCGGCTGCACACAGACGGTGCTGCCCTTTTTTACTGCCCTCAGCGCGCAAATGTACCGTTAGAAAAGCAATATTTGCCAAATGGACAACAAAAACTGCATCAGCGCTGCCCGTCCTCTGTGTTTATCAGGTAATGAGGAAATAATTAAAGAAAGGCCTACTGCAGCCCACAGTAATGGGCTCACTGGAGTGCAAAATGAAAGAGGAGCCGCTGTGGGCTCTCCTCCTCAGGTTTGAAATCACGTCACAAGGTGAAGTGCTTGCAAAAATAAAACAAATAGAACACTGGGCTCTGCAGGATTCATTTAGGTGAAATCAGCACCTCTGCCAGAGCCGAGCTGTTAAAAAAAAATCAAAATGTGCCTCATTAGAAGAGAAACACGGCAGCTTAGACCTGAACATTCAAACCTTCAGATTTCCCTTCAACCTCTCTCAGCGGTGTGAACTGGCAGCTTTAGAGGAGCCAGACCGAGAAGCTCCGCTCAGCAGGTTGGAACCGGAGGCTTTCAGGCTGCGCTGCTGTGACCTGAGGAGAGGCCCGCCATCCGCTCGGGCAGCCAGATGTCTCCCCACCCAGGGGAGCTCCCTCTTCACATCCATCTTGTTCCTGAGAGCCACCGATTCCAAATTTAGACGCAGCAAATCTCTGGAAAAAAAAAACTCTTTATTGCTGCTCTCAGGGACAATTTCAATTCCAAACAATGAAAAAAGAAGCTTTTGCTGAAAGAGCTGAGCAGCAGTGTGGGGCAGGCGGCAGGGCCAAAGCCCCCCCAGACCCCTGGGACAACTGGAAGGTGGAGGTAAAGGCTCTCAGACCTGTTTGGATCTCAGCAACCTGAGCAGAACCAGCTGCCGGAACGGCTGCTCGTGCAGGCGACAGATCGGCTGCAGCTCGGAGGGCGAAATTCACGGGGCAGAGCGTCCGCCTCAAAGAGGCGTCTAGGACATACTCCCTCTGCTGCCTTTTTACTGCTGCTTTAATGACTGTGATCCTCCTGCTGAAAACAGCTGATTGTTGACGGACAAACAGGCTGTTAAAGACTGGAAACGAGAGATCTGCAGAGATCTGCACACATTAAAGACGGGGCGCAAAAGCTTAAGCACATAAAGAGCGGTTTTACTGCCTATCACCTTCGTTTTCATCCAGTTAGCGTTGTTGATTGTCACAACAAAGCATGGAAACACACCGAGATCAAACCAGGCCGCAGCTTCCTCTCAGCATCAGCATCATCATCATCATCCTGAGAATGGACTCAGACGAACCTACTTTGAGGTCACTAACTCAACAATGCAAAAACAAACAAAAAAAAAACTCATTTATATGATAAGAGTGTGGGGTTTGATAGATGATAAAAGGTTGTGGAGTCACATCCTGTATCGTAGCAGATCGTTACATGCGAGAAAATACCGGAATACCGGCAAAGACTCCAAACAATTTGGGATTTTCCTCAACTCCATCACATAATTCCTGCAGTGGCAGCATTATTGTGCACAGCCCAGGTGAGACTGAGTGATAAGAAGAGGATTTTGACAAAGACATGGTGCCCAATATGACGTGCTCAGGCAAATAATTGCAGTTTAGCCAGAGACTGAAGCAGTATCAGCCCACCTCTGGTTGCCGAGGAACACCGAGCCGTCTTTGGACCTCGGTTGGTGATGCTCGGTCTTACTAAAGTCACCTCTGAATCAGCGGAGCTGCTCCCTCGAACCAGAGCCCCACGAGCACGTGCTCACATTGGGGCGCGTGATGCAGGAGGTGCCACTTCAGAGGCGACGACAGGGTCCAGCAGGTCAGCTGAAAAGTCCTCCTCCGTCCTCCGGTCTGCAGCTTCCACCAGAAACTCAGCTGGAAGAATAAACGTGTCTCATGACCGATAACGTGCGTCTGGGGGACCATTGGGGACAGCCTAATGAAGCCAAGTTCACCTCTGGAAAAGGTTAGTGTAGAAATAAATGCTCTAATCAAATGACACGCTCTAATCGGTGGGCGTGCGGGAGGAGATCTAGGAAAACAGCAACACTGTTGATGGAGTGCAGAAACCTGGGCTGAAACAAAACAACGAAGGCCAAGATTTGCTGTCGAGTCCCGGACAGGCGGGTTAGACGGCCGGAGACTCATCAGCAGGCTGAACGCAGCCCTTTCCCTGCTGGGCGTGTTTAACACCCACTACCTTTGGATTAATGACGCGTTCCCAAATCAACGCCCGTTTTTATGTTGACTTCACGTCAACGCAGACACAGACAAGTTCATCCTTAGGTTCCAGGACAGCAGCGTTCAGGAGAGGAGCTGCTCTGAACCCCTACCGCAAAGCAAAAAAACCAACGTGGGAAACTCAGAATGCAGAAGACGTATTTTGACAGCAGATTAGGGGTGATTGGACCTCTGCTAAGAGGACATGTTAGCAACCCGATTCCTGGAATGAGAATCAAAGACCTGGGATGTGGAGGTTTGTTTCTCAGCTTTAACGTTTCACTTTGTCTCCATCTGGTTCAAGCGTTCCAGAGCGCTGACCGAGGATGAAGTACGCCTCATTTCAAAGGCGGCAAATTAGTTTGCGTAAAAGGATGTTACCATGGTGACCCTGTGGTGAATCATCACCGCCTGCAAGAGGCAGAAAGCCAGGGTTCAGCTCTGCAGAGAGAGCCGAGTTAGGAGGTGCTGGCTTCTGTCTGTGGAGCTGCTCAGACCGGGTTTATCTGAGGAGGCTGCTAATTTCCTCCCCGTTGGCGCCGTATTAAATATGATTCTCTTGACTTCAACAGATTTTAAGGCAACACCGTTCATGGCGTCCAGAATGCAAACATACAGAACTGCTGACGATGGTCATTCAGCTCCGAGGATATCGAACTTTCAATGATTGGAAAAAGGGTTTCAATATTTAAAAGTGTGTGAGAAGAAGAAACTTTTCCCAGCGGTCGTCTCTGCGGCGCGCTGGAGGACCCTGGCTCGGCCTGAGCGGTCTGGGGTCAACTGTGACGGAGAAAACCACTGGATGGACTGGTTTTTTTTCCACTGATTGCATGGAAGACTGTCAGCAGAGTTTTACATCTAGCGATCCATCGCTGGATATGAGGTCGCGCCCTGAAAACAACCCCCCCCATTTGCAATTTAGCAATTTGGATTCAAGCACATGGTGGGGTTGGGGGGGGGGGGGGGAGTTAGCCATTTTAACAACAACAACAAAAAAGACATCTGGGAAGAGACAAGACCAGAAAAGGACAACAATGTTTCAGCACCCATCAGTTTGAAGGCCATGATGGTTAAATGTCCCTGAATGGATCTATTCTACAGATGAATATTATGGGCTGGTCTCCTGCTCAAATGCATTTCAGCTGTTTTCCCCCCTGGGGTGGAGGGGTGGGTGGAGCTAAATGGTATGTTCCATGTAAAATAATTGGAAATATGTGACACCTTCTTTATCTCAAAATCTGACCCATAAGGTCTTCGTACGCGTGACGTGTTCAGTCCGCAGTCGCCCCCGAGTCAGAAGCAGCATGTTTTATTATTTTCTTTTCTTCCCTGGGAATGTTTCCTCCTTGGAGAGCACCAGATTTCCCCTCCTTCGCCATGCAGAATTTAGTTTCTTCCTCTCTTGCTCTCTTCCTCCCCAGAGGGTCTTCCATAATGTACAGATTGCTTT
Source organism: Arothron firmamentum (assembly GCA_016586285.1). Lineage (NCBI taxonomy): Eukaryota > Metazoa > Chordata > Actinopteri > Tetraodontiformes > Tetraodontidae > Arothron > Arothron firmamentum. The sequence goes on from BJFM01000105.1 coordinate 51,994, forward strand.
AAGGTCGCTAGGCTGCTGGGTCGGAGCTAATTCTGAGTGACAGCGTTATTTTTAAAGTCGATGCCTCTTTTTGACCCCTCTGACGCGAATCAAGAATAAATATTTTGATACTTGACTATTTCTGTGAGTGAATCAGGGCAACTCATTTCCAAACACTGTTCTAGTTTCTCAAAGGTTGAGAGGACATTTCATGTCATGCTTATTGTTGGCATGCTAACACCACCATGACGCTAACGTATCAGACTTCTCCGACGACTTGGGAATGAGAACGAGCCCGTAGTTCAACTGTTCTCTACGGCAGGCTGACATTTTCACGGTACCCACTGAAGGGATAAAGGTAGGCTGTTAAAAACAAACTCATTTGGGGCAAGTTGATGCCCCCTTTCAGGGCTCAAACCTCAGCTTGATTTAGTTCTGGTCCAGTTGCTGCGGCAGAGCAGCTCAGGCAGTAAAGTTTGGACAGAATTAGAGTAGAAAGGGGGGAAGGACACAGTTTGCCAGACGTGACATATGTTTAGCCGTCCCTCAGCTGCTCAGGCTCTTGATCGCTGAGCGTGCAGGGTAATCCGCCGGTCAAAGAGCACGCCGCCGTGTGCGGGCCATCCTGCAGGAGGCACGAAAGGGTCACAGCACGATGATACCACCTACAGGAGCGGCTACACTCGTACTACAGGTAGAGAAATGAATGAGGCCACGGCTAAACAGGCCTGGGGACGGTTTTAAAAAAAGACTGCCGGCAGATGATGAACAGCCACGGAGGAATATTACAGGAGTATTAAACGAGGCAGAGGAGGCCAGGGAGAAAGGATTGCATTATGGGTTTAAACAGAGATCAACACGTCCGCAGCGAGCATCGTGGGATCCAGGAAGGAGGTCAAATATCTTCCCAAACTATCGGTGAGTGACAGTTGGACCTTTCAGGACTCGTGAGGAGAAGGAGGCCTCTGAATGCAGCACGGACAATAAGTGGCTGCACTCAAGCTGTCACAGCCTGAACAACACAATTTAGATGTAATATTATGGCAACGGTGCAGCTAAACCCAGCTGGTCCAGTTCTTCGGCTGTCAGGTGGGTCCCCGGCTGTCAACCCCGGCATGCAAAACACAACACACACCTCCAACATTTCACAAGCCCATTCATATTCATTAGATACCCAAGCTAACGCTAACACCACCTATGCAAATATCCTTCCCACCAACAGTCAACACAGGGGCCATCACGTCAGCTCAAATTACTCAGAGTAGAATAGAATGCTTTTATTGTCGTTGCGTGGTTCAACGAAATTACTAAGTACAGATAAATAACAACTATTTCTTCATTAATTGATTTATAATGTGAAATTATTTTTTACAGCCCTTTAAAATACTGCACATCTGGTTTTGTTGCTAATATTCGGGGGGTTTTTGAATGTTCTTCTCCTTCAAAGGTATCAAGAAAAACAGTCAGAGGAGAGGTGAAAGTCAGGCGGGGATCTGCTGAGATGTGGGAGGAGATACAAAAAAGAGAGAGAGAGTAAAAGATGGGAACATTGGGAGGATTCCAGCTCTGCACCCACATCCCATCAGTCACAGCCATTACGAGGGCTGCCGTGATAAGATTGACTGTAAAAAAAAAAAAAAAAGAAAGAAAAGCAGATGGTGTATAACCCGGCTCCCTTCATCTCCGCAGGCACGCAGGTATCCCACCGCTTGATCCGCCTCTCAAACATTGAAGTACCTCACACGGCGAACGAGGCGCCTCGCCAGGTGTGGAGGACGCAGCGTCTCAAAAATTGGCTGATTTTAAGAAAAGTTCCCTGTAGACCGCACAATTTCACAGGAATAAAAGGTGGAAGAAAGTTTTAATTTAACAGAGAAGATATATATATATATACACATATATATGCACACACACACACATATATATATATATATATATAAAATCTTAGATCAGTTTAAACTGGAGACTTTAAAAGAAAAGCCAAGTTTTTGTTATGAAAATGATTACACTTGACCAAACTAAAAAACTATATATCAAATATGGTGACGTGCACCCCAGGGGCTGTCCCCATTTCTATTTACAGTATCTCCTAAATGTGTGTGATGTGTTTGCATCTGTAACGGAGTTGGCCACAGAACCACACGTGGAGCTCAGGTCATGGGGAGTTCTGGGGGAATTTAACATTTAGCTAAAAGAAAAGGAGCTCTGTGATTTTTTGTGTTGACCAAATATAGTTACAATACGAAAGCTTACAGACTTCCACAATATTAAAAAGAGCTACAAACATGATGCAGCATTTATTCCTTCCAGGCCTCTTAAACCACGCAGACTCCAGTAAAAACTGCTGAATAACCAGCCCGTTCAGGGTCCCGGAGGGACAGAACCCGCAGCATCTGGAGCCGCTTAATAACTGCGAGTCCCGGACTCCTGAGTGGACTCTGGCTCTAACGACCCGCCGGCAGTGGGGGTGAAGTTATTATAGTCGAGTGATTATTGCAACTGCAACAGTCAGGATCTCCTCTGTGCAATGAGGAAACCCATCACAACGATCCACCGGGGCGGAGCCGCCGCCTCTGCCGCCGCCGCCGCATTTAGGTTACAGTTCTAAATTAGAGTTCTTAGTCACGGAAGAGCTGAGTCATAGAAGAAAACAAAGGGAAGCGCTCGCTGAAGCTGGACGCTGGATTTGTCAGCATGTTCCCTCTGCCAGGCCTGCTCCCTGAAGGCCTCACCAGCACGGCTCACATCTGCGCGTGAGCTCAGATTCTGTCTGTTTCTCTGAGAGTTCCTGGCGTTTATCAGCGAGCGGAACAGGATCAGCAGGTGGAGGCGGGTGACGGATGGACTAATGGAGGAAACCAGGCTGGGACCGATCAAGCGTGTCACGGTTGGTTTTATTGCAAAGAAATAAAACCGATAAGCAGGAACCTCTTTGGTTAATGTGTGTGAGGAGGAGTTAACCCCTCCCCCACCCACCCCCCTTCATCTCCAGAGATAACACGCTGATGCAGATTTCAGCGGCTCCGCTCACGTCTGTTTTGTTCAGACATGGACGCGCAAATGAGGTTTGGAGAAAAATATACATCCTCCATCATGACTTCCTAATCTTTTCTGGTGTTTTACCTCTTTTCTCAAACCTGTTCACATAAAGTCTGCATGTATAAACCAACTTCCTCAGCCTCCCACCAGGACCTTGATCCAACCTGCTGTAGTCTGCCTCTGCCAGCAGGGTGACATTCGGGCAGCAGAATGCAAAACCATTTACAGAAGCCCCATTCTGCCTTGAATTAGGCCCCATAACGGGCAACAAAGAGTACCTGCTAGCAAACCAAAAGATAAGTTGCTTCAGTTCCATCGTTTCATTTCCGGTTGTGAAAGATGAACTACTCTGTTCAAGCTCCTCAAGAAAGCTTCTTTCAGCTCTGCAACGCAGCCACCAGCACTTCCGAGCGCGCTCACCGCTGACACCAGCTCAGAATTGGAAACAAACGCCAGAGACGCGAGGCCGAAATGTCCAGTAGTGCATCTCTCGTAAGGCCACAGGTGTGACACAAAAGGGACAAAATGCAATTAAGTCCCTGAGAAACCCTCACAGTGTCCGAACCACGACAGTGAAGGACCTTCCACAGGCAACATTTAATAATTCCAAACCCTAATTCATCATTTAGCAGTTTGACAACAAAATCTCTTGCATGTGCGATGCTCAAAGGTGCAGCCCCGTTAGCAGGAAAGCTCATCTTCATTCAAGCTCACGGCTGTTTATACGCTCATTCATAAAAACACTTTAAAAAGGCCCGAGTCTGCATTAATCTGGAGCGCAAAAACAGGATTAGTGGCTGCCACCTGGGATTTCATCCCGCTCAAGGAAAGGAAATATTGGAAATCGGCGTGAAAAGCAGACGGTTTCGACTCAGTATTCAGGACACTTTTGCACATTTCTTTTCATTCACTTCCTCCTGCTCCGGCCAAATTTCTCTTTGCAGAATCTCAATGATGCACATTTTAAATAAATCATAGAAAGGAGACGTTTGCCTGAATCAGCCTCCAGCGGCGGCAGCCAGCCCGGGAACAGAAGCGTTACTTTGAAATGGACAATCTCATTTACACAGTACGTGGGAAGATGCTCCATCACTGACTTTGTTTTAGTTCTTTGGGCAAACCACAGCGTGGGCCTGCCGTGCGATCAGTCTGTAATTTGATCATTTTAACCAACTCTTGCAGATCCTCTGCAGCTCATCTTGTGTCCTGCACAGCCAACACGAGGTGCACGCCCACCAGATCGGATGATAATAATGATTAACGCAGCAGTTCAGCAAAGACACCGAGCGAAGGACCAGGAAACAGCCTGCGTCCACCTCGTTAACAGCCAGCAAGGTGAGAGAGTGTGCACGGTGAAAATAGGGACAAATTATCGCCACTGGCAAGGAAATATACAACTGCGAGCAGATTCACCGTCTATTTATGGCCCAAATGTCTAAAATGCAACATGAATCATGGAATCATGGAAAAATCCAGCAAGTGGGTGAAACAATGAGCGCCTTCAATCAGGCCTGGACCAAAAGTAAAATAAAGAGAACACCAAGACAGACCAGAAGCTCTCAGCAAACAAACAGCAACAAGGAAACATTTGAACCCATGCGAGCGCACACAGAGCAGCAGTAATGGTGGCTGATCCCTCTGCTGCACCAAACCCTCCAGCTCAACATCAAACCAGCCAGGACAAAATGGTGGAAGCTGAAACAAGCAGTGCAGGTCTGAGATAACAGCCAGCAGACAGACACCCGACAGCAGCCAGCAACAGGCAGCAAAGTAGGAGAAGTACTTACAGAAGCCTGGAGATGTCTGGAGCTGGTTTCACTGGTGGGTAATCCTGCACCTTCTGGGGCCCAGTGTGGGACCAGAGGCCTGCAAACACGCTGGTTTTCCTCACTGAGATTTGAAACATAGTCCAACTGTGCATGTTCTCATCCAGAAGAATGTCTTCTCCTTCTTCTTCTGGATTATTGGCAGGTGGTATTTAATCGAAGAAGCTGCATTGAACCAGCACATGTTGAGCACACCTGGGTCCAGGACCTGATCCAGCTAATTCCCCAGGCATAACGAGCCGAGCGCCGAAACCAGATTACCATGCGATTCTTCCTCTGTGGCATTAACACCTGCTGCTCATCAGAAAACAAGAGCCCACATGAAATGTGGATTGAAAAGGAGAAGAACAGAGAAGCTCCCTCTCATTATGACATTGTTCCCCCATAATCTGGCCATTCTGCTTCACCTCATCTAGAAAGAGGCCTGAGAGCCAGTCCAAAAAGCCCATTCTTCCCCAGTAATCCCCCTAAAATCTAAACCTTTTCTTACAGCGACTGTATTTTCTTTTTCTAATTTAATTCATCCGCACAGTTAATTACCTCAATAAGGAATACTGATAAAGTCTTTCTACTCATCATCCTTCCTTTTTTCCCTGATGTTTGGTATCTTCTTCACCTCTGCACGGCTCATTATTAGCAGCACGTTGATTCCACGGTTTCTGCCGCTCTGTATCTCACCGCAATCAAAGAGAGATGAAACTAAACACTCAGGATTGTTTTTTCATCTATCCAGAAGCTGCTGGAGGCCTGAAGGGAGGGTTAATGAAATGGATGCACGGTGCAGGGAGGTGAAGAGAACTTCATTGCATGTAATATTACAGGGGGAAAATGAAAATAAAACACTGGGTGGGAATTTATGCTTCTTCTATCACAGAAAACAACACAGTATATATAATTACCAAGCAGAGGAAAAAAGAAGAACTGGGCTTTATCGCTCTTTTACAGGGGTCTTCCTGCCATCTCTGCATTCCCCTTTTCCTCTTTTTTCATTCTCTCTTCTCATCCTTTTTATTGCCCTCAGTCTGTGGCTCCAGGAGCTCCACACACACACACACAAACACACACACAGTAGCAGCACACTAATGATTTCACATAAAATCCTCCGAATCTGCCGGCCAGAGTGAGGATGACTAACACTTAGCCCAGCCTTGCTAAACGTTACGTTAGACTGGTCCTGCAGCTGGATTAACTCTGGCTAATTTAAAACAGCACTTCTCCAATCAGCTATCAGCGAGTTGCAGTTGCTGACTGACTGTTTGTTCAGCAGAAACACAACCACCCGGCTGCTCCGGGTGGCAGAGATAGTCCAGATGTCCTCTGGCTCCAGCCGCTGGCAGGACAGGACGTTCAACAGTTTAATTCAGGATGTGGACGCGGGACTCTCGAGCCCTCGCTCCCCTGGCTCAGGCTCGCTTATCGCGCTGAATACCGACGCTGATAGCATAATTTAGTTTTGTGCAATTTCTGAGTTTCCAGAGCCAAAGTTTTATCTCTCCTGTTGCAACGCAGGACCATCATTTTGATTCTGTGTGTGTGTGTGTGTGTGTGTGTGTGTGAGGGAAGTATTTGCAAGGTCATTCAGTGAGTTTGGACACAGCAGATCAACACATCTGTGACTAACAATCTCACGTCTCTTCCCCTGCTGGAGAACAGGAACAGGTAGAAATGAGCATCACATCCCATCATAGGTGCAGTTTTCATTCACAGGCCAGCGTGCGCGAACATTTGGCATTTTCGTCCCGAGTCCAGCTGCGAGCTGCTGCGGGTCGGCAGCTGCTGTACCGGCCCAGCCCGGGGGCGGTGGAGCCCGGCTCAGCACGCACGGCGGCGCTATGACATCACCCGTCCTCTCCGCAGCTCATCTCTTCTCCCAGACCTTCGTGTGTAGACGGTGGGTCGTCTGTAGTTTTGAGGGGGTTTTTTTATGTGCAGCTCTAAAGTTCTGGAGTTGCTTCTGCGGCTGGAGGGAGTGTGTGCCCTCGTGGATGGATGGCTGGGTGGTTTGTATAACAAGCCCTTCAGCCTCATGCAGGTGCACGCACCTCCACCGCAAGCCTCCAGCCGGCTTCAACGGACAGCTGAATTGTCTGATGATTCTAATTGCTCACTTCAACTTCTGACCGTGTGTGTCCAACACCAACCATCTGGTGTCCCTGAGCAGAGCGGGGGAATAAAACCGAGAATACCCTTCGCTGCAGGCGCGATTTCAGAGGTGTGCATGAGAGCGCTTGACCTCCAGCTTCAAACCCAGGCCCCCGATTGGCTCCTGACCCTCCTGATGGAGCGCCGCACGACCGACCGTCCGGCCCATCAGCCACCTGGCGTCCTCGCACTAGCCCAGTTACTCGGGCAGCAGATGTCCGGGAAGTCATGTTTAAAATAACAGAAATTATGGGGACCGCTCGCTGCCTTTACATGCAGGGCGGGTTTGTCTGTCCGGGCCGCTGCTGCAGGATTCAGAACAGCACCTTTAATTATAACTGTTAGTATTCTGCACGTCTGCAAGTTTGACCTTGTTGATTCTGTTTCTGTGGGTTTAGTTTGGAACCATTTCCCAACTATTTACCAGTTATGTGTTATATTTATGGATAATATTTCATATTTTGAAGCTGTTTCTTAGTCCATGACACTATTTAGGTGCCTATTTTCTGATGTAACGTCTTTGTTGCCTTTGCCAGTCAGTAATATGGCTCTTGGTCAACTCGCTACTTTTTGGGGGAATTTAAATGAAAAATAAATCCCTCTGGATTTAATTTAAATATGTACATTTGGCCCTGTGGATATCCTTTAAAAATGATTTAAATGCAAATATAAACACTTTTGCAACCATTTTTATGCAAACAGGAGGCTTAATTCTTCTGCCAAGCTATATCCAAAGCCATAATGCAAATATTAATGTATTTTCCATCATTGTGCTGCATCCTGCAAGGTTTTTTTCCTGCCATCTGTTCCGCAAGTCTCACATGAACAAGATGTGTTTGCTCACTAAAGTCAGTGAAAAAGCTGTAATTTCCATATGCACTGCATAACATGCGCTCCAAAATATATGCACATGCTTTACAATAATGTTGAACGGCAACATTCTGAAGCGTCTAAGCCCACAGGAGCTGCACGCTGTCCGCATCTGGGCCTGTTTCAACGCGTTATCGCTGACGACCTCGACACAGTCGGGCGTCAAACAGATGTCGGGTTTTCCGATCGTGCACGTCTGCGGCCTTTGAATCAGATCTAAATCTGAAAACTGCGTCACCAAACTTTCTCGCGGTTCCACACAAACCTGGAAGGTCTTCCAGCTTCTTGCCTGCACCCTCACGCAGGATGAACACCTGAAAGCTGTCCAGCACCGTCCGCGTCTCCAAGCGGAACCGTGCGGCTCCGAGCACGAGCAGGAAGGTGTTTACATCATCAGCTGCCCGTTTCCCACCTTTTTGTTCCCCTCACATCTTAAATGGAGGTAAAACGAGAAGGTCGTTCGAGAGACATCAAGCTAACGTGCTAACAAACGACTAGAAGTAAAATTTAAAGCTGGAATGTTCTTTTGGACCCAATGCCAGCAGGCTGTCAGTTACAGACTGGATTTATGGATCCTGACTGATACTGAGCTTATAAGGCCACAGCAATGGAAAATAGCATAAAGCATAATTGCTCTCGCACGTGGTTGTGGGTTCAAAGGCTTCTGTGTCGAACAGAAGCCACGGGGCATCAAAGCGTCTGCAGGGGCAGCATCCACGGCGTGGATCTGTCTGCAGCCGGCTCTGACGGGGCCCTTCCTCCTGTCCCTGCTCGCTCTGCTTCTCTTTCTGCAGTGCACGGGCGTTACCGGGGGCCGCGTGCACACTCGGACATGTGTCTGCATGTGTGCACAAGTGTTAACACACCATCAGAGATATTAAAGAGGAGAGGAGGTCAGAGGGGGTCGGACTGGGCCAGGGCATTTATTTTACCTCTCTCTCCCTCTCTTTCTCTCTCTCTCTCCCTCTCCCTCTCTCTCTCTCTCTCTCTCT
>BJFM01000105.1:68326-85908 GCA_016586285.1 Arothron firmamentum
ACACACACACACACTCTGGTCTGTCATCAGTTACCTGAGGCTTCTTCCTCTCCAGGCTGGTGGGGGTGTGGGGGTCCAAGGACAAAAGCAAGAATACATCATAATTAGGGCCAGTGGATGACAGCTGGCAGAAACACATATTCCTCTGATGCGAGCTAACATTGGCTCCATCTGCAGCGTTCTCTACTCAGACACTCTGCTTTAATTCAAATGTGTGTTTAGTAATTTGACGCATCCCATGACAGATACTCTAGAATCAGCAAAACGCCACTTTAACATTAACCTTTTAACCTTCATGTACTGAAAATTATTCAAAGTGCTTAATTTAAAGGAGCAGCCCATTACAGTGAGAGCTGGACCGGAAGCAAAGCTCAGATAAAATCACATAACTTCAAACACACATTTGTCATGTGTGGAACCTTAATCATGATTGTGGCTCTTCTCATCGCCCCCACAATGTAGTTTTCATTAAAACCCACCTCTGATTGTCACATCAGGTGGCTGATTACTTTAATCATCTTTCAAATGAATTACAACAGCCATGATTAGCCTCTATAATATGGCATTGAGTTCCCACAGCAACAGGCAGAAATGTGAAAATCACTTGAAGCTGACTGGAGATAGAACTCAAGCACCACCTTATCTTGCTGTGTTTGCACCCACCACCCCTCTCTGCAGTCCTCAGCTAATCCTCTTCCTCCTTTGACCCTGTTGCATATCTCCAAGGCCCAGAATCATGGTAGCGGGAGCCACTGTAAAGGCTGCTCCAGCTGTTTGTTCCCAGCTGTCACACTGAAATGGAAAAACAACGAGTCGGTTCCGTGACGACAAACCATCACCGCTGCCGCTTACAATCCATCCTGATGCTGCATTCACATCCCCAGGAAGCTGCTTGAAGTGCGGGGCACGTTATCAACTCTGTGCAGCACTGATGGAAAGGTTGACATGCCTCAGCAGGAAAGAGTCGCAGTGGCTCACTAATAACCGGATCGTCAGCTCGGTAACATCGGGTGTCTTAGCAACAGCCACAATAAACAAGCCCCGGGAATAGAGGAATCCTGGGAAGAGGTACACAGCGACCGCTGTCCCGTTATGACATCCGACACATCACTTGTGCAACCAGCCCACTCAGATGCTTTTTTTTAGCCTGGAAAGTTATTAACTTGTTCTTTTTTTTCTCCTGCACCAGATGTGTCCTCAATTACAGCTGGATTATCACTAATAATAGCATTGGCATGAGCAACAGCACAGGAAATATAGCCAAATTCACATGGCTGCATTTAGGCTAAAAGTCCTGAAGGTTTTGAGAAACTACACAATGGGACTGGCATCTCCTGGGTGTGGTCTTGGGAGAAGGACATAAAAAAAAGCAAAGCTCCTCCTCTTCTGCTTTTTGCTCTTTTTTTTTTTTTAATTAATAACTGCGAGACCGTGAGAAAGGAGGCAAAGCTCCAGCAACAGACAGCTCAAAGTGGCGGCGGGACACAGCAGCTATCCCCACATACTTGATGAACACAGCTGCACCATGCTGGGATTTTTTTCCACTTAATTAAAACAATATTGATAAACTCTAAATGAGCGATCCAGATGTTTGGTTTTCGGGTAGAATCAATCCATCAAGCCCCCACAACACATTAATGTGAGTGCAACGCTTCTTTTTTGACTCTTTTTCTTTGTACTATCAACATTTCGCTCTTGAAAAGGCTTTTTTCTCGGGGGAAATTTTAAACCCACTAGATGGAGTTGAGTACTGAAACCACGGCAATCCTGTTGGTTCTCATCCTTCCTTTGACCCAGTTCTTCTGCGTGCGAGCACCTTCTCCCCACCAGCACCTCGCTGGCATAATGAGGAAGGTCGTACCCCAGGTGCTCGGAGGTAACATATGACAAATTGGTTGCATGTACATTTTCCTAAAATAGGATTGCGTGGAATAGCAGCAAGCTTGCAGGCCTCATTCCATCGGGACGGGCCAGACCTATCACGCTTCTCCCATCTGTCGTCTCTGATTGGGGCCGGTAAAGTGCAGCGGCGCTCGCCAAACAGCCAGTCACTGCCTGCATAATAACCAGGTTTTAGTGACAGAACAATATGTGTCCACTCTGGCCAGTTTTTCATCCAAATTTCTAGAAAATGTGACTCAGCTGTAGTTGGAACAGAGGAACAATGAATACTATTAACTGCAACCACGGCTATGGAACAATTTACTTTACAGTTTTCTCCATTGTGGGGGGATTAAGAAGCTATGATGCCCCAGAGGCAAGTTCTCTATTTAGCATCTACATGCTGCTGCATAACAACACCAAAAAGGAAATTTGGATCCTTGTAGCAGCCCTTCTAATTCATGGAACAAATTTTGCAGACAGTAGAGGTTAAAAGTCAGGAAAAAATAGAATCCAACAGTATTCTCCTGTCAGGAGAATAGACTCCTGCCCCATGATGGATGGGACTCTGAGGACTTGGAGAATCGCCAGTACTGGCAGAAAGAAGCAGCTAAATTGATCAAAACGTTATCTACTATATGAAGGATTGATGCAAAAAATCATTTGACATTCAGTAGATCCAAGGTCAAACCTTCTCTGATATTACTACTTACAAACCTGTCCATGTTTATAAGAGAAACTGGAAAAGGAAAGACAAGCAGGATGGAGAGAAAGAAGTGGGGATTGATAGACTAGGGGATAGCAGGAGGTGAGTTTTGGTAACGGGAAGACCTTGTTATCTATGCAAGAGGTTTACAGCTTTTCCAAATAGCTGGTGTGAAGTGAGGCCTCTTTAAACCCCGGTGATAAAAACACGCTGACGCTCAGTGAAACTGAACCGTATCTGTGAACACGCTATCATTTTGGCGACATCGGCTTCAGCGGGGGGTCCGAGCCGTCCCCTCGCTGCTGTTCCAAAGCAATTTCTGCTGCATGCTTGTGGTTGTTCCATAACAAACCGTTCACTTAACAGAATAAATCCCTTATTCCATTTCTGCGAATGAAAGGGAAAAACCTGCCCCCTCTCGCTTCCATTTCTGCAGGTAATGAACTCTGCTCACTTCCAGCTTTGCTCTGTGCTGTGTTCTCACACAGGTGGATGGATTTACTACCTGCGAGATGTTCTGTGACAGCACAGAAGGAGATTAAACTAAAGAAAAAAACTAGAGAAAATAAACTTTTATGGTCGAAAAGTCCTTTGCTTTTATAGTGGAGCTGCCCTACCATCAAACCTTTATGGCATACCTGAACGCATCATTTCACCACAGCTGTCATTAATGTCCCTGGTAATATATGAGCTGGCCCTAAAATGAGACATTTAAATGGACCTCTTTCCCTCCAAAAGGGTTTCTTTCTGCATAGCTGGATTGACTTTTCATGTTTTTCATGCAGAACCAGTTCGGTTCCAGCTGCTGAATTCGCTGACTTCAGTGATGGAGGACCTCAAGAGCTATTTCACAGGGTCCTACGACAATTTGCAAGTGAACTATACCTGACACATTTTATTTCCAATTAGGAGCTGACATTTATGGCTTCTTGGCACTACTGTGATACAGAGACTCGTGCTAATTGCAAGCAAAAACAAAAAATCTAAAGTAATTGGTAATCCATTTCTTACTGCTTCATAATAACCCCGACCCTGATAAACAGAGATGCAGATCCACACCCGCTTAGGACCCCTTTTAATAACTTTCCAACCTTTAAAGATCCAGTGAGTTGAACTCTTTAATGCTACAATTGAATAGCTGAGCTTGAAAAACCTTCGGTATTTCATTCACGGTGGTGGAAACATGTTATAAAGTCCATATGTTCTCTGCTGTTCTCAATAGATTATTATAGATATTAATGACTGGACCTTTAAGGTCAGAGTAAGAATTGAGATAAACATTATTGATGTCCTTGAGGACAGAAGAGGAATTAAAACATCATCGCTGTCCAAAGATAAAGACTGAAACAGGACAACTCAGCTGGACCAGAGAGAGCAAAGACCGCTGAGGAACGTTGATAGAGTGCATCTAACAAGATTTAATTTCCCAGGAGGCCCTGCAGGGATTCTGGAGTTGCTGGTACATAAAGATGGAACGGTCCAAATGGAAACCTCACCGTGACAAACAGGCCAATTAAAGTTCAGACCATTCCCACGGTCTCCGTTGACCTCTGACAGGTCAGACTGTGCACGTGAGGAAGGTGCTGATGTTACTGTAGGTGGTTCATGCCAACACATGGAACTACAGTTGGGATGAAGGAATATTTAAAAGAAGAGAGGTATAATCTTAATCAACACAATCCCTCAGAGTCCCACGTTCTGATGGCGGATTTTAGATCCAGAGATGTTCAGCGTCCTTCAAATGACTTCAGGAAAATGCAGAAAAAAGTTAGTTTGAGCTAAAAGTTTTGCGCTAGTTCGAGCAGATCAGGTCATTAATAATATCAAAATTAACCAATGACATTTATCAGAACGCTCAAGTTACAGAAGGTGAATGAGAAGACAGATAGGAAATATGTCTCTGTCGACCTCAAGAGCTCAAAATAAACTTGTTAAAATGATCCTCTGACTGTGTCGAATTGGAAACCTTCACAGGTTTCAAAATCCCTCGTTTTAACCCTCCATCAGATGCTCTCACATCACATGCCATCGATTTATCCACCTTAAACCTTCTCAGCCGCTGAAGGAACACGCCGCCGCTTTATCATTTGCTAAATTTAAAAGCAGAGAGAGCAAGATTATCAGATTCTCCAGGGCAGCAGAGAATGACCTGCTCTTCCATGATTACTTTTCATTGCTGCAGAAGGATATTTATAGCTAAATCAAAGTCCAGCAGAATGTCCTCAATTTAGACTCGCAGCGTCTAAATGCTGCTGTGGTGCTGCATGGATTCATCATTGTTGACCTCTCGTCTGACTGGTAGCTGAAACGTAGATAAATACACCCATCGCCCACTGCTGCCATAGCTGCCTCTGGATTATGAAATGTGTTTCAGACAAGAGCAGCTAATTTCATCCTACGGAAATCAGGAACACTCATATTTCAGTGGGAAATAGGTCACAGCAGGCTGCTGACATGACATGCTGCACTTCTGCTCTCCTCTTCGGTCAACCGCAGCAGCAGCATAAATCACGTTTAGCCCAGCATTTACAGACGGATGATGGAAGACGCAAACCCTCCGAACATCAAATATTCCCGCGTTTTTGTATGCGCGGCACACAAAGCGCAGATGAAGTCACCTTTAGGATGTGTTCGGCGAGCTGGGCAGGAAGCATCTCTCATGCGTCTGAGTTAACAGAGGCTGCAGAAGCAGTGCGGGGAAGTGAAAATGGAGGTATGCAAAGAGCGGTTTGATAATTCTTTTGTCTGTGCGTGACAGGCAGCAACAGGAAGCTGAAAGCCTGAGGCGTCATGTGGCGACCACAGATGCCATCATCAATGTTAGGGTTTCATTTACGCTCTAATTAATGGGGAAGGTATGTTTTAATAATAAAGTGATGATACATCTATTAGCTAAGACATATTCAATGTAGAGTATATTATTTTATAGTATATTCACAATCAGAGCATTTAAATAACTGCCATTCACAGGCTACACATTCAGATGGGGATACGATTAACTACAAACATTAATATTCTCACTAAAAGCCAGGTTGTTTCAACAAAAGCCTTCGCCCGTTTAAAGAGCAAATCAGATTTTTCCTGACAAACTTTGCTGCTAATTTTCTCCTCGAGCTGAATTTTTTATACATGAAACAAATTGATCTTATCCTGCCCTGGATTTTGAGCTTAGGATTTTTCTAATTCCCCAACGAAGCTGTTTTATTGGAATCGCTGATAAATGCATCTTTAGAAATCATGACTGACAAAAGGTAATAATCACCTTCCTAAAGCAGGAGCCTGCCATCCTGGAGTTCTAATACCTCCAGGTATTATTACCTGAAGCCTAAGCATTGAGATGCTTTGCTGAGACTCCTCTTTGTGTCACAAGATATGTGAAAGCCAATAATAAGCAACAGCCTGTTTAGCAACCTGTTTAATCCGTCTCAGCATTTCGCTTGGGTTTGGTGCCATTTTTGCCAGTTTGAGAGTCAGGTGATTTGGGGGGAAAACAAGCAGTTGACTTGAGAATAGAACAGATTCAATTGAAATTAATTTTCTTCAGAGAAAGAAGAGAAGAGATGAGCTCACGGGGGGTATGTGTCCCCCACCCCAGGGCAAACACACTGCTACACCCAGCATCAGCCGAGGGAAACAAAGACAAAACCGCTTAATACCCTGAGATTCCCTCACACAGTTTTAGCTGTTTGGCCTGAATAAATGGGACCCAGTTTAGGCAACATAGGGAAATAAACCAAGATTAACCTTCATATGCTAGTCCTGTTTCATGGAATAGTGATTTTGTGATTATTATAGTAAATTTCGTTTCCCTCAGATGACATGGGGAGTATTTATTTCTACCTTTACCAGATTTCTCCAGGTTTTTTAACTTCAGGTTAACCAGCCTGTCTCTGGTTAAGCAGGCAGTGCCGCCAAAGGCGATATAAGTGTTTGAGCTGTGTTGATAAGGCCATGGTGAAGGGAGTGTAATTCTCCTGAGTTGTTGTGGGTAATCTCTCACAGCTAATGCGTGACAGGGATCAAATCCAGCGCTGAAATAGCACAGCTGGCCAACCCGGTGGCTTTTCTTCTTCTGCAGACACCTCACAGTCTCATCAATCAGGCTTAATCACTTCACTTAAACATGGCTCTCCTTTACATCCACGACAGATTGATCTATAAACCTGGAGCGGCTGAATTTACATTGACGGATGGACGGTTAATGCCTTCTTCATGCTTAGTTTATGTCTGGAAGGCTCAACGTTGCTCTTAGTTTGACTGAAATCATCAAAAAAGCAGCTGGCATGAAACTGAGAAGAAAACACCAGTAAAACTTATCAATTGGTTTTCAATTGAAGAAGTGAGGAAGTCAAATGTTGCTCCAAAGGGAAAGACAGAATGTCAGTGGACTAATGTCTGATACTCAAGTGGCTTGTTATTGACACGAGGTGGCCGAAGATGCGGAGGCAACAGAAATTGGAGTAGCTGTGAGATCTGAAGAGTTTCTGCATTTTTAACTAAGCAGCAGCCAGGATACAAAAATGGACATAATAAAAAAGGAACCCTGAAGATTGAAGGAAATTTTTGTTATTTTTCTTGATATTTTCACAGCAAAGGAGGTAAGCTCCAGTGGCAGGACGTCGGCAGAGCAGGTGTGGGGCTACATTTCTACATAATAGATGAAACCAAGGCGTGATCTGAAGCTATTCAAAGATCATGTTAAAATATGTAAACCCACAAGAGTGAATAAGAAATAACTGTCCCTGCAAACGGCCTGACATCACATCGGTGAAGTGTGTGCGCTGGTTGGGGCTTCGGCTGTCCTCAGAGAAGCTCATTGCATCCATTTTCCGGCTGCCATTTCACCACAATGTGTACTCACCTGTGACATGTTTAGCGTTTACAGCGGGACCTTATTTCCGTCCATCCGTCATGCCCGCTGGACGTCTCCAGCAGGGCTTATATCACTCGCTGTTGCTCTCTAACACAGCGGGGAAATCAACAGCCATTGGCCTGCATGTTCCAGCACGTATGGGCTGCATCAGGACCAGGTTGCTATGGAGAAAAAATGGGTATCACCATGTGAACGAGTTGTGACAATAAAGTAGGTATGAGAATCCACAGTTCTGATTTATTTTGCTGTGGATTGCTATGCAGGGACACGGGGGAAAGGCTATATTTGTATTACCTTTTAAAAGCACTTATAAGCTGGTGTCACTAAGTATTAACTGTATAAATGACGGAGGATATGACTCACCTTCCACAGAAGCATCAATCCATCACTCATGACAGCTGATTTTTCTAATCACGCTCCGATCCCGCTGGGTCTCAGTTTACTCTTGTGTCTTTTTCCAGAAAGCCCGATCCAGCTATAAGAAAGACAGAGAACCTCAAGGGTGCTTCCCTAACCTTCACCGGCTTTGGAACGCAACCCTGAAGCACAGCAGTGAATATCAATATCATGTGCCACGGAGCTGAGGCCTTCTGTGGACTCGTGACCAAAATCAATCAATGTCATCATGGAGACGTGAGCTCTTTCATGACAGTCAGGATGAGTTAAAGATTAAAGATTTTCCACTTCACAACTCCACACTGCAATCATTTATTACGTGTTTAATGCAATAACTTTCTACATTTGGAAATGATTGGTTTCCAGATCTACTCGTTGATCACATCAGTCTGCTGCATGTTCACCTCGCTCTGCTCATTGAGGAGACAGTATATCAAACAGCTGCTCTAAAAGGTGGCTGATGAAGAAGGTTTGCATCAACAATCAGTTATAATGAAGCAGTATTCATTTCTATTACCGCTGTTGTCCGTCTGTCACAATGAGTATAACTGCTTCTTGAACTGTGTGGAAGTGGATAAATATCTTTGGAAAGAAGTTTCTGAGATAGTAAATCACCGAAAGAAGAAGCTGCTCAGAAAACTAAACAAAACCCTGGGTTAAGTTGATTTTTGTGTGGCTTCGGCTGTTTTCTGAAAATGATGTCAGATTTACTGAGGTTTTTGTGACAGTTGAGTGTGCTGTAGAAACCCCTCTGCCTCTGGAGACGGGGACGCAAATAGTGCAAATGGCATTCATGTGAGAACCACGGAGAGTCCAGGGCAAAAATAAATAAAATCATCAATCATTAAAAGTATTCCTCATTTCAGTTATAGGCGCCTTTTTTCCAAAACCCTCAAGGACAATGCCAAGGACGGTGTAGCAGTCTCTACAGATGAGTTTTGGTCTGGATTTGAACAGAGAGCAAGAGTCAATAATCCTGATCTGAAGTGGCAATGAGCTCCACCGAGGAGCAGAGCGGAGGGGACGGTGGGTGAATGGAGGATGGAGATGTAGGTGGCGATATGGAGGAGGTCAGAGAGGTATGGAGGAGCGAGACAAGAACCGCCATTGTAATTCATGGGGCTGTGTTTGCTGGAGACAGAGCTCGATGGAGACGTAACTCAGGGGAGGAATCAGAACGAAGAGGAGGGGGCCCAGGACAGAGGCCTGAGGCACACCTGTCATCATGGAAGGTGGGATCCAGAGAGATGAGATGGGAACCAGTATAAGAACATGTGGATGGTTCCCGCAGTGGAGAATCAGTAGATGATAAGTGAGAGTGTCAAAAGTCAATTAGAGGGGGTGATAAGGGAGAGCGAGCTGGAATCAGCCGCCATGAGGAGGTCACTGGCCAAAACCAGACTGGAATTGTCCGTCCAGGTCGTTATGGGTTAAATGGGAGTGGTGACTATTATTTACTGGGAATAGGACGGTTCTTGTAGTTCCTGGCCTCAGCAGCAGCATTTTTCATTCTAGGAATGATTGCAGAAGGTTGCAGGAAGAGTTTGAGTGGTGGGTGAGGAGTGGATGATGGCAGAGCTGAGTAGGAGCAGAGATGGGAGACAGGCTCGGGCTGATGGAGGAGCCCAGAGTCTTCAGAGGTGGAGGAGGGCTGGAAAACAGAATAGAGTGAGAGGGAAGATGAAGTCTGGATGAGGAGTTGAGAGGGGAGTTTGAAGCAAGGTGCTGATGGAGGGTTTTTTCCTCCTTCATCACCTACGACAGGTCGGTATAGCTGGAAGAGTAGCGGGCCTGGATGGGGAGAATGTTTGGAAGGAATGAGAACAATTACTTTGTTTTAGCTTAATTAGAAGATGTGGTTTGGCTTGTGCAGTGCAGTCCTTTACTAAGAAGTTTTCTCCAAAGTTCGCTGAAGTTGGTGACCTTTGACAATCAAAAGTCAAAGGTCAGTCATAAAGCAGCAGATAGAATTGGAAAAGAAGACCGATAGAAGGAATTAAAATCCACATAAAGAGAATTTAAAAGGCTAAAACTGAAAATGCGAAACTAAACTGCACTCACTGATGGAAACTCGGTCTGGTTGAAGATAAAAAGATTTTGAACGTGTTTTAATGAGACTCAGATGAAACAGACAGGCGGTCATATATTCACAATATAAATGATGGAAAATGCTTTTGATGTGGGGAAATAAGCAGAAAAACACATTTCAAAGTGTCCAAAATTTGAATGTGAGCCTTGTTTTATCACTTCTGAGAGTCAACTTGAGGAACTCCCGAACGCGATTTGACAGAAAAGTTCTATGAGGAGAAAAAACATCTTCACTTAAGAAAAATTTAATGATCATTTATCTCAACAAAATATAAAAACAAAGACTGAAACTAATGCTGAGTGTTGAAGGTGGCAAAGCCGAAAGAAACCTATTAAAACTGAAAAGTGGGATTTATTCACCGCCATCCCCATCAGTCCACTGATGCTAAATCAACTTATATTAGCCTCTTACTCTAAGCTAAGCTCTTTTCTGTATAGGAAGAAGGCACTAAGCAGTATTTCACTGATTATTACTTTTCTCAAAGATTTCTCAAAGATAAATTTGTCAGCTAATTAGTTGTGACAGAAAGTGAGAATTCTGATTCCTGGCCGCAGTGCTGAGCTGGCCATCTGAAACGTTTCTTCCTGTTAGCCAGGTGACCCTGTCAGGCAGCAGCATCATTAATTATACTAAAAGTCGCTCCAAATGATTTAATTGTGATTACTTTGCCAGACAAACTCGGAGATGCTGTCCATTCTTATTTAAACCAAGGCTGCAGAGATATCAAAAATACCTTGCTGTGTGAAGGTGAAATCTTTTTTTATATGCCTTAGGAAGGAATATGCTTTGAATTTGAGGGTAGTCAGGTAAGGTCAGGCCATCCTGGGTGGCTCGCCTAAAGGCAAAAACAAGCTGGGTGGCCAAAAGTTCCCAAGGTTTCTGGAAAGTTTCCTCTTTAATGCTGTCTTTCCCCTCCATCTATTAAGAAATGTAGCTTCAATTAAATTCGTATTTGTTGAAAACCTCTTTCACAAACACTACCTCCTCTCACTACCTCTTAAAATCTTTACCCAGCATGTGTGCGTTAATGGTTTGAAGATCTCTGCAGGTGCGCCTTCTGCAGAGATCAGAACCAGGAGGCAGAAATGTTGTGAACGCGGCACACTGATCCACTACAGATAAGAGTTCAAAGCAGAATGTTGAGGATGTCAGCACCCTCCAGTAAACATGGCTGCAGCCTGCAGCGTTAGCATCAGACTTTTGAACCACCATTCCATCAGTAAAAACCACCTCCCCAGTTTTGAATAACATCCAAATGTAAAAGAAATGTTACATTAATCTTTTTTAATCAAAAAAATGGCCTCGTTCACCAGCTTTCCTTGATATTTCCTCTCTGAAGTGTTAATCATCAATGCAGCTCCAGCGAGCTTGGATTTCCCCGTTGCTGGTGTGAACTTCATAGTCCTGGTTCATAAAGTTCCCATCGCTGGAGGATCATGAGAATGAAGGGAAATGGTGAAGTTTGTGTTCGTCATGGCAACGCGTGGACGCCGGCAGAACGTAAGTGCTGCTAATCAAGTGAAAACAATCACGTGTGCTCACGTGCACAGAAAGACTTTTCCATACACAGCTGAACAGTCTCTGGTTTTATGGGAGAACAATGTATGTCTAGTGTGTTAATATATAATGTGCTGCTAAGGGGGAAGGTATGCTGTGATGGCAATTTATCTGAAGGAGCAATAACTGGTATGAATTATTATTTAATTCCCTCTTTGCTCAGGCTAAAGTAGGACACACTGGCTGAGCCTCAGGAGGCTCGGCCATTAATCATTACAATGAATGGAAGCAAATGGGCGGCAGGTACTTGGAGACGAGCACGCGGCGGCTGCATGAACACTCGAGATGTGAAGAACAAACCAACGTGCACGTTTCACCATCTTCATCTTCTACCGTGACCATTATTTATCGTTTCCAAATGGGGCCACTCACCCGTACTGCAGCTGGAGAAAGTTTCAGAAAACCTTTTCAGCTCTTTGTTGTTGTTGTTGTGGCCTTTGCACGTCCGCTCAGCCTCCATTCCTCTGTGCCACGCCTGAATTTGGGATATTCTGCCATTCCTTTCTGCAGATCATCTCAAGCTGTTTCATCCCAGTGCGGATGAAACCGTCCGTGGACGACCACTTTCAGGTCTCTCCAGAGATGTTCGGTAGGTTCAAGTTGGTGTTCATGCGGAACCAATCAAGGACATTCACAGAATTGTCCCTTGGAGACTCCTCCTTTCTGAGCAGGTTCTCATTAAGAATCTCTCCATCCTCCAACTTCCCCTCAACCCTCATCAGTCTCTGAAGCACAGCTGGACAGGTGATCAGCAGGGACTGGTTTCCTCCAAACACGAAGCTTAGGATTGCTGCCTCTAATTTAATGGGAGACAGACATCATCTTTTATTTAATCACAAGAGACTTCACCACACATAAATATGAGATTGCGAGAACTTGACAGGGCGCAGCAGGGTGTCTGACCCCTCCTGAGTCCTCTGCAGCTGAGCGTGGAGTCAGCTACATGCTGTTTGAACTAAACTTAACCGTCTTACTTGAACCACCTATACATACGTTAAATGCATGGGGACGTCACAGGAGCGTGAAGGTTGGAAGTTTGATTCCAGCTCTGGCCATGTGTGTTCTCCCTAAAGCTTTATTTACTGTAATAACTTTTACAGCGTTTTGCTGCTGTTGTTTCTTCTTATTTGGGTTCGTTTCTCCCATTTTGATCCTTTTTTTGTTCCTCAAAGGAGCAGGAGAATCAAGTGAATGTTGCTAAGGGATCAAAAGCCGCAGCCCCTCGACGCTGGGAGACTCTGCAAGGATTCCGGGGCAGACGGAGGCAAAGAGGAAGCTCAAGGACACCTTAATTTAAATAGACGTCAAACCAGTGTGAAGGAAAGAAAAAGCTGTGGTAGAACGTCTGAATTCAAGCTGAGGTCCCCCCAGGTGACAGCTGGGAGACAGAGCTGCTATAAACATCAGGAATCTTTAGTATAATGAAGATCAACAGTCCAGAGGGATCCAGAGTGTCTGAGGGGTTGCAGAGGAAGCTGATGACTGGAACCTCTAAAAACAGCCACTGTGAATTCTAATGACTGCTGACTACTTGTTCTTTAAAAATATACTTCACATTTTCCTAAGAGATCTTACCCCTCCTTCCGTTTCTCCACTGCCTTCTTGTTTCTAGTTCAGTTTCTCCTCTTTTAGCCTCCTGTTTCTCTCCATCATTCTATTCCTCCTGTTCCTGATTATGCTAATCCTTTTCCTCTACCCTTCTTTGCTCCTGGTTCTTCCTCTTACCCCTCTTTCTTCTTTTCTCTGCTGTCTTTCTATTCATATTCTTCTTCATCCACCTGGTCTTGTTCCTCCTCCTGTTCATGATCTTCACTTTCCTCTTCACCTCCCTCCTTGTCCTGCTCTCCTTCCTCCCTTGAATTCTCCTCGTCTTTCTCCAACCCCTCCTCCTCCTCTTCCTCCTCCTCCTCTTCCTCCTCAGTGGGTCTGGCCGTCACCCTTGTTTAACATTTAGAGGCAGGTGTTGGTGACATAGGTGGCGATTCTCTCCAGCTTTGTCGCTTTTTATTTATTTATTAATAAAAAACCAAAAAATTAAAGATATCATCTTTGGAACAGGCCTGAACGCAGCATAACTGCCGGACCAAAACACAAGCACATCCTTGTTTACACAAAGTTAAAAACCTGCACGTCAAACCGAATTAGAGATGCTGAGAACTGTGACACCCTTCATGAGGGATTAATCAAAGAAGAAGCTTTTCCTCATTCTCCATCATCGGAACAGTTGACTACTCTGCATTCTGGATGCTGCCTGCTGTTAAGTTCCGAATAAGCAAAGGATCCAAATGTGTGCTGATGTGAGTTACATAAGCACATTACAGCAGCGAGCGCGTCTCTTTGTCTCGCTCACTGACGCGCAGACACACACACGCAGCCTACAGAAAGGGGATATAAGGTTTTTGGTCTGTTTAAAAATTTAGAGCTTTTAGGAGCTTCAGGTCAGGAAATTCTTGTTTGCAGTGAAGATGACACCTTCTGAACAACTAAACTGAAATAACAAGAACATCTGAGGCAGGCTCACTCACCTACAACCTTCTTTCTGTGTAATTCCATCCTCAGTGACACTTTAGGTCTTCTTCTAAAGATAAAAGACAACTATCCTGAGATCCTGACACCAAAGGGTCATTGATGACTTCAATCTTCACCAAAATTAAACAACACTTCAAAGCGGTATCTGTACTTTTCCGCGCTAAGTTAAGTCTCTGCTGCATGTTTGCCGGCCCTGTGAAGATGCTGAGCAGGAGGGTATCTGACCTGGAGGCAGGCTGGAATCTGCTGGCTGGTGCTCTCCTCCTGCATGAGTCTGCTCTGATCTTTGTCAGCATCTTCAACAGTGACTTCCCCCTGTTTTTAATGACTTCCCCTTCTTTCAGGCAGCTCCCTCTCTGAGCAATGAGCTGCAGCGCTGCGTGCTCTACAGCACTGGAGAGATGTTAATGTCACAGATGGCGGCAGAATTCTCATTTACTTGCATTTATCCGACCTGATGTGAGTGTAAACTCCAGCCTGTTACATCTGGCTCACACAGATGTGCTCGTCTAGTTGAGCCAAACATTATGGTGGGGTTTAGCTGTTGTTATCTAGCAAACAAGATTGGCCTATAAAAACATTTGACAGATTTTTTTTTAAAAAACAGGTAATTATAAGTGCAGATTTTGAAGCTCAGCAGTGTGGCCACCACCTTCTTCTGTGCGTCCTCTTATAGATCACCTCCTCTCCTTCCTGCTTTACATGCATGACAAAAATATATGAAAGTGCAAACTGTCATATTCACAAATTAACATCTGTATTGCAGGTTTCAGGATTCTCTAAAATTGTACTTGTTAGAGCAAACAGAGGAAACCTTAAAAAAACCTGCTGGCAGACAGAAGGAAGACTTATAAATAAGACTTAAGCTGCACATTACAAAAAACAGACGTTTCTTACCTTTCCATCAGTGTTCTTGATGCATGTTGCTAACACTGCGTTAGCTTGGTACATAAGCAAAACCCTTTTCTCTCTGTATTTGCAGCTAGTTCTGCAATAGTTAAGCAAAGAACCTGCACGTGGAACGCGTTTCTGTGGAGATAATGAAGCAAAGGTTTTCATTATGACAGCAAACGCTTTGATTTTAGGGTCCTTTCAGAGACAAAGACAATAAAGAACAAATGTGAGAACACAGAAACACAAGCACGCACATGCGCTATCTGCTGTCCCTTTGTCTTTAACCTTGCCTGTGTCTGTGTGACCTTACGGGTGAATTCCTCAGTCTGTGAAGCAGAGCAGCACAGGAAACGACCTAGGAATTAAAGATAACCTCCAGAATTTAATCTGAATCTGTTCCTCAACCCCACCCACAGCATCTGAGCAGGCAGCCAGTGGAATAGTAGCATTCTGAGTCAGTTTAAAGCTTACGTTTTAGACGTATTGACCCCCAGTTGTACACGTGTGTTGAATGAGATCAAGCTCTTCTTTAATCTTGTTTAATGCTCATTTTCTCACAGTTCAGTAGGAAAAATGAATATCGAGCATCATAATAAGCCTGTGTAGCTTGTGGGTCGTGAGTTTTATTAACTCTGTGAGAGTTGAATGTATTTCTTTTGCCTGCAGGTAAAAAGCTGTTACAACATTTTCCAACAAAGTGAGGTGGAAGAAGATTATCGATTCATTCCAACATTCACCAAGGCAACACGAAAAGCAGGCACCATCGGAGTTATCAGGCATCTAAATACTCTGATGTGCCCTCTGATGCAGAAAATACAGTTAAATACCCACAAGGGTAGTTTTCGCCTGATAAAGATGTAAAAAAAAAAAAACATTATCCTCCTCCTGCAGATAAACATATGACAAGTTTAACTTCCTGGTGTCAGCAGATCATATTTCTGATTCTCATATCAAAGTGTGCACTTTGATGACCACATGGTGGTTAAAACTCAGTGAAGTTCTCCAGTAATAGAACACAAAACAGGCCCCTCTATAGTGACAAAAGGCAATAAACTGTCATTTTAGGGGTCTTTCTCTCAGGCAGAAGGTGATTAACTGTCGTCTGGAGTGCCTCGCTAAGGGCGATAAAGTGCCCTCTTGGGGGCTGTATCTCAAATGTCTTCAGTCTAGCCCTGTTTAAATGAACAAGATACACATAGAATTAAATTCTGTAAACCCGTCTTCATATCGTGCTATTATCTTCTATGTTTCTTTATTCTTCGCTTTACAAAGGAGGCCAGAGGAGGACGTGTCAACTGTCGGGTAGCTGTCAAGTTATGTAAATGCGTGGCGAAGGCAGGAACACAGCGAGGACACCGCGCTCAGGGAGCTGGGGAAAAAAATGCCTCACTGTTCAAAATCAATCTCCATCGACCCTCTGCAGCGACATAATCTTGCAGCCGGTATCAAATCCACTTCAAATGAACCCAGCAGTGATCAGGAATGGAAGAGGGAGGAAAAAACAATGTACATAGATGTTTATTTTACAAGAAGAGCACATGTTTATACAAACCGTAAACTAAATACTGCAGTTATTCTGAGGGTAATAACGTTTGACATCACTTCCAAGAATGGACACCAGAAACATGTAAATAAATAAGTATACAAATAGCCACTGTCTGTTGCTTATGGACGTACGGTATGTGACTCTGCTACACACATTAAGGATCTTTGAAGATAAAAAGCACTTGTGTTCATCACGACTACATTTTAAACATTATTGTACAATACATTTTCCCCTGCACCCCCAACCCACAATACTGCTTTTTTTTCTTATTATTTTCTTTTTTTTTCTTTCCTTTTTTTTTTTTAGACAGAGGTAGGGACTGAATCCTGGAGGTGAGTTAAATCACCTCTGTATTTTCAGAGGGTGTTATGAGCCTGTCAGGCCCCAGCGCCTCCTGTCCTGCAGCAGAGGAAGAGGAGATTTCCTGCACCGTCAGATTTTGTTAAGGTGTCATACATCGCGGAGCCGCCCCGGCTGACTGTCCGTGTCCTGACGTCGCAGCTCCCCCCTTTGCGGCCCCCAAAAAGCATCTCGCAGGGCAGCCTGGAGGACATTTTCTGGATCGAACAGAACATTCTGCTGGCGGGACTGTTGCCCGACATCGCCCCTCGCTGAAATCAAAGCAGTGGCATCTGGAGGGATGACTCACTGAGCCGACGGTGCAGGGGACGAGCAGGGACCGCGCAGCGCACATCAGATTCAATCTCAGCTGGAGGTATGTTTCTATAAACGTGTTCATACAGAGTAAAAAAAAAAAAAAAACAACAACAAAAAAAACCCACATCTGGTTAAATCTGAAAATGCCAATGATGTCAAAACAAATGTCACATTAATGTCGTTAGCGTTAATAATCCCCCTCTGAAAACAAAATAAATAAGAACACCACAGCCACATTCAGCCAAGTATCGTTTTGGCAACAATAATAGATAAAAATAATAATAATAAGAGCTGGCCTGTTTGTCTCAGTGCTTTTACTGAAATTGCAGTGGGTCATGTCCGCTAAATAATAAATTCGATGTGTGTTAACATTGGGAACACTCATCAAGTCGACAGAGGCAGCCAAGAGAAACGAAAGAGGGAGAGAGGCAGGGAGGAAGAGGAGATGGGGGGG
>BJFM01000105.1:91788-112778 GCA_016586285.1 Arothron firmamentum
TGTGTGTGTGTGTGTGTGTGTGTGTGTGTGTGTGTGTGTGTGTGTGTGTGTGGGCACGTGCACGTGTGAATAATGCATCTAGACAAGCCATGTGTAAGAGGCCTGGCAGACACAACGCCCACATTTCCCTGTAGCACAGAGTTGGGGTGTGCGTGCAGCCGACAAAGTTCAAACCAAGAACACGTCACACACTCACACAAGCGCAGACACGGAGCTGCTCGCATACACACGCACACACACACACACACAACCAGCCATGCAGGGTAATTTACATCTGCTCCAAAAAGCAAACAAAATAGAATACAGCGGAGCAGAGCAGGAGAGAAGGGCCTGGAAGGGGGAGGAGAGTCTTTTTTGGATGACTTCTGGCCAGATGTAGAATACGGACTTACAGGAGAGCCTGATGCTGTCAGACAGCCGCTCCTTCATCTCCAACCTTAGAAGAATCTGGCAGCAGAACTTCATTTAACTTTGTGATGACGGCAGCAGGCTCCTTTGGCTCCCCGACATGATGTTGAGCAATCAGATTTTAAACCCTGGGAGGCGGCGCGCGCGCGCACACACACACACACACACACACACACACAAACACACACACACACACACACACACACAGTTGCAGCTTTTTATTTCCCCGTATTTACCCAACAAATATGGTCCAGTTTCAGAACCTTTAAATGACCAGAGGCAGAGAATGAAGCTGATGTGGCAAACCAGGGCTGTCCAGGGTTTCCAGAGAGTATAGTTTGGCACTCATGTTTCATCATGCACTCGTGTATTCACCAGCATACAGACGGCGCACACAAACGTATTTATGTTCGCCTCATCATAAAGGCTGCAAGTACGAGCGTGTGAAGCCAAGCGGCACCATTCGTGTCCCTCGAATGATGGGCTCCTTCATCAGAAATACGTGTTGTACTTTCACAGCAGATACAGGAATTAATTAAAACCGCAGTTTCTTACGAGGACAATTAGCAGAAGCAGAAGACATTTGTCATTAGCTGGAACAGAGCTGTATTCCTCTACAGGCGGGACAATAATGAAGCCACAAACAAAACTCTCCTGTCAAACAACAGAAACACTCTGCAGAGGTTATTAATATGAAATAATGTACATGTATTCAGTTATACAGACATATCATGAACTTGCCCTGGGCTCTGTGGGGAGCCCCGTACTGCTTTTGTGGAGAAGAGGAAATCTGTAACAAAGTTTCCTCGGAACTGATTCGATATCTTTCCCGGTAATCGTTGCGAAATGACACCATTTCTTCCCCAGTCTTGTCAGCAGAATCGGATCACGACCTGCGAAATAACCCATTGAAAATATTTCATTAAAAAGTCAACCATCCAGCATCGCTCACGGTAGCTGTGTGGGATCACGTGTTCGCTGATATGATTTCACTGAGCCCTTAACTGGTGCTTTATGTGATTCTTTGAGACCTAAAGAGGGTATCTGTGTCTTGCATGAGGAAGACGCATGTAAGATACACAACAAATCCAGCAAATCTGCAACGGTGCGTGTTGGCGAGCATTTACCACTTAGGTACCTACATGCTGCCAAGGTGATTTTTATCTCCGTTGTTCTCGCTTCATGTCGGTGGATAAAAGATTTAGTGCTGGTAATAAAATGTGGATCACCACCTGTGGGCAGCCTTATTCCATAAGGCACAAGAGGTTACAGCTGAAGTTGAACCTGAGCTGAAGCTAATGACACTCTTGCATTATCTTTCTTTATTATATTTCCTTTCCCACCTTTTGTTTCTTCACTTACGTCTCGCTAACCTGCCCGTCTGTGTGTGTTTCAGCATTTGGGGTCACAAAACCATCAGTCAAGAGGGAAAGAAAAGACTCAGTGGGATACAAACGATCGAGCCAGACAAATGCCCCGGAGTGGGATAAATGAAGGCACAGATGTGTGATTAAAGCAGGAATACACGCAGCACTCTCCAGCTGTGCAACCGCGGTTCCCAGGCGTAATCAGATGCATAAACATGCCATAGTCAGGGGTCCCCGAATCCACAGGGACTTGCAAACATACAAGCTAATGAGCTAATTTACACACAAGCCCTTCAACACAAAAAGGAACCAGCAGCTTTAAATGGAGAGAAACCATTAGCCAGAGCTATAACCTGAAGATTCAGCCACTGTCGCCAGGCCACGACCAAACGGGCACCGCGCACCCCTGCGATGGCCCCACAGGCGGCCTGTGTCGGGATCATTGTTGGAACAAGTTTCAAGAACATAACTTCCCGGTTCAAACCTCCTTGTCTCCAGCTGAAAACTGGGATTGTGAACATCTAAGACTGTCACTTTCCTCCCTGGGTTTTCTCTAAATGCATGCATGCTTTCGTTTCACACATGAGCAGATCAGCGCTCGTTCCTCCTACCTGGAAACTCGAGCACGATAATCACAATCCAACAGACATTTTGAAAGCATGCCAGACAGCGCGACTGCAGGAAGCTCTGTATAGCCTTATTTTCCTTAGAAAAAGAAATTCCTTAGAATAAAAGTAGATCTACCTGCATTTTAGCAGCATTTTTCCTGACAGGCAGAGAGAGAATTGGGCACTTTGTTCATACTTCCTGTCAGGAGCACTCCGACTCTGGATCTGACACCTACGCCTCATTTATTAACCACCTTATCAGCCTGGTTGTTTTTCTTCGGCCTGATCGCATTAGATCATACTTTGAGATGAATATGTGACAGCATATTTCAATCTTGTTTTGTATTTTTAATCGTGCTTTTAACTTAGTTTGACTCGGATGCCCCAAGTCAAACCACATGTTTCATGCTTTTCAAGCCTGGCAGGACACTCCCAGCTGCACCCAGGCCCTTGGAATATTTCTCCACTTTCTGATAGCTAAAGGGGAAATTTATCAACTTTAGGCAGATTTTATCTTTCATTGTTTCTCTTGATATTTTGTTCAAGTAAAACACATGGGAATTTTTTTTTCTTTGTCTGAGGCTTCGCAAAGCTTCTCTTCCTTTTTATCTTCATCTTTTATCTTTTATCTTTGCGGCTCGGCTTAAGTGCACACGGCTAGGAGCCAGCGTGGCTAATATCCCGGAGTAGAACCAAAACTTCAAGTCTTTACTTCAGCTTAACTCTTAGCAAAGAGATGTTCTCCTGTAGGTGGAGGATGTGTTTTCCATTTCCACTGCAATCTTGTCTCTTTCATCGCCGCTGCTTCAGTGGAAATGAAAAAGGAGGAAGACTGTTGCTGTTGAGTGTTACATGTGTGTTGAGATCATGACGAGGGGATGGAAATCCACTCAGCTGGGAGGAGAGGAGAGGAGAGGAGAAGAGAAGAAAGGAGAGGAGAGAAGGACAAGCAGCTACGAACCACTGATATTAGCTTATGATACCAACGAACTAATGATCTTAGCAACAGCGCTGTTGCTAGCAGAGATTTCGTGCAGTTCTCCAAAGTTGCATCACTGTCAGTAGATACCCTGAGAGTAAAAACGATGTGTGTGGGGATGCAAAGTAACATTTTAACTTTGATTCTCCTCCTGCTTCTTTCTTTTGCCTCAGCACCAGTCTTTGTTCAAACCTGAACAACCTCAGCAGATGCTAACATCGACCTGTCTGTCACATGCTTTCTTTGTGGGTGCCCCTGGTGGTCTAGCACCCTTTCCCTACAACATTGACCAACTGTCAACCGGTGCAGTCGATGACACACCCCAATGTGACGCTGTACACATTCATCCATCACAGCTTCGGAAATAGCGCCGTTGTTGACTCGAGGAAAGGAAGTCATCCCTGTTGCGTGGCGAGGATCAAAGCAACACTCAGAGAGACGTCAATACAGCTGTTTTCATCTAGAGAAACCAAAGCCAGACTTTTCATGAGCGCCATTGTTCGCTTTTGCACCAGCCATCACAACGCGTCCTGGAATCGTGTCCGCGCTCTGGCCTGAACTGACAACACTTGTGTACCCAGAAAGATTAACGGGAGGAGCAGTGAAACATGCGGGGTTTTTTTTAGATATTTTGTTTGAAACCTTCAATCTGCAGTGACCTTTAGCCTCGGAAATCCCATCACAACCATTACAGCCAACCATCAGTAACAAACGAGGTCATAATCACGTGGAAATAGTGATGTCATGAATAAAAAACACAGGCTGAGTTGTAAATAATCACCGTATTTGCTCAGTCCATTGAAAAACATCACTCTGAAATCTGTAGTCTGTCAGAGCGTAAGAACCTCATCAGGGTTCGTTCTGATGACCCTGAAGCTGAAGTGCAGAACCCCAAACGTGTCACAGTATGAAATCCTGGAGCCGGTCTAACTCACCGCCTCGCAGCAGGGCCTCTTCTCCTTTTCAGCGTAACCGCACCTCTTCCACAGGCTGTCTTGGACGAACACACTTGGCAACTTTACCTCTGCTGATTTCACACTCCAGCTCCTTTCCCATCACACGCGTGTCATCAAAGCGCGCCTCTGATCTCTGTGGCCGGGAAAAGATACCAGGGGTCAGAATCTGCATCTGCACCACGCATCCACATTCCTGGGCCGTTTTCTAACTGCAGGAATCCAAAGAAAAGAAAATACTGAAGAAAAACAGAAATCTTAGCTACCGTTTTGCCCATGTCCTGGAAAAAAAAGCTGAGAGCAACCAATTTATTAAAAATAATTTCCAGGGGTGAAACATGACGAAGTCCTTCAACTCACAAGCTTTTGAATTCCCGGCTAAGGTTTTTTTTTAATTGTGCATTAACTCTTTTCATTTGCAGCCTTTTTATGTCTCCCTCGTTAGGTCTTGTTGCCCCCTGCTAGAAGCCGCCCGTGTCTTCTGACACTAATCTATCCTCACCAGATTCAGCTCATGGTCTCACCGCTCATCCGCCGCTCCTTTGCTGGCTTTGTTTACGTGTGTCTTCAGGTTATCTGTGCCATTAATTATGACAGACGAGTTTCTATTAACGCGCCTGTCCTCCCTAATTATTTTCTATTACAGAGAGAATTAGAACAAAATGTCTGCCTGCTACTCTTGTCTTTATGGCGACATTTTACAATGTGTTCAAATTCAGTTAAAGGTTGCGTCTAGAATGTGTGCACGAGAGCCTCGTTATGGATGAAATGTTAACTCAAGTGTAGCGAATGGTCTTAATGGCGGCTGTATTACATTTATTCACATTTACTCACAATTTACTGACACACATTATGCATTTATTGTCCTCAGATAACAGATCAGTGAAATCAGAGTTAGCGAAGGCGATGCTAAACGGATGCTCGGAAAAAGACAAATAAACAGGCAGATTTTCTATTCTCTACATTTATTCAACTGTCTTTTCTCTACATTTTGTTTTAGGTGCTTGATGACGTCCAGCAATGCAGGTTGTCAGACCTCTTTAAACCTCAATACAGCACAGATAACATGGACTAACGCCCCATCTTCGCCATAGAAATGACAAACAAAGCTGTTTGATGAGCACAGAACAGCTTCTGGTGACCCTTAGAGGGATGCGAGCAGCTGCAGCTGATTAGCTTCTTTCGTTCTGCTGTGCCAATATGCAAACACTGATATAGTCAGCTGTATTGTTAAGCAAATATTGATATTGGCCCTTTGTTCGTTCTAATGGCAGCTGTGCACTATACAGTTAATCTGGTCTTAAGATGCTGTGGTTATTATGGTAATGTCGACTTTTGGTTTATGCAGAGCAAAAACAGTCTCACGCTCGTGACACGAGCAGGAGCTCTGTTCTTAAATCCTCCTCAACAACTTTGTCCTCAGATGTAACATGCTTGTGTCAGCACCTTGTCCCTCCCCGTCAACAGCAGCCCTAATTACAAAGTCACTGGCAGTAGAAACACACCCCAGGGCATAGACGCCGACATGCTTGCTTTTTTCCTCGATGAGGAAGTACTCATCAGGGGAAAAAAACGTGCTATCGCAGTCGGATTTAGGTTGAAATGGCAGCCTTGAAATTTAAATAAGATATGATTTGGAAATGCTAAGAGGATAAACTCAGAGCAGGAGTGTCCAAGCTACGGCCCGTCACCAGGCCGTGTTTCCAGCCAGGCTTGCACTGTGATCGTTATGCAACTGCAGCACAGATGATTGGATTTTGGGTATCAGCATCAGCAATATTAACTGTTCTTGTCGCATTAGCAGGCGACGCTGCGCGATGATTCAGTTTGTAATGTTTGATACGATCATCCGTCAAGTCGTTGCCCTTTTGCCTGAAAAAGCTGTGCAGCCAGGCGTGAATACAAAGAGCGGCGGCCTGATTCAAGCGCATGCCGAGAACGTCTGAAAGAGCAGCCTGAAAGTACAACAGAATCTTTCTGGCTGTTTTACGGAAATAAAGTGAGGTCAGGAAAAGGACAGAATGGACAGAGGGCTGCAGTAAAGATCCATTTGTATCAGCAATGAGAGATGATCCGTAAGAAGGAGAGCGCATGATTTTGACTTGAAACCAGAGATTCCATCTCTTTAATTAAAGGTGTGTCAGCCTGATTGTTCTGCAGCGTGACGGAGAGGAGGAAGTCAGATATCGATGCTTCCACGCTTTGAAACGTGTAATTGAAACTTGCACACGTAAGAAATTACAGAATGCACACAGCATTAACCCACAAGCGAGCTCTGACCCTCCCGACTATCCTACGATTTAAAAAGCAAACTGACGTTGCAGATTTTTGTAAAAGGATTTTTTTAAGATGTCAGAAAACATACAGAGAACTACAAGGAGAGCCTGACAGTTCCACTTCTGCAGCGGAGGACTGACAGTCAGTCCAGAACATCTCATTTCTGTATTAAGTAGGAAAAAGCTTTTTCATTTCTTGACAATCTGTCCAAGATCTCCTGGTCTTTGCCTTTTATTGAACCCTCCTGTCAAGCATTTGCACTGATTCATGGCTCGGTTGTGACTGTGCTGCCATGGAAGACTATGAGCAGCATGACAACGTGCCGCCTAGTGCCATCAGGCAGCTCAGAAACCTTTATCATTATGCCGATATTTTAACAATGATTGTTGAAAAAATGATAAATGTGAGCTCTGACATTTATGAAACACTCTAGGACTTGGCCTTTTTATTGGTGATTTTTACCTCTCAACATATTTACATTAACGTTAAATACGCATACATTGCAGTACTTCGACGTGCACCTCCAGTGGCCCTCCATAAAACTCAAGGTCTTGGCATTTTCATGTCAGGACAGGATCAAAATAGAAAGAGGGCCATGAGCTGGACAGACTGAGGCTGATGAGTCAGTGGGCTGATAACACAGACAGACTGAATCAGTGGACTGAAAGAAAAAGACAGTTTATGGGAGCATGTGTGTGATTCACAGGCTTCACGGGCCGACTCAGACGGATGATGTTTGGGGGGGGGGGTGCGCTGTAGGTGGGGAAACCAAACCCTGCAGGGCCACGCAGATGTCCACAACCTGTCCTTCAAACACCGAACACTGGCTTAAAATAACATAAGATTTATCCTTGTCCCTTTTCCCAAATATCATCCAGTTGCTCTGGTAAGATTTTTTTGTGCTTTTAAATATATCTCAAGCACAGAAGATATCAAGAAGATAAAACATTGTTTGTCAACCATTTATATTATGAATCTCTAACAAATTCCAATATGCTCTACAGTTCAGCTTTAAGCGTTTAGAGTAGCCACCTATATGAAAATTACCGACGTTTATGTTCATGATGGTTGTCATCTCCTTTTAACGGGGATGTAAAAAGTTGAAACTTCAGTAACAACATGGGAAAAGAAAGGCATCCAGAGGACAACACTGTCCTCTTGTGGTTTTCACGCAAGATATCAAAATTTGTCCAATGAAGTGCTTAAATGATGCTACTTTTAAAGCAGTAGTTGTGATTTAAAGGAAAATTGACTGAATTGCGTCATTTAACACACACTTTGATAGTGATTACATAATTTCGTTTTATGGATTGGAATCGTGTTTCTTTTTTAAAGGAAAATGATTTAAATACGTATTTAACACACAAACAAAAGTACGCTACTCACGTCTTCAAATGTTTCTTTTTCTTCCTTCTTCTTCGCCTTCTTTTGCTTCTTCTTCGTCTTCTTGTGTAATTATTATCTTATGTGTTTATGTTTGAGACACATAGAAATGCAATAATAAAAAGAAAATATGTGCTGATTAACTGTTTAAGATTTATTCCTTTTTTGAAGGGGCTTTTCTATGTGCTCTTATTCTATGTCCACATTCTATGTTTTCAAACCCGGAAGTCAGACGCTTGTTACGTCACTTTCCTCGTCCAACAGCGCGAAAAAGTACGGTTTTCGTACAATCGCTGACAAGTTAGAGGTGAGTTCAGACACCGGATTAAGATCCATTTGTAGTAAGAAAAACTATTTTTATTGGGCTGCAGCGAAAACAATAATGTTGGCCAGTTGATCCAGTATTGTGGCGTCTCTAGCTAGGTTAAATGTGGGTAGCTAGCGTTAGCCTGAAGTTTTGACAACAAACGTGAAGCCTGCAAATTTAACAAGCCATATGTGCAAACTAAAGTATAAATAAGTGTACTTGCATATTCTTTGAATAGCTAACTCGTAAACTCTTATCATTATTGTTCTAATCAGTATTGAAATAAGCGATTCATTATAGAGAAATTTTTGCAGCGAATATGGTCATATGCACAAAGTGTTTTTATTAGCACTTCTTAGTATTGATCATATATTTGTTTGAGTATGTTTATATTCTGCAAAAAGCACAGATAACTAACATAAAAACCTGTTCAAGACAATCAGTCTTCCTCCAAGACTGACACCACAGGTATTGCTGAATTGCTGTTGCCTGTTTTTGTCATCAGCTTCTCCCTCCATATTTCTGTCTGTCTTTCAGAGGGCAAAAATGTCAAAGATAGACAAGATGAGCATTTTAGGGGTGAGGAGCTTTGGAATTGAGGATAAAGACATGCAAGTCATCTCTTTCTTTTCTCCTCTGACTGTGCTGGTTGGACCCAACGGAGCCGGGAAAACGGTACGAGAACGTGATTTGACAGGAGCTTGTATGTGACGGATAACCCACTGAGATCAAACAATATGTGACAATATTTTGTGCTACGTGATACTTTTCTGTTTGTAGACTATTATTGAGTGCCTTAGGTATGCAACATCAGGAGAACTTCCTCCTGGATCTAAAGGAGGTGCTTTTGTACATGACCCAAAGGTGAGTAACATCCCTCTCTACCTGTACCAGTCAATGTAATAGAAAGTTAGCACATTATCTCAACTCATTTCTGCTACTGAGGATTCTTGAGTCTTGAAATAATTTCACCTCACTGTAAATTCTAGGATGCCCACGAGACTGATGTGCGAGCACAGATCCGTCTTTTGTTCTCCGACGTCACCGGTGAAAAAGTGACCATCCATCGCTCTATGTCCTGCACTCAGAAAGCCAAGAACTACTCCTTCAAGAGCTTAGAGCAGGTTATTACCAGATTAAAGTAAGCGTCACTTTCTGTCGGGATTTCCTTTGCTTTGACCTTGTTTTGACCTGACCTGTGTTCCTTTTATCCAGAGATGGTGAGAGGGTGAGCCTGTCATCAAAGTGTGGCGATATGGATCGAGAGATGATTTCTTCACTGGGAGTGTCCAAGCCTGTACTCAATCATGTCATCTTTTGTCACCAAGAAGAATCCAACTGGCCACTCAGTGAAGGCAAAGCGCTCAAGGATAAGTTTGACGCCATCTTCGCTGCCACCAAGTAAACTCAGAAGTTAAAAAAGAAGCTCACAATCTCCCCAGCATGAACCTTTACCTGCAAGTGTCATTCAGAACTTGTCACTTCTTAAACCTGTGTCTGTCCCAGGTATATCAAAGCTCTGGAAACGATGCGTCAGCTGCGGCTTAAAAAGGCCCAAGCAGTCAAAGAGTGTCAGGTGGAGCTGCGCTACCTGAAGCAGAACAAGGAGAAAGCCCAGCAGATCAGAGAAACCGTCGCGACCAAAGAGGCCCAGCTGATGGCCTCTAGAGACAGCGTCCAGCAGATAGAGAACCAGATCGAACCACTGGAGGTTTAACAACGAGCTTTTTCTTTTTTAAAAAACAGGGTCCTTGTCAGTGATGAGCTGGAAATTGAATTCTGGGGTTATTTTCAGAGTCGGCTGACAGACATTGACTTAAAACTGGGCAAAGTGATGAAGCTGGATAACGATATCAAGGCTTTAGAAAGCAGGAAGAAACAGATGGAGGAGGACAACAAGGAGCTGGAGGAAACTATGGAGCAGGTAATATAATATAGTGGAATGTGTATTTTTGTAAGCAGCAATTTTTAAAAACTCAATGTGTTAATTTTGTTATGGATGGGGAACGGAAGTGATTAAAAAAGATACAGAAAATAATTGATGAGACATGAATCACATTGATGGGACTCAGATAAACAAGCATCCCTATTTCTGTCCCCATCCAGTGTTTATTCATCCCAACACCTGCGTTTTAATACCCTGGACGCCACTCTGTGTGAGGCGTCATTAGACTTAATGGGAATCTAACAGAGTTGAGGCAGGTGGTTGATGAAGTTGTTATTCAATCACGGCAAGTTTGGCCCTGAGACTTTCTAATATCAATATATTTACACTAATATTAGCCGATCTTTTTAAGCCACAGTCCAGCAATCCCAAATCATCTCCGTGTTTGTATCTTTACAGATGTGAATACAAGTGCTTTTTTTGAACGCTTGAAACGTTTACCTGTTAAAGCCTCTGTAAACTCAGGCCTCTCTTGGCTTGACATAAAAAATTCTGCCTGACGGAGCGAATGAGTGACTAAAGCCCTGGGCTGCTTACGTGACAGGTCTTCCAGGGCTCTGATGAGCAGCTGCAGGACGTTTACCACAATCACCAGAGGACAGTGAGGGAGAAAGAGCGAAGGCTGACAGACTGCCAGAAGGAGCTGGAAAAAGCTGGGTGGGAGTGTCAGAGACTCAACAGAGCAAAGGCAGAACTCCTGGTGGAACGAGGTATAAACATACACAAATGCTGCCCTTGCTTGAAGGATTTGAAAATGTCTGAACAGAGGCTCCTCTCTTCAGACAAATTAAAACACAGAGCGTAAGGGAGCTAAAGAGACATCTTTTTTCCCAGGACGTCTACAGCATGAAGCTGACCGCCACACGCACAACGTCAAGACCCGCGACACACAGGTGAGAGACAAAAACACTGACCAGCGTTTGTGCAGCATTGAACTGCACATTAGCTAGATCCCATGTGATGGAAAATACAGAACAGGAGAACCCCAACAAACCTGACAGTGACACACAAATGCTTTACATTGAAAATGAGTTAAATCTGGTTTTTAGGTTCGCTCTTTATCATCTTATCTGGACCTGGAGGGTTATGACCGAACACCCTTCTCAGCTCTGCAGCTCCAGAGCTTTCACCGTCACGTCACAGAGAGGCTGGAGCAGGAGAAGGAAACCTTCAGTCGGGTTATGGTAAGACAAACCCGTCAGGTCTGCACCCATTTTAATTTGATGCCATTAACAACTGTAACGTTGTGGTTGCTCTTGCCGTGATTTTATCCCCTCAGGCTGAGCTGCAGGAGAAGGAGCAGCAGAAGCAGCAGGCCATCGATGATATGCGAGATAAGAAGACTGGCCTGGAGAGAACAGTGGAGCTAAAGAGAGACCTGCAGGGAAAGAAGCAGCAAGAGCTCAGGAACATCAAGGCGGAGCTGCAAAGGCTGGAGGGCTCATCCAGCCGACTTCTGGAGCTGGAGAGCGAACTGGCTAAAGCGGTGAGTGTGGTGGGATCACACTTTTTACTCATTGCCACATGGTCTGACTGCGCCTCCTTCTGCGTTCTTCTCTGCAGGAACGAGAGTTGCAGAGCGCCATTCAGGGCTCCAATGTGGAGGAGCTAAAGAACGAAGTGGTGGAGCTCCAGAGAGAGAAGGCCGACCTCGACCGCTCACAGAGACAGCTCGATAAAGAGATGGAGACGCTCAACACACACACGACAGCTCGCACACAGATGGACATGCTGAAGCGGGAGAAGGTGGTGTATTTCCATTCTGGGCATTTTTTTTCCCCCTCATTGTTTGTGTTGACCTTCCTCACTCTTTCTCTACCTTCCTCTTTTCTCATTCCGTTCTCCTGCCGTCCTGAATGTTGCCATTGCCACTCATCTCGACTATCTTTCATTTGGCCAGACAGAGAAGGAGGATCAGGTACGGAAGATCAAATCCCGGCACAGCGAGGATCTCGTGTCGCTGCTGGGCCACTTTCCCAACAAGAGAGAGTTAGAGGACTGGATCTACTCCAAGTCCAAAGAGATCTCCAGCACCAGGGACAGACTTGCCAAACTCAAGTCAGTAGGATTTGCTTTCTTCCTATGACTGATAAATAAACTGTGAACAGATTGATGTCATGCTGAACTTCCAGTAAGGACCTGGCATCCGGTGAGCAAAACAAAAACCACATTGCTGCCGAGTTACGGAAGAAAGAGCAGCAGTTGGTCAGTGACGAAGAAACGTTCTTCAACGTGTGTGGGAGTCAGGACCTGGAGAAGGACTTGAGCAAACTGCAGGAAGATCTGGAGAAGGTCTCCAAACAAAGAGGTGAATTTGCTGAGATTGAACTGTGTCGCTGTAGATGCTAGTTTATTCTCTGTAACGGTAATGATGAGCTCCCTCTTTGTTCCTTTGCCTGGGATTTCCTAGCCATGCTGGCCGGAGCGACAGCGGTTTACACCCAGTTCATCAGCCAGCTGACAGAAGAGAGGGAGCCCTGCTGTCCCGTGTGTCAGCGGACCTTCCCCTCCGAGTCGGATCTGCAGGAAGTCATCAATGACATGCAGTCCAAACTGCGGCTGGTGCCAGACAAGCTGAGAAACACTGAGCAGGACTTGAAGAGGAAGGAGAGGAAGAAGGATGACATGGTGGCCCTACGACCTGTCAGGTACAGTACCCTGGCATTTCATAGGCATTGTTTATAGCATGTTTTAGGGTTATGTGTACCACATGCTTCTGACTGCGTATGCATGTGTGAATGTAGACTTTCACACTAAAATAATCATTTAGTTTTATTCTGGTTTGGGGTCAGCCAAACATTAACATAATAAGAGAAAGTAGAAAGAGAAGATTAAAATCAGTTTTGTTTTTTTTTTGTAACCTAAGAAAACTTTTTTTTTTTTTCTCCATTAAACAGAGTGCAGGTTTTTTTGGATATACACCCCACTAGATGGAGCTATATTCGATTTTTTAATCTCTTGTTTAATCTAGACAGAGCATCCTGATGTCAGAAAATCTGTATCAGATTAACCAAGTGTTAGTCATAATAAATGTTTTATTATTTTTTTATGCTGTCCAGGCAGACCATTGTGCAGCTCCAGGAGAAGGAGTTGCCAGAGTTGAGAAACCGATTGCAGACAGTGAACAGAGAAATCGAGAAGCTGAAGGGCGATGTCGAGGAGCAGGAGACTTCGCTTGGTACCCTGATGTCAGAAGAGGAAACAGCCAAGGCCTGTCTGCAAGACATCTCACTCATGGACCGATACCTGGTAGCCTGTCTATATTGTCTTACCTATTTTTTTATTTGACAGCTTGTCTCTTTCCATCATTCATCTGCTTCTCTTCTTCATTTAGAAATACCTGCAAAGTTGTTTTTAAAAAAATCACCCCGAAACACTAAAAATGTCTGCAATTTTCACAACTTTCTTCACTTTGCTGCTATTCTTTTTCCAGATGGACCTCAAAGAGGTTGACAGAAAAATTGCCCAGCATTCTGCCAAGCTCCAGGGAGTAGACCTGAGCAGAACCATACAGCAAGTCAGTCAGGAGAAACAGGAGATCCAGCACAGGCTGGACACCAGTGAGTGGACGTGATCCTGCCTGATGGTTGGAACATTTCTGACTTTCAGCTACTGTATTTTCCATTTGTGCATGGTGAGAAATTAGAGCTGCAGGCTGGAGCTGTGCTGCACTGACATCTAATGGACAAGGGGAGAATTGCAGCTAGAAACCAATGACCTCTGTAAACTGTTCAAACGGTTGATAGGCTTCAGGAGTCACAAGAAGAAACAATATTGATATATACGATGCAGCCTCTGAACCTTGTCTGATACACATTTTTTTCTCCCGCATTTGTCAGCTTCCAGCAAAATGGAGCTGAAACGCAAGTTGATCCAGGACCAGCAGGATCAGATCCAGCTGATGAAAAGTGCTGTAAATGAGACAAGAGAAGAGAAACTCCAGCTGAGCAGCAATATGCAGAAACGCCAGCAGCTGGAAGACCAGTGCGTGGAGTTCACCACTGAAATCCAGTCTCTAACCAGGGACATCAGGGTGTGTGTCCATTGGTGGTTTCTGTGAACTGTTGTTGTTCAGATATGTTACAGTTCATGTTTCCGCTCCTCCAGGAAGCAAAGGAACAGTTGTCTCCCTTGTCTGCTGCTCTGGAAAGGCTGCAACAGGAGAAACAGGAGCTGCTGGATCGTAAGAGGCAGAGGCAGGAAGAGGGGCAGGAGAAGGTGAGAGATGCAGCAAATGGCAATTTTTTGAATCAAAACGCGCCCGAGTGTTTCAGGTCCTGTCTGTGCCTGCATGTGAGCACTTGTTTTCCAGAATGTGTTGTTGTCATGTTTGTTTTCTGTTCTAAACTTTGTCAGATTAATGCCATAAAGGAGAGAGCGAAGGCCGTCTCTGCTTTGGAAAGAGAAATCAGCAAATATGTCGAGGAGGGCAAAGACAAGTACAAAGAGGTAGGGGGTCCGCTGCGGTCTTGACCACCACCTCTGTGTCCTTCCAGCTGTTTCAGGACTTTATTTACATTTTGGCCATTGCAGCAAAAAGAGTCAGAGCTTCAAGAAACCAACAGTCAGCTGCACGAGGCCGAGAAACACAAAGAGAAGGTCAGCAAAGAGATGGCAACCATCCGCCAGGATATTGACACTCAGAAGGTGAGTGTGTGTGAACGGTGTGTGCGCTCTGTGATATCCCTCCTCTCACCTGGTTACCATGGAGATAGCCTCATTATGCTTTCTACCGGTTAGGTCCAGGAGCGTTGGTTGCAGGACAACTTGACTTTGAGGAAGCGCGTTGAGGAATTAAAGGAGGTAGTTTCCAAACGCGACGTCCTTCTGAAGGACATGGGGAACATGCAGGTCCTGCAGCTTCGCCAGTAAGACATTAGGAATCCTGCTGCACACAGGCCTTCTGTGGGCTCACCGCATTCACCGCTGCGCTCTCCCCGTCCGTCCAGGGAACGCCGCGAGGCAGAACGGAAGCTGGAGGAGTTGAAGCGGACCCGCAGCATTGCAGTGGGTCGCCAGAAAGGCTTCGAGGAGGAGATCCTGCATTACAGGTGGAGAAGATTGTGATTTGATTTGATTTTCTCTTTTCAAACAATGAAAACTTTTTTTATCTCCTTTGCAGAAAAGAGCTGCGAGAAGATCAGTATGAAAAAGCCGACGAGCGCCACAAAAATAAGATGATAATCCTGAGGACCACAGAGCTGGTCATTAAAGACCTGGATCTCTACTACAAAGCCCTGGACCAGTGAGTGTTCCCCTCACAATTACAAAAAAATCCCAAAATGCAGTCTGTTTACATGCTTGTTGATTCCAAAATATTGTCCTTTATACCTTTAAAAGTACAAACCTTCGCTGCTTTCACAGCTTAACGCTGGCAATATTTGTGGTGAAGAGTTTATCAGCTAATTTCCACTTTGAATAAAGTGGGTTTATTATCACCCATCGTGTAGTTGAAGCTTTTTTTTTTGTCTTCCTGACCTTCTGACAGTAAATGTCTCACATCCATTCAGATAAGAAATTACCGATATTTTCAAGCACAGATTTTGATCAGCTTACGCCTGTGTGTTCCAAGAACTCCCACTATCACTGGCATCATTGCATTGTGGCAGCCAGTTGGGCATCTGCTGAAGTTCAGCGGATTCACTGTTTGAGTGATCCAACTCTGCCCGTAACACAAGTATCACCGCTTTGATTGATCTCGCTGTTGTTTTCCGTGATGAAATGTGCTCAGACAGCGACTGATAACATCTTAGAGGAGAGCAGAAGCATCATTAACCATACGTGCAGGTTAGCATCAGATGTTAGCATCAGTCGTTGGCGCGTTCACTGCAATCAAGATGTGAAACTTTCGGTAGAGCCACACAAGCAGGTCACAGTTTCTGTCTGAATGCACAAATTCTGATGAGTATGTAAAACTCCCACATTCAGTTAATAAAACAATAGAGCTGCTTTTGACTTTCATTGCTCAAAGTGGCCAAAAAAAGGTGCAATCTGGAGTAGTAACTGTCCAGACTGTCACTTCCTGCTGTCTGCTTAAAGATAGGACGTGTGTTTCTGTTTTGTATTCTGATTTAAATCAGACGAGCCTCATTTTGAATGGACATGACTCAAGTTGAGAATTCTAGTAGACTCCTGTCTGAAGTGGATCACTGGCTTGCAGTGATCTGATGGGTAAAAAAGCAGATCTCAGCGACATCTTCTTTCTTTCCCACTTGTCAGTTTATCCATTTGATGTGGCCTAGCAGATGCGCTTTCATCGTTTCAGAGTTTACACATCCCACAGTGCAGGTTCTCACGGCCCAGATAAACCACAGACAACAGCGGAAGGCAGCATCCATTCTGCCTAAATAAAAGATGGCTGATAAAAAAACTGTGTCCTCTGTCAGTCATCCTCAGCTGTTCTGTTAGTGAATCCTAAAGTCCTCACATATTCTGGTTTCAGGCCCGTTTCGTGCTGGAAACCTGAGCTTTGGTGAGGTTTCATCAGAATCACTGTCGGCTATCAAAGGAACAATCTGCCAACCTTAGAGCCATGAGTAACCTGGTAAATTCCCAACAGCGTCACAGTGTGAAAGGCCAGCAGACGCTGCCTCGCTCGGCTGTTGGTGTCACTCGACCGCAACTTTAGTTAATTGTGTCAGAAAGAACTGTTTTAAAAGCTGCTCGTCCCGCAGAAATCAAGCATTTGGATTGTTTATTATTGATATTCATGCCAAGGACGTAGCTGCTGTACATTAGTAAAAAGTGTCCCCTCACATAGAGTGAGACGCTGATAAACCCACCGTGTTCGCCTGCACTGATTCTGTGTTGAAATTGTGAGCTGATTGTTAGAAATGACCTTTTTTTAGCTGATTTTTTGCCTGTTTTTTCTCAGAACCATCATGAAATTCCACAGCATGAAGATGGATGAGATCAACAAGATTGTCAGAGACCTGTGGCGCAGCACCTACAGGGGTCAAGGTGCGCTTTCCTTCAAGTTGCAAATAATGCACGCTTAGCTTCCCCGGCCGCGTCTCATCGCTCCCCCTCGCCGCCACCTTCCAGATATCGAGTACATCGAGATCAGGTCCGACGTGGATGATAACACTTCTGCCGGCGTCAAGCGGAGGGTCTACAACTACAGGGTGGTCATGGTGAAGGGCGACACCGCTCTGGACATGAGGGGGCGCTGCAGCGCTGGTCAGAAGGTACCAGGTGTTCTGGGTTCTGGATGGGCGT
The DNA here is from genome assembly GCA_016586285.1 of Arothron firmamentum. Taxonomy (NCBI): domain Eukaryota; kingdom Metazoa; phylum Chordata; class Actinopteri; order Tetraodontiformes; family Tetraodontidae; genus Arothron; species Arothron firmamentum. The sequence goes on from BJFM01000105.1 coordinate 109,234, forward strand.
GTCGGACGCGTGAGCGTTCTTCTGATCTTAGCATGTACGTGCAGGTTCTGGCCTCCCTGATCATCCGTCTGGCTCTGGCTGAAACCTTCTGCCTGAACTGCGGGATTCTGGCCCTGGACGAGCCCACCACCAACCTGGACCGGGACAACATTGAGTCCCTGGCACATGCGCTTGTAGAGTGAGTAGCGACCCAGACGGGCTCTGGCCTCAGGACCATCTTTGGTAGATCTGACACCTTCTCTGAATCGGACGCTCTTCCAGAATCATCAAGAGCCGCTCCCGACAGCGGAACTTCCAGCTCCTGGTCATCACCCACGACGAGGACTTTGTGGAGCTGCTGGGCCGTTCCAGCTACATCGAGCACTTCTATCGCATCCGCAAGAACAAGGACCAGAACTCTGAGATCACAAAGTGCAGCATCTCCTCCCTCTCAGCTTACCTCCACTGAGCAGAGCCATGGTTCCGAGGGAGGCTGCAGAGACCTCACAGTTGCTGCTCAGAGAAAAATGTCTTCCGCTCAAACAAATCTGCAGCTTTTTGTTTCGCTCACCTTCAAGTTAATTGATTAAAACAAAGTTCCAGAGCAGTTTTGTTCATTCCTGAAATTCTGTCATTAAATCTGCTGCAAATGTCACTCGGATCTCTCTTTTTTTTTTTTTCCCACCTGAACAGGAACCAAATTGTCGGTTCTGTTCAGAGAATTTCCTCACTGACCACAGTTTTAATCAGGCTCATCTTATCTACGGAATTGCAGCATCACTGCGTTTGTTTTGTAATGAGGGGGTGGGGGCAAAACAGTCAGGACCAGGTATAAATCTCTCAGCTCGGCGTTCCACCCCAAAGCTCGATCAGCTCCAGACGTCGCTCGGATCTCGAAGAAGAAGATGTCCATGCTCCTGATGGCCATGATGCTGCTGTTCGGTGCAGCCAGTGTTGCTCTCGATCACAACCTCAACGTGATCTTTCACGAGATCCCCAAACTCAATCAGACCTCCTCCCTGGTAAGAGCCGCCGAGCCGCCTGCTGTTCACGCCGGTTCCAGGTAAACGCTGATTTGTTGGTCTTTTTCAGAACTATTTTGTGGAAGATCTGATGCCCCTGGTTGAAGGAGTGAATAAATGTGGGGTGAGTGTTTTTATTTCTCACTAACAGTTTGAATGTTTGGGCCGTGTTCCCTTTCTCGACCCGTCTCTGAGCTCCTGACCTCTGCCCACATGCGGACAGCAGAAGAAGGAACATTTTTGTCTGATTGGCGCTGTTTTTTTCTGTTCAGAATGCCTATTTCTGCAAAGTCCAGGACATCCTCCTGCACCGGAACTTTTCCAGGTCGGTGGAGGAGGAGAAGAAGGTGGAGGAGAAGGAAATGCCAGAGAACAACACAGTGATGGAGAAGATCACGAAGAACTTGAAGGCGTACATTAATCGTCAAAATGTAAGGATTTTCACAGAAGGTTCCACACAGCATCTGTCAGCACGTGCAGCCGTTCTGAGCGTTTGTCTCCTCCTCAGGTGAGCTGCAGCCAGGTCCTGAAGGACGTGAAGACTTCAAACAGAACCACGGGGGCGTTAAAATTTTGGGAAAGAATGATAAGCTGTATTCGGCATTGTAACTTTTATGGGCACAAATAGTGGATCAGCTGACAGGAAGATTATTATTTTGGTTGACTTTAATACCATTTAACATGAAAAGTAGGTTATTTTTCTCTAACTGATTGATGTTCTTGTAGTTAAAATGTGTAGCCAAGCCAGTTCAAGAATATGCACAACTCATTGCATTACTGTAAAAATACTATCACTTAACCCTGCATATTTATTTTATATACATTGTATTTAAGAGGTCAAGGCTATTTAAGTATATTTTAATTACATATTTATTGTATCAAATCATTCAGCAGTGAAAATAACATCTACAGAAAAATAAATTTTAAGAGCATCGACTTCCATGTGTGGTTATACTTTATTGCTGTTGAGTTTATTAATGTCACAATTAATCCAATGTAATGATTTTATTCAACAAAGCAAATATCTTTAAAAAAAATTAACTCTTAATTTTATCTACAATTAATCAGCACAGAGCGCGTGAGAGGGCCCTCTAGTGGCCGCGGGAGGAAGTTTCTCCTCTGGTGCGCAAAAGAAAAACTTTAATAAAATCACTCAATACTGGCCGTTGACTTGCATAGTACATGTTTTAGGGTCCGTTTGGGCCTTTTGACATGATTTTTCTGTGTCGCTTTCACCTCTACTAAACTTATTTGTCATCCTCCATTATGATCTCATGATTGCGCAGCATTTCTGACATTTTTGGGAACAAAATTAACTTTAAAGAACCCCCTTTTCCAAAACGAGCTAAAAAAAAAAAAAAATGTAAAACTTGACTAAAACTGAACTGAGGTGTTTCTGCGGGACAAAAATCTGAAAGGCTGACTGACTTGTGTTGGGCTTTGACCCTCAGTCGATCACTTAGATTCGAATCGGCCCGGAGGGAACCGGACAACAGCAGCCTTTAATCATTGATGCATGTGCAGGGGGGGGAAGCAGCGTTTACACGTTCAAATGATTCTTCAAACTTTAATGATTCTGTGAAGCTTTCAGCCACAGAGAACTTCAGGGGTAGATCCGAACCCTATTTACTCCGCAGAACTCCAGCGTGCGCAGCCGCTCTGCGCCCGGCTGCGCAGGAACACTTTCTCTGCGCTTCCCCCTCTTGCTTTGGACAATGTTCCCATCACTCGGTGACTTGATCCAATGTGAGAGCTGCGAAGAGGCTTGCTGTCCGTGCGTGCGTGCGCGCTCGGCTCCTTCATGACTAAATAAAGAGAATCACTCTCATATTCAACAGCGCTTTTTATAGAACATTTGGAACAGTCAGACTGTTGGAACTCAATTCGCTTTTTCCTTAACGGATAATAAGACAAATGTCAGCCCGCAGTGAGGAAAGTCAGCTGACTCAGGACGCACAAAGACGCAAAATTGGAACGTTTGCGTCTGACTGTGTGGTTGTGGGTTGAGCGTAATCAAGGTTAATGACGTCACTCATTCCGGTTAGATTCTCTCTGTTGTCATGCTGATCGTTTTGAGCCCTTGTGGGGAAACTTGATGCAGATGAGCGGGAACAGCCCCGAGGCGACAGAAGCTGACCCGCATCCGAGCACATCACGCCGGCTTTGTTGTGGGGCCCTGCTGGAAACCACGGTGGGATCCGCAGCTCACCGCCTCAGATCTGCCCGCTTATCAGGCTGCTGAAATCACCTGTTTTCACTTTCTGTGATGAACTCGCTGTTCTCACTCTGTGCACACGCACGCGCGCGCTCGTCTGTTGCTGCTGCTTTATTGTGTTCCTGGTCCATTAGCCTCCGGGCAGTCTTCAGGGCCTGAGAGCGGGGGGAGCAGGCTGGGGGCTGCATCTGCCAGGGGACCCCCTTCAGGGGCCCGCTGGGCCCGGCTCTGTTTCCCTGCCTGCCCGCCTTCAAAAGCACAGCTCCAGAGAGAGAGAGAGAGAGAGAGAGAGAGAGAGAGAGAGAGAGAGAGAGAGAGAGAGAGAGAGA
>BJFM01000105.1:115560-130953 GCA_016586285.1 Arothron firmamentum
TCTCTCTCCCTGTGTGTGTGAGACAATTAAATGGAGCCCCATTCTGTCAACTTCGGTCTTGTCCACACACACACGCGCTAACACACGCACGCCTACACACACTCACCCTGAAAGCTCCAAATCTCTTTCAGACGTTCTTGCTGAGGAGAAGCCGAACATCACCGGTGCAGGTTCACCTTCGAGCTGCTGCTGAATAATTGAGCTCCTCCAGTGGCCACATGCCGCCGACGCGCACACCCCAGCAGATCACTTTACCACAGAAACACCGCCGCCTTATCATATCAATATGTTAATAACATCAATTATTAACGCCCCCCTTTTAAAATTACACCGCAATTAGGTGCCAATGACTGTGAGGTGACGCGGGCCTTCGGGGTCAGGAGGCGTCTGCGCACCTAGAAGAGACGCAAGTTCCGCTGGAAGGTGACAGAATCGCTCTGCCTTCACCACAAATGATCAAGTGAAGGCGAATTTAATGACAGAATGTGCTTAATTGCGTCTCAGCATCAAAGGGAATATTTTAACAAAGCCTCAGAGCAACAAAAGACAAGCAAAATCTCCTTGGCAACGTCTCCACAACCGCGAGCAACAACAACAACACAACAACAATATAATAATAATAATAATAATAATAATAATAATAATAATAATAATAATAATAATAATAATAATAATAATAAATACTACTACTACTACTACTACTACTACTATTACTAATAATAATAATAATAATAATAATAATAATAATAATAATAATAATAATAATAATAATAATAATAATAATAATAATGCTTTCGAAAAACTCTCAACAACAAAACGTAACATCATAATAAAATGAAGAGATAACCGTATTAATCGTGATGATATAGCAAATTTAAAATTAGATTTGATAGAGATTAAACGTAACAATGCACATTATCAACTAGAACACTTACTTGCCGAATGCTTCCACTTCTGGCTGCTGTCCGTCTCCCCCTGGAGTCACCAGTGTTCCCAGTCTCCTCTCGGCGCCACATCGCGGTTATATACCAATATACAGTATGATTAATATTGCATCGTCATTACTTAATGATTCCAAAGCCTGAGCAGGACAGAGCCGGTGACACCGGGGGGCATCTATAATTAAAAACTGCGCTAATTAAAAGAGAAGAAGGACGGCCGCAGCAGCCGTGCGCGCAGGTCGCGCGTAAACGGCGCGCAAACGGAGGCCCCTTTATTTTCAGCGGCTCTTAATATCATGTACAATGATACATATTTAATCCCCGCAGAGCTCCAGAGAGTCATAAATAAAACAGCCTGGCAAGTTTCCTGAAAACAAACAAAGCTTTTATCGCCATTTGGACTGAAAAAAAAAAAAAAAAATCCACAAAAACCTTAAAATCAGGAGTAAAACCTCTGCAAATGTAGTTCACTGCAACGGTTAAAAAAATTGCTTCATACTTTTATTAGAAAATAACCAATAATTAATGAGGTTCAAAGTCACACATACTGTGGTTGTCAAGGTGAAACCGACAGTGAGGAAATAAATAAATACTTAAAGGAGGTGACGCAGGCCCGAACAGGCCAACTTAGAAATCTGGGCTGAATGATAAATGCAGCTGACCGGTAATAATCCAAATGATGCCCACATCAAAGTACTCAAAGACGGCAGCCAAAGCCACAGAGTGCCTCATATACGTCGGTGTCGTTTCCGTTTCTAGAATTGATGATAAAGACTCGGTGCGCGGTGAAAGTCTGACCGGAACCACTCACGTGTGTGCGCACAGACCACAGTTCACAGAGAGGACAGATTCTGTAGCAGAATTAGAACAATAATGATGGTGATTTACTCCAAAGAAGTGATTTTTTTTCATACGCTTCATCGCTTGATGCATCCAGTGAAAGCACATTTCAATGACTGTGAGCTAACGGATCATCCAACCACACAGAAAAATCTGCCTTTTTTTTTCTTAACTAATTATCTGTTCTTATCCGTCTAACACTGATAAAAATAACCAAATCCTTTCCAGAAGTGAGGAGAAAGTCCGTATTGACACAAACTGGGAAAAGTTGATCTGAGTGCGCGTAAAGCGATCAGTCAAATCAGAAGCAGCCTCCTCACAGATGCTTAACAGACGCGTCAGCTCCATGCTGGAATAAAAACGACAATAGTGAGTGACGCCATGGAAAACCAGTCTTTCTGGAGGTAATCCCAGTGATAGATCCTCGTTATTAGGCTACTCGGGCTATTATTAATCAGTCGATCAAAAATGTAGCAGATTCTTTAATTCATGACCCGTGGAAGTCAGTGCGCCGCGGAGTATTTCATCCGCTTCTGTTTCTGCCTCTGGTTGCAAAACCACACTCGAACCACGTTCTTTTTCAAGTCCAGTTTCTCGGCGATGGCAGCGATTTTTTCCGAGGAGGGTCGAGGCTGGATGGCGAAGTACGCCTCCAGAGAGCGCTTCTCCGGCGCCGCGATAGACGTGCGCTTCCTTTTCCTCTCGCTCCCGCTGAAAAGGTCCGGCTTGGCGCTTTTCTCCCGGTACGCCGCCTCCGCCTCCTCCAGCCAGGCTTGGAGCACCGGCTTGAGCGCGATCATGTTGTTGTGGGACAAAGTGAGCGACTCGAACCTGCAGATGGTGCTCTGGCTCAGCGAGCCCACGCCGGGGATCTTGAGGTTGGCCAGAGCCGAGCCGACGTCCGCCTGGGTCACGCCGAGCTTGATCCGCCTCTGCTTGAAGCGCTCAGCGAAGGCTTCCAGCTCCCTCGGATCCGACTCCACGTCGTTGACGCACGCCATGCCGCCGTGCACCGACAGGGAATGGGGGTGGGCCATGGAGGCCATCGCCTGGTGCAGCTGTCCCATGGTCTGCAGGTGGTGGTGAGGGTGAGGGTGCTGGTGGTGCGCCGGCGCGGGCATCCCCGGAGGCTCCGGTGCGCCCATCCCGCTGACGGCCAGGCTGCTGGAAAGGTGATCCAGGAGGTCCCCGGCCTCCAGGGTCTGGCCGAGGTGGTGGTGGTGATGATGTGAAGCGATGGTGGAGGGGACGTGGGAGATGGGCACGGTGGTGGAGGAAGAAGAGGAGGCTGAGGTGCAGGGGACACTGCTCATGGTATGGTAAGTCACGTCTGGTTTGAACGGGTGACTCTTGCCGTGAGAGACAAAGCTGTCAGCAGCTGCCAGAGCCTCTGCCCGTGCCAGCAGGCTCTCATCAAAGCCTCCGAATATATTGCCCTGCAGCTGCAAGCAAGAGTGCGCATACTGGAGTCAGTGGGGAATTCTGTCAGGCAGCTCTCAGGATCTAAAAAACATTTTCCAAAGGCAAGCAGCGCCGAGGAGAGGAGAGAACCCTCCTCAAAGCGCAGGTCATAAAAATTAATATGGAAGCAAGAGCATTGCATGAATAGACATGTGGATGAGAGGAGGAGGAGGAGGAGGTGGAGGTGGTGGTGGGGGAGGAAGAACACAGACAGCAGAGGGAGACAGAGGGGGGAGACAGTGGATAGAACAAAGTCCTGTCAAATCAACTTTACAGACCTTTCCGGGGGGGGGGTGTTTCTCCCCTCCTTTCACCCCCCCACACACAACCCTGACCTCGACGTACCTGCGGGGCGGGCAGACAGACTCTGCGCATGCCCTCCGCACCCGAGTGCAGGCCGGGATACTTGGGCTCGTGCAGGGCCGGGTGCATGGAGAAATGCTGCTTGCCGTTCATGGTCATCATCCTTCGCGCTCGCACGCACCTCGCAGGTCGTGTGTGGCCCCTGACATGCACGTCGGGGAGCGCACGGACTTGACGGGGCTCCTCTGCTCTCTCCGCCAGCAGACTGAGCTCCCGGCTCCCCCTCCTCCTCTTCTGTCAGCATCCCTCCTCCTCCTCCTCCTCTTCTCCTGCCCCTGTGCTCAACTTTCAGGTTGCAGAATTGTGGTCCTCTGTGCGCAAGCGTGGGCCAAAGCCAAACCAGTCCCCGACCAGTTCTCCTACTGGTGTTTTCCTTTTTAAAATTACAACCATTTGCTGGCATTGACATTTAATTAAGGATTGTGTAAAAGGTGTTATTTCATTTCAATGTTAATTGCTTAAGAAATAATACTCTGGTTAATGAGGGAGAGAGGACAAATGATGGGTTGGCTACAAGGGGAAAGGGGTTCAATTATCTGCTCATAATGGGACAGAGAGGCTAAATGGACTGGCCATAATGGAACACAGAGGGTACAAATGAATGACACTAAGACAGGACACACTGATTCTGTTGGGACGGAGAGGGTCAAACTGGTTCTGGACCCACAGAGACTGGATGGACTGGTTAGAGGTTGAAACTGACTCTTTATAGTGGGTCAAATAGGACAAATACACTAGAGAGAGTCTAATTGGACTGGTTATAGTGGGAAATTCAACAGTTCTTTATTTGTACACTGGTATGAAACACATCTGTAAAGAGAATGAAGGGGACACATTAGACACACCTGAATCAGCTGCTGTCGGACCAAAGATTTGTTTGAAGTACCAGAACTTTTACCTGAGAATCACTTTTTTCTTCCTCAAAGCAGAAACGAAACTGTATGAAACGGGTCGCCAATGCGACGACGGCTCCACCCGATCCTGCCGGCCGCCTCTCTGGTTCCACAGGCTGAATAATTGAAGAGCACATGGCAGGCATCCATTACTGCTGTGACGTTCTCATGTTCATTACGCAGATTAAAACACACACCGTTCCTTTTCTTTTCGACCCTCGCCACGCAAGACCTGCTGCAAGGCTGGGGGCCGAGCAGGAATTTGTAATTCTACTGCATTAGGGTTAAAAACACACATATATGACACAGAAGAATAAATGTTTTAAAAGCATTGAAAGATCTTTTTGTCTTAAAAATCAACAGTCAAATTATGCTATTTAAAAAGAACAGGAAACTAACATGAATACTTCCCTTAGTTTGTGCCAACTCTCCTCCCAGTCACCAGGTCGCCATGGGGATCCCCCAGCATCCGTCCTCCTTCCTCCCTCAGGGTGAGCTGAAAGTCTTCGACTCAAACGTAACAGACTCTGAGTGGCTTCACTCGACTTCCCAGAGTAGGAAGCGATGGTGCATAATTCAGTCATGTTTTCGTCTCCGGGTGTTGTAATGGTAAGAGGTCATGAAGGACCAGGACCTGTTACCCTTCACTCAACGAGACCCATCCAATCACAGTTAACCAAAATTCCAAAACTGGCAGCAGTTTTAACCATTTTCCAGCTCTACCTAAAGCCAACATCCAAAACAAAGGAGATCACACACAAGTTTACAGTTATATTCTGTGGAATGCTTTTGCTTGCATTTTTATCCGCACATTTTTTTTTGAAAATAGTTTAAAATATTCTTTTTTTTGTTGATGAGCCAATTCAAATTTGTATTTTTTTTGTTGTTTTTTTACAAGCACCCAATTCCTCCATCTTTATTGGCAAAAGCACACATGCTAGTAAATTAGAAATCCTTTTTTACAAACAAAATACATGAAGAAAATACATCCACATCCTTCAAATATAAACTGTAACAAATTCAAAACTATTATCCCATAAACATTTTACATTTTCTTTTTACAGAGATGTGAGTGTATAGTAGAAAAAGTGAGATTTTTCCCTTAATTCTCAGTTACACAAGCGCGAACCCTCGTAAAAAATAAACAGGCAAAAATGGGCATGCGTACTGACTTCTGCCTGTAAAAAACATTGGTTGGGATGAACAGATTACGGGTGACCAGACTTTTCTTTCTCCACACCCTGAGGATTCAGCATGTGAGTGATGGGCAGACTCGACGAAAAGGTGCAGTATTTCAGAACCTCGACGATGTTTTCCATGTGCAAATGTCTTCATCGTCGCTTCAAATTACACAAAATAACACAAACGCGAACCAAATCCTGGCGCGAGCCCAGACCGACGCGTTCTACCCGACGCAAACCCGCCGTTCCAGAAGACGGAGGAACTCAAATGTACAACATTAAAGCATTTACAAAATGTACAAATGTAAATCACAAAGCTTGTAAAAAGCCAGCCTTCCGCTGATGGTGTAAGGCAAAGAAATGTTCATAGATGTACTGTATATATATATTAAAATCAACAGTTAGGTATTACATTCAAACACCTGTCCACGCAGATTTCACATTAGTGTTCCGCACTAATCTGATCTGTCCAGCCTTTTTTGGGGGAAAAAAAAAGTTATACTCTCCCGTGAACGTTCATATTTACATCAGCGGTTCCGACATTTAGGGGAAATTTAAATATCCACTACAAAGACTGTGAGAGGTGCACGTACGCGGCCGTTTGTAAACATGGTTTGGATTTATCCCGTGTGGACGCCGGCGCTAATGTGGTCACAGTACAGTTAAAGGAGAACATGCACGTAGAAGAAAAGTGTTTGGCGAACACATACTGAAACAAATGTGACCGACGCCGCACTCTGCCAATCTGGATCGTGTACAGTGCATCTGTGCAGTGAAAAAATAAATAAATCTCTCTCTGGTAGCAAGAGAATCTTCTATCAGTAAAGGAATGGCTGTCCCTGAACGGAGGACAAGTTAAAAAAAAAAAACTGGTGAGAAAAGACCTTAAATACAGTAAGGTATATATATATATATATATATATATATATATATATATATATATATATATATATATATATATATATAAAAAAATACCTATTCACACAAATATTGTGCATTACTGATATTTATCATCTGGTAAGCACAACAAAGCATACATAGGTTTTCTATCTATAAGAACTGAGTATTTATGTTTCTCAGCAAAAGTGAGAGGTTCTAATTGTCGAGGGGCAAATGGGAAAAACATCAGCCCTCTGACCATTTTATGTACAATAAAGATTATTTTGAACTCCGATTCGAGTTTAAAAGTGAAAATACTGGAAAATAATGAGTCCCGTTGAGTAGACGTTCCTCTGAAAATCATAACTGTTTCTGCTTCACCGTCTCCAAGACCGACTCTCGTACTCGTCGTCTTCGTCGTCGTCCTCTTCCTCTTCTTCCTCTTCGCCAGGCAAATAAGAGTTGCCTTCCTTCTGTGAAAAAACACCAAAGTCAATACGTAACAATGCTGGAAATTACATTACACTTGAAAACCGGCTGTCTACATCCTCGGAACTTTGTATGCCTGCTTGTTTTCACCTTCTGAAACATTCTGAACTTCTGCGTCCTCTAAAACTTAGAAACGCTACAGTATGAGGAGTTCAGCTGACAGTAATGTCATTTTACTCAAAAGGCTAAGATGCTCTTAGTAGAGCTCAGTCTGGTTTTCCACTGGGAGCTGTGAATTATTCAGCCGCACTGGAGACAGATGTACAAGTAAAATCTGTGAATTGAACTCAAACTTCCACAAGTTAGCCATAGAGGGATTTCAAGTCCTATTGTGAGTTCTGGCCCCAGTTTCAGGGTGGATATACAGTCCTACATGAGGAAATGCTGTACCCGGTTCTCATCGTCTTTAGCCTCGTCGTCCTCTGGCTCTGTGGTGACAGAAGACGTCTTGGGCTTGTACCAGGAAATCTGCAGCACGCGGCCTTTAAACTTAGCGCCCAGGTTAGCTGCCTGGAAGAGAAAAATACCAGAATTTCTCAGCTTTCATTGGTTTTGTATCATGTGACCTCCACCTGGTCTGGAGTAAAGCGACGCACGTTTTCGGCTTCATTCCGCGTCTTGAACGTCATCACGACGGTGTTGGCATCTTGGTCACGACAGTCCTCGATCTCACCAAACTTCTGCATCCACAAACGGGAAAATTGTCAGAGTAAATTCAGTTTTTCACACTTAATCCTCTTTAAAATAGCAAAACTCCTCACCAGAAAATGTGGCATCAGCTCCTCCTTCTCTTCCTGCGCTATTCCTAAGATAGCCAGAGCTCTGGGTCTGTGGTCCACCACCATGCGGTTCATAGTCCCTCCGCGGCCGCTCATCTCGCGGCTTCGACCTCGCCCCCGGCCTGCGTGCATCGAACCAGGCTCCATCTTTCCCCGCCCGCGGCCTCGACCCGTCGGAGGTCTGATCAGTCCCAATCGCGTCGCCTAGAAACAGAAGCGGTGCGATGCTAAAAACGACTCTCTTTCTCGTGTGCACACTCGGGAACCTGTCATGGACGCCACCTGGTCATGGTAAAAAAATCATCCCCAGCAGATGTTGGGACCAGACTGTGCCGCATCATTGTGCTTTTCATTGTGTAAGAAGGTCAAAAAAATGACTTTTACCAGCAACTTCTGCCCCTTCTTTTCACCACTCCTCACTTCTGCACTCTATCCACACCCTTATCAACTTGTCCCTCCTTCGTTCCTCTCTAATTGTCATCCTGTTATTTTCTTACAAGAAGGAGCAGCTCAAACTTTAATGAAAGGCAGCTCCATCAGTGTGAGGCCTTCGTCTGCCTTGGCTTCCTTCGCGACTGCTCCTCTGGGCTTACTTAAGGGGCTGAAGTTTAATGTTCAGCATGAGGGTTCAGTTTGGAAGGATGGGGAGGAAAGGCTATGCATTTTTAAACAAGAAAGTTAATTTAGTAGCCACAGGGTAGAGGAAAAACACGCCAAGAGGGGTGTTGTTAGCGGAGGCTGTGTGTGGCTGATCATTTGCTGCAGCTGACCTTGTCTTGCTGCTGCTGGATTGGCAGCAAAAAGCGGAGCGGTGAGCTTTTATTTCTGATAAATGGCCCCACCACACCGACCCACATTTATCCTAAATTGTGTGTTTGTTACCTCCACCTGCAGCTGCCCCAGTTTCCTCTTGAGGTCTGTCGTATCTTCACCAGAGCTCATCTTCTTGTGAAAGTCCAGTTCAGCATCCAGCAGCTCTTTCTGGGCCTGAACACAGACGTCAAACCGGTCAATCTCCACGTCTCAACACTTCATAATGGGTCAGATCTCTGAACTTACATCAGTCTTTGTTTTGGACTGGCTGTGGTTGGGTTTGGCGGTGGGCACCTGAGAGGCAGGATTAGGGTTCATTTCATTCTGCAGCTGTGCGATCTTCTCGGTTAACTCCTTCAGAGTCTTCATAATGTTGGCCCTTTCCTCTGGTTTCATCCCTCGGTTCTTCTCCAAGCGGTTTATTAAAGCCTGGGAGAGAAAGATAAAGCTGATAAGAAAATGTAAATGGCTAAAAGGAGGAAAATCATGGTTACAGGCAGCGTTACCTTCTGACATTCAATCTGCGTCTTTAACATCTCCTGCTTCTTCTTCCTCATGTCCTGCTGGAGCTTTAATGCCTCCTTAGAAAAAAAAGACAAAGCCAGACAAAAAATTAACTGTAAAGCTGACAACCAATCTCATCCTACAATCTCTGACATCCAGAGGCTAGAAAAAAAGACAAAGCATACCTGTTTCTTCTTGAGAACTTCCTGCACTTCTAAAGCTTTGGCAGTTTTTCCCAGGCTCTTGGAGGTCTTGAGAGCTGTGGGAGGATAGTGGCTCTTCTGGGCATTTGCCGTTGCAGCTGCCACCTGACACAAGTTCAGACATTCAGATTTAAAAATTGAGCCTGCACGAAGAAGCAAAAGACGAGAACAACAGCATAATATTTACAAAATGTGTAAATCGTACAGTGACTGGCTCGGTGTGAGAGTCCAGGCTGTCCGACTTTGTGGTAGAGACGTTGGTGGATCCTGCTGGAGATCGATGTTTGGGTGCAGTCTTGTTCAACACGTAGGCGGCAGGATTGTGCTGCCTGATTCCCTGAAGATGAAAGAAAAAGCGGAGCAGAGTGTAAGGAAGGACTTTCAAAACAAAAGAAAACAAATATATGTTGAACCTACCATGTGCATGTTGCTGTGCTGAGCTGCTGGACTGAGCGATGACGTGGCTGCCTGGCCTCCTGAGCTCTGCTCCTGCTGCTGGGGGACGGTGGTGGTGGTGCCTGGCTCACGGTGCCAGTAAACGCAGATAAACCGATTGTTGAGAACCGCCTCTATGCTGGATATGGCCCTCCTGGCCTCTTCGTTCTTTGTGTACTGGATCAACGCTGCCTCTGGGTCTCCACCAAACGCCACCTGAGCAGGAGTAAATGTCACACATTTGTGGTTTCTTGTGGTTTTTCATGCAGGGTTCCTCCCCCTCAGGAGATGTGTTTTACCTGGATATTAACGATGGTTCCGAACTTGCTAAAGTGTTCGTTGAGCTGAGTGATGTTGTTGAGATCCCGAGGGATCTTCCGCACTTCCAGCTTGGTGTTCACGTAATGATAACGCTTGGGAAAGCCGCTCTTATTCTGGTTGTTGAAGCCAGTCCTAAAAAAGATGAATGAGTACGTGTCATTTTTCTAGTAGTTTCTTGAGTTTTTTGAGTAGAAAAAGGGAAACCAGCTTTAAAAAATGTGACTGGATTTGCAAAGAAATGAGGAGAAAAGTGGAGCAGCTAACAAACAGCAGTGACAGATATTGAAATAGAAATTGATGGTGACAAAAGGTTCAGGTTTCTGCCTCCAAACTGAAGCTGACCATATGTCAATCTGTTGACACACAACATGGATAATAGTGTGTATGCAGAAGAACCATTATCATTCAGGCACAGAAGTTCAGATCTGTGAGTCACCAGCAGCAACAGGCAATGTTGGGAGGCAACATTTGATCAAATTTCAAGTGGCTACGCTCTTTAGCTATCATTATGAAACAAAGAACCTGCTCAAGTTAAGTTACATAGTTTATATATTTTAAAACAGACATTTAAAATTTCCAATTAAGGTCAGATTATTAGAATTATTCAAGGCAAAATAAACTTTGTGAGGATTGTGTAATGTGTATGTTTTGAGAAGAGACTCATAAAGCAAGTACGATGTTTTAACTAAGCATCAGGAGCAGCTCAAGTATCTATTCACAGTGTAGACACTGTATCAACTCAGCATTGAGGTATTTTTAAAAAACATCTTACTTCTCCATCCACGGTTTTTTAGCTGATGCACCATCAGTTGAACTGGGTATCACTGTTCTCTTTCTGTTGTACGGGTCAGTGTTAAAACGGGGCACATGATTTCCAGGACTGCTGGTTTTAATGGCTGGGTCTGTCTGAATTACGATGTTGGCAGCTGGAAACAAATGTTAAGAAAATAACACAAGTTCACATTTGTCATCTCAATGTTTAGTATGCAAAATGGTGCCATATCTGCTACCTCTGGAACCTTGTCCTTCATTTGATGTGAGGCCAATGAGGTTGGAGCGTTGTGTCTGCACTCGAGGAATAAACTGGCGGTATGGGTGACGGCCTGCTGGAGTCAGGGCTGGGGATTCTGGGTTATAACCCTCTGGATCATAGTTATCTAAAGTGCAAATACAAGCATTTAAATTAGGCAAAAGTATGAAAAATGTAACCCAGCAAAAATGACAGTATGAAACTATGCATTCTTCTGATTAACCAAAATACAAAGCTAATTTTGATGACTTAACTATCAATCATTTATGGGTTGAAAACAATATTATGGAAACCTGAGCAACACGTCCGATCATAAAGAATAAAATAAAAAAACTATACAATCATTAACAAAATATAGCTGCATTTTAATGGCTGAATTAAGGTTAAAAAATCTAAAACAAAAATAGACTTACTCCATTTGGACTGAAAGTGCATCAATATACATTATTCATAAGTGAAATTATGTAGAGACCATTCATTACAATGAGCAGGGATTACGTTAACTGTGTGAATTTCTGTGGTAAACAGCGCCACCATCTGGTCAACGTCCACTATTACAACCTCAATAATTGCACATATCACATAACACAATAAACAACTACATTGTGACAAAGTCCACAAAATTGATAAATCATAAATATAAATCGCCCTAAGTATCAAGAATGTATATAATAATAATGTAATAAGAGAGCAGGAAATAAAAGCGGAGAAACAGTAAAGTATCCATGGTCCCAATCTAACCAGGAAGGGTGGTACTGCTTACATTCAGACTGGGCATACTGGGGGTGAAGTGACACAGATGCGGAAGAGGAAGGAGGAGGTGGATGCGAAGGAGGAGGAAGAGTAGGAGGCAGTCCCACACCAGGTGGTCCAATTGGTGGAGAAGATGTGATGGCTGATTGGTGGTTGGGGGTGTCAATCCCACTGGTTGCTAAGAGCGGGGGTCCTGGGGGAGACAAAAGCCCAAGCTAAGGTTGCAAGTCAAAAAGTAACGCAGGTTATAGGGAAGTAAAATACATAATTAAATCAATGAAGCCCTTTAACATACAAGCTACAAATGAGAGGTGTCAGTGGCAGATTTATCTGTTCTCCTGTGCAGGCAAACATGGGACTCGTGCTTACTGGTCATAGGGAAGACTCCTGGAGGAGGTGGCTGGCTGTAGGGCGGCATTGAAGGCATCCTAAGAGGAGGGGATGGCTCTGTGATTGGGGGCATTGGCAGGCTAGTGGGTGCCATGACCGGTGGAGGTGGGTACGGAATAATGCCAGGCAAATTGACATCATTAACGATGAGAGGGTCGTTGCCATGGTCAAATGCACAGAGGTCACCGAGGACACAGACTCCCTTTTCTGTGAATGAAAAAGTTGAAATTCCGAATTAAAATGGTGCAGGAAAAACATTTATCATTACAAAATTCTAGAAAGCTTATTTTGGCTTAAAGTATATGATCAACAGCGGTGGAGCAGAGCAGCTGGAGACAACAGCACATGTATTTACCCCATAGTCTCATTAAGGAAGAAGGTCTCTAGTGGCCGTGTTTGAGCGCTGGGAAAGATAGCGCTGTGCTTTAGAGATGGTGGATAATTTTAAAGCCACTGGTGCCTCGGGAGAGGTGAATGAGAGCTAAACAGCGGTCATTAGCGGTGAGAGCAAACCAGGCAAACAATAACTCTCGTGAGAAGATGATGGCAGAGTTGACACCATCACCAGAGCAAAGTAACAATGACCAAGCTACTGATAAAATATAGAAATACAGACAAGATGTACTCCATTCCTACCATCATAATCCCTGCAACGCTGCTTTAGAGACACGGTCTTGGGGCGAAAAGGCTTGCTGACACCATCTTGCCTCTGGGCACCATAGTAGCCAGACCAGCTGTCTCTCGTACTGTCAGGGAGGTGAGCCGGTGTTGCTACTGGACAGCTTCCAGCTCCCGACGCAGCCGAGGATGAAGAAGAAAAAGGATGTGGAGGTGTTGGCAGGGGTAGCAGAGGCGGCGGGTGAGGCTGCTGGGATCCAGACGGGTTGGAGGAGTTGTAGCAGTCAGCGTCCTTCCTTTCCAGATCAAACTTTGATTTGAAGTCTGTAAGAGACGAAGGGACATAGGAACAGTTTAGGAAAAACATGGAGCCATATAGATTGTTTTTTTAAGAAGTTTACAATAACTATGAAAATAGTTTGTTTCTATCAATCAGGAAGTTGCAGATTAAACCTTGATAGTAATAAAGCCAGTCCCAGCCCATGTTATCAGCTCCGCTTTGATAGCAATGCAAAGTTGTCCACATTGTTCCTTCAGCAGTTAGCAAAGCTGGCCAACAGTCCACCAGGTCCTACAGTTACATCTCCTGCTCTCCTGTCAGCTTTCAGCAACTGTCTCACATGAGCCTCTGCCCTGCTGCCGCTGATCTTTCTCACCTCTCCGGTCTCTGCTCTTCCCCCGGCTGCCACTCCTGCTCCGGCTGTGGCTCCTCCCTCGTGGGCTGCCTCTGCGGCGCTCATGGCGTTCGCGTTCACGGTGGGAATCATTTGAGCTTTTCCCATGGCGATCAGGGTCGCGGCGCTTGCGCTCATCGCGCCTCCTGTCCTCCCGGCCTCTGTAGGCAGGGAAGGAAAGACTATTTAGATTCCTATTGCAGGCAGAATCCAGGAGAATATTTCTGAATGTATCTGAAAACTATTTAGAAACCCTGTACAAGCAGTACATTTTTATTTTGTAGCATGTTGATCCATGTTCAACATGCAGAAAAATGCACATGTCAGAAGCAAACCTGGAGTCACTGAAGTCAGAGTGGGTTCTTGGGGGACTTCTCCTCCTCCTGCTGCTGCTTTCTCTCTCCTCTTCTGGAGTTTCAGTCTTAAGGAATAAACAAATGCTTTACTGTAAAGCCCAGCACCATATTTACAGTATGCAGTAGTTTCTGCCCTCATTTCAGAGGTTAATATTTAATTAACAGAAGACAAACAGTACCAATCTATTCTGACATTTCTTTTACCTCGACAGCATCAGACTTGACAACCACTGGTTTAACCTCCTCTTTAGGAATATCCTTTTCAGAAGAAATTCCAAGGTAGTTCTTTGTAGTCAGACATTCAAACAGTTTATCCACAAATCCCATTGTCTCTGCAATGACAACGCGAAGAATAAATCATAAATAGTTTTGTTTCAGCCAGTATTGGAATGTGATGAGCACTGACCCAGCCTTTATTTCTACAGGGGACAGTTGTGCTCAGTATCTCCACATAGCACAGAATTCATTGCACATTACTCTGTAAGTGTGATTAAAATAACTTTAAAGCCTAAAAATGTGTCAATGAAAAAGTAGCTTTCAGCTGATGAGCAGCTGATGAGCAGATGCTGTAACAGCGTGGATATAAATGGAGGAAATGACACAAACACACCCTCTTGTGGCCATTTAGTGGCAGCACAAGTTGGAAAGGTGGTAATAAGCTGCAAAATTAAACTAAATTACGCTACGTACAGAGTCAGACCAGTTAAACAAAGCTGCAGCAGCAGCAGGAATTAACACCAATATAAAACATAATGGGTTCATTCATCCTGGCAGGTGTGGAACTCTGTACAAGCCTGTAGATGCTTTGTTCCCACCTTGCACAGTTATGCACTCATACTAAACTTGTGCTAAACAAATAAACTAAACTAAACTTCCACATTAAAACTTTAAGTACAGTTCATACCTTTTTGTAGGAAGACTTCAAGCTGATCAGCACACAGTGCTTTCAGCTCCTTCTCGGGTTTGTCCTTTTTCACAAGAGCCACCACATAGTTAGCTAATGCAGAAGGGTCAGCATCACATCTGAAAAAAACAATATATATGTAGATCATTTCACCTACCCAGTGCTTTAGTTAGTTGAATAAGACAGTTTGCAAAATGGAAAAAAAAATCTCCAAGAATGAGGACTAAGTGTTAAGTGTTATGGCTTAAAGCATAAAGGACAAAAACAAGACTAGAAACCAAAAGAATATCCTGATAAACATCAACAAATGCTTCACAGGCAAAATAAAACCACAGTAAAAACTCCAGCCAGCCAGCAGTGATCAATATCATTAGAAATAAAGACATTATAACTGACATTAACAATAATCTACGGAAACAAAATTAAGCAAAAAAGGTCTGTTTTTATAAATAAATGGCAGTGCAGCGCCGGGACAATGTGCAGGTCTGAGGGTGGGCAATTGTGTGTGTGTGTGTGTGTGTGTGTGTGTGTGCGTGCGTGCGAGAGAGAGAGAGAGAGAGAGAGAG
>BJFM01000105.1:131033-188014 GCA_016586285.1 Arothron firmamentum
AGAGAGAGAGAGAGAGAGATAGAGAGACTATGGTCAAGTCAAACAGTAAACAAGTAACTACATGTCTTACATTCATTAACGGACGCTTGCTACAGTTTGGTCAATAGACTCACTGCTTTACTTAGCCTCATATCTATTTTTAATTCTACAAAACTAGGCATACCGATTACACGTTGGGCTACATCTGTTACGAGTATGTTCCAGCCTTCAACTACAATAAGTCATATTAACTTTTAGTGTACCAAATCCCCAAAACCCAATCCAATAACCCTAAAATAACACTGCGACAAATTTACAATTATGCAACATAATTTGGACTTATTTGTTTAATACAACCTCAATATCTGTCTTAGCTACAAAAGGTAGCTAGCCCCAACGGCTGTTAGCTAACTCGTGCCAGAATTTGCAAGCAGCTTCTAAGAACCCCCAGTTCAAGCCCGACATTGGCTAACTAGCAACATAGCATGAATGCTAAGCTTAATGTCATTACAATTCAATACTCACATTGGTTCCAGAAGTTTTGCCAACCATGACTTCAAGGCTTCGACATTTTCTATAATCATCGTGAAAAAGACTATAATACTGTTTATAAACTGAAAGTGCGTTTCAACAGCCCGACTGTCATCGTCTGTAAATTTATAAGCATTAAGGCCGTATGTCTCTCTCCAGTAGCAGGTCGGATAAAACGGTTTACGGTAATGGCGTCACAAAGTGAATTGTCGTAATACAGCCGGAAAACAGACTACATCGTAAGATTCAGTTTTAATTCAATCCTCATTCGTATCAGCATTACACTTCAGACTTCAACTTACACTTCAGACTGAAATATATGTGAGAATCAAAATAGGTTTAAGTCGGAATCACCGCATAATTCAGTGGTTATTTACAAATTAAACATTTGGAATTCAAGGACTACATTTCCTAGAACACCACGCGCGAGGCTGATCGAGGGTGTCGTCAGCCAGACACCGGTGGCGTGGGTCTCGCTTGTCAAAGTGGAGACTACTTGTCTGTCTTAGATTCAGATTGTACAGTAGTGAATTGATTATCAATTGGAACAAAATGACGGTAAGTCTGATGTCCTGTCTTATGTTTAGCTTTGCAAATAAGGCAGCTGGTAGGATTTAACGTTGTAATGTATTTCATTACTTACTCCATCTGTTCGCAGATTTAGCTAACACAAGCTAACACTCTTGTCTTATCAAATAAATGGGTAGTACCAGCATGGAAACACATTTTACTTGAAACAGAATCAATGACTAGCTTCATTTTGAACAGGTTTTGAATGTTTAAAGTTATCCTTATAGTGGCTTATTTTCTCGTAGAGCTATTACCTCGTTTGTTGTATTTCAGGAGCGGAAGGGAACGGCAAAATTGGACTTTTTAAAAAAGATTGAATTAGAGATGCAGGAAAAATGGGAAAAGGAAAAGGCGTTTGAGAATGATGCACCAACAACTGTTGGAGAAAGCACAAAGTAAGTATTTGTTATCAACAGGAAAGAAGGTTTTTGTGCAGAGAATTTCTATAGAACCAACTGCCAGCTTAGGAATTCACATGTTGTTCCACAAGTGTTGCCCTTTAAAAGTATGTTTCCTCTGCATCTATGAGCTTCAGATGTTTTGAGATGTTATGTTGCCAATTGAGTTATTTTTAAAATAGTCGAGATATTAAGGAATGTAGTGTAGTTTTAAAACTGCAGTCAAGTTTATATCCCAGTATTTTTGTCTTTTTTGCGTACTTTTGCCATCAAATACAATTTTAACTGCACTGTTTTCCCTCTAGCAAAAACAAGTACTTTGTTACCTTCCCCTACCCTTACATGAATGGCCGATTGCACCTTGGTCATACGTTCAGTTTGTCAAAATGCGAGGTGAGATTACATCCAAGTCAATATTTAAGTCGGTTTTGCATTCTGTGCCAGTAGCACTAAACAGATATTAGATGTTTTCTCTCTCTCTCTCTCTCTCTCTCTCTCTCTCTTTTTTTTTGTTCTAGTTTGCTGTTGGTTACCAAATTCTGAAAGGAAAGAAATGCCTCTTTCCATTTGGGCTACACTGCACAGGAATGCCAATCAAGGTTAGCGTTGCTTCTTGGTTTCTTTAAAAAAAGAAATAAAAAAATAGAGTTTTAAACAGATTATTTTCTTCAATCACTATATTTTAAAAACATCTGCTTAAAAGCATTTACTATGATGTTTCTGGTATCTTTACTGTGTCAACCAGGCTTGTGCAGACAAACTGAAGCGAGAGATGGAGCTATACGGAAATCCTCCACAGTTTCCAGATGAGGAAGAAGAGGAGAAGGAGAAGCCAAAGTCATCTGATGAAATCATCATCAAGGACAAAGCAAAGGGCAAGAAGGTCCAGAGTAACCCACTGAGATACCCTATAGTGAAGCAATTAATTTTGTTCTGCTTACACAATGGATGTTTTATTTAAATTTTTTAGAGCAAAGCAGTTGCCAAATCTGGGACATCAACGTTCCAGTGGGACATTATGAGGTCTTTGGGCTTGAATGACAAAGATATCGCCAGGTTTGCCAGTGCTGAACACTGGCTGGAATATTTCCCTCCTCTTGCTTTAAAAGACCTCAAACAGATGGGGGTCAAGGTGATGTTGATTTACATATTTTCTTGAGCGTTACATCTAATTAACCTGTGGGCATTTTTTAATTTGGCTTTTTTTCTAATTATTTGTGAGCCTGTAGCCATTTGTTTTTATTTGACCAGAATTGATGGGCTGCAGGGATAATGTATTCTCTTGATTATTTTTACCCACTCATGTCTAACTCTGACTGGTGTCATCATTTTACAGGTGGATTGGAGGCGTTCATTCATCACCACTGATGTGAATCCCTTTTACGACTCCTTCGTCAGGTGGCAGTTCATCACACTGAAGGAGAGAAAAAAGATCAAATTTGGCAAAAGGTCAGCAGCTGTTTGCACATTTTTGTGGGAATTGTTTTTCAGCACTGTCCTTTGAGTAACGCCGAGAAAAGTTGGTGGAATTTGAAAGTTGACTTTTTTGTTCCTACCACAGTTATTTTAGGTGTCTCTCCTCAAAGGTTACCTTCAGCTCTTGTTGCCGTTTGTGATTGATGTTAATGTGGCAGTTTAATTTCCGGTGACTCTGGGCTGTGTCTGCAGCAGTAGAATTCGACTGTCTGCTTCGTCTGCAGGTACACCATCTATTCCCCCAAAGACGGTCAGCCGTGCATGGACCATGACAGGCAGACAGGAGAGGTGGGAGAAGCTTTCACTCGGGAAATAGAACAAAATATAGACTGTTAATGATGCTAGAGAATTTTAAATATTTTAGAACTATACTTATACTTATGCATCCACAGGGAGTCGGTCCTCAGGAGTACACCCTCATCAAGATGAAGATCGTTGAACCATACACGGCAAAATTCAAGTCCAAAGTCTTTTTCAGCAGGTGATTAATAAAACACAATTCTAAATTAATGGCATGTTTCATACATGACCTGCTGCACAAACTACAAGTAATATAAAAGCAGTAAATACATGTATAATGAATTGATAAGCGATAATCCTTTTTTCCCGAAAGTGGTGTGAAGGGCAAAAACATCTTCCTGGTGGCTGCCACTCTGAGACCTGAGACCATGTTTGGCCAAACCAACTGCTGGGTGAGGCCTGACATGACGTATATTGCCTTTGAAACAGCCAGTGGAGACATCTTCATCTGCACTAAGAGAGCTGCCAGGAACATGTCGTATCAGGGCTTCACCAAAGAGAACGGAGTGGTGCCAGTCATCATGGAAATACTGGGACAGGTAGTGATTATGTGTGGAACATTAACACCGAACATTCGACCAGAATGAAAATGGACAAAATCATTTTTGTACAGGAAGACTCAAGACACATGTCCATGCTGTCTGCTTTCGCCTCAGTGTATGGATTTATTTATTTATTTTTAGGATATCCTTGGCTGTGCTTTGAGTGCTCCTTTGACCTCCTATAAAATCATCTATGCTCTGCCCATGCTCACCATCAAAGAGGACAAAGGTACAATTTTTGGTTTCTTGCTCTCTTTATGTGCATGAATTTGAGGTGAATGTGTGACAGCTGGTGAATTGTTCAACGCAAACCACTTTAAGGAATGCTGATGTGTTTATACCATCTGTGTTTCGAGGACAGAGTCGTATTTATTCTTCCCCATATTAGATGTTCTTGAAGGGGCACAACAGTCTAGTCTTTTTTTGATTTATACTACCTACTGCTATGTCAAAAATGTAGTAGTAAACATTATATACATCTAACGGCACCTAAACTGTGTTTCTTATGTGAACTCTCACTGAGGTTGAATCTGCAGGGTCCGGAAATTAATAAATCTTTCTTAAATGGTGTCATTTATCAGTTTGCAGATGAAATTGTTCTCCATCTCTTCCCCCTGCACCAGTGTGCCTCCTGTGTGCTAATGTTTTAAGTTGTTTTTTGCAGTGTGTACAGCACCACTGCTAAGCATCTGTTCTTATCTGCATACAAACTTTTCTGTGTTGATTTTCATCCTCAGGTACCGGAGTTGTTACCAGTGTGCCCTCTGATGCTCCCGATGACATTGCTGCTCTCAGAGACATCAAGAAGAAACAGGTGCCTCAGAAGCAGAGCTAATCTGACACTTCAGTTTACTCACTCAGTGTCGAAATGAATGCTGTATTCTTAACCATTCAAAATCCTACTTATTACGTTTTCCGTGTTCTTGCATCTCTAAAAGGCTCTAAGAGATAAGTATGGAATTGAAGACAAGATGGTGTTGCCTTTTGAGCCGGTAAGCTCACTTGCCATGTTTGAAGTGTAGTCAGGGTGAACTGAAACTCATCCCTCATATTTGTGCCAATGTCAGGTTCCCATCATCGAAATCCCAGGCTACGGGAATCTGTCCGCTCCTCTGGTGTGTGACGAGCTGAAGATCCAGAGCCAGAACGACAAGGACAAGCTGGCTGAGGCCAAAGAGAAAGTCTACCTGAAGGGGTTTTATGAAGGAGTGAGTCAACTTTGTGGTTATTAATGTTAAAAAAAAAAAAAAAAAGGAAAAAAAAGCCTTACAGTACACAGGTCAGCAAAATCCAAGCCCTCTGAAAAAATCCTTATGGATTTAAATTTTGGTTTATAGCTCATATGAGCTATCTCCTAGACACATACCACATGATTCACAGCTCTAGGCTGAAATAAATTATTCATTAGCTGTCTGCTGGCCATGCTACATCTAACAAGTGCAGTATTTTTTGCTTTTAGCTCTTTCTCGATTAAATTTCCCTACAGTTGGCAGAACATAATTCATACATGCATGCTGAAAGCACATCCTGGGAATAGGATTGCGGAATGAACTTCCTAATGGGTTTTGCATTATCTTTTTTAAGTGTGAAAATTCTCAAAAGAAATATATTCCATTTAATCAAATATGTATTCATTTTTCAGATAATGCTGGTTGATGGTTACAAGGGACAGAAAGTCCAGGATGTCAAAAAACCCATCCAAAAGATGATGGTAGAGAAGGTAAAAAAAAACGTTTTACTCCTTGAATGCAAACATTGAGCTAGTTCAGTGATAGGTGTGTCCCGTACGTGTCTCTCATGATGCCTGCTCTGTCACAGGGCACGGCCATGATCTACATGGAGCCAGAAAAGGCAGTTATGTCACGATCGGCTGATGAGTGTGTGGTTGCTCTGTGTGACCAGTGGTGAGTGAATTTTCACCGCACTTATCTTTGTACTGTAAAAGATTAGAAGTTACCAGAAATGTCATGTGTAGCGTGAGACGCTATAAACTCTTCGAGTTTCTTTGATCAGCTGCATGCTAATGTGGTGCCTGGCGCAGGTATTTGGATTATGGGGATGCAGAGTGGAAGAAGCAGACCAATGAAAATCTCAAGACTCTGGAGACGTAAGATAGTTTTATGAAAAAGATAAGTCACTTACTCACACACATATAGTTCACTTTTTTTGTCTCCAATACTGCGCAGATTCTGTGAGGAAACCAGGAGAAACTTTGAGGCGACTCTGGCCTGGCTGCAGGAGCATGCCTGCTCTCGGACGTATGGTCTCGGTGAGTGCCCGTTCAGTTTCCTCACATTTAGATTAATTGTGTTTTTATTGGAGAATTAGCGAAGCTGCGTGACTTCTATCCCGGCCTATAGGTGGAGACAAAGGCCTGTCAGTAAAGTGTCTGGCAGCCGTCTGTCTCACAGAGGAGGTGCAATTTAAAAGCCACTTAGCCTCATAACATCATCCGAGCCTCACAGGTGATACAAATTTGCCCAGAGTGTGCACATCAACTCCGCATATTTGTATCGCTACATAGTGTTCAGATGTCAGTTTTTTTTAGATGTATATTGTGAAATGTTATCTTTTTCAGGTTTCTTGGTTTTATTATTAATCAAACATTTTAAAACTGATCTTTGGCATTAAATGCAAAGTGTTCATTACATTCATTCATCTTAGTTTATTTAGGAACAGTAAATATGTTTGCTCAGTATTTTATTTGCAATCCATTGTTGGCTCCAGAGTGTAGCCAGCTTGACAAGATGGCAAATGCGACAAAAGAATTTGCTCAGATAAGACAGGAATTTCATTTCATTGGTTTCCTTTTTCTTTCTGTCCAATAACTCTTTGTCTGCTTGTCCTTCCTTCTTTTGTCTATGGGTTTGCTTGTTCCTTTGCACTGCCTTGTCTTCGTGGACATCTCCCGGTTACCATAGGAACACGGCTGCCTTGGGATGAGCAGTGGCTGATCGAGTCACTGTCAGACTCAACCATCTACATGGCGTACTACACTGTAGCCCACCTGCTTCAGGGAGGGGTGCTCAATGGGCAGGGAACCTCACCACTGGGGATCAAGTATGATCACAGTCCACAAAACCACTTTCTCTCAGCTTGGCCCCCTTCCTTAGAAATATGTTTCTAATGTCAAATACTGATTTACACCCTTTTGTATCAAACCCACTCGTCAGGATGTTAATGGATCCCTTTTTTGTGGACCTTTGTCTCGTTTCTTTGTCTCAGGCCTCAGCAGATGACCAAAGAGGTGTGGGACTTCATTTTCTTTAAGACTTCTCCGTTCCCCAAGACGGATATCCCGAAAGAGCATCTGCAGAAGCTGAGGAGGGAGTTTGAGTACTGGTACCCAGTGGATGTCCGTGTCTCTGGGAAAGACCTGGTGCCCAACCATCTTTCCTACTACCTGTACAACCACGTGGCAATGTGGCCTCAAGACAAGTGAGTTATGAGCTGCGCTTCGCTGGCAGGTTCATTTCTTGTCTTTATTAAAGGGTTGTTGGAGTTAATTGGATTATATCGATGAGGATGGTTCTAATAAGCTCATTCTCTTTAATCCTCAGTGGGAAATGGCCACAGGCAGTGAGAGCCAATGGACATCTGCTCCTCAATTCTGAAAAGGTGTGGCAATATCAGTCAATGTAATTTTACCCATTTTATTTAGAATTTAAAATCGGAGCAGGAAATTACACATTAAACATGTTGAGGCACTAATCGACGTGTTTGATGTTGCTCAGACAGATTCGCCGTGTTTGATGGTGAGAGATCGTAAACATTGTTTTTTTGTGTGTTCGCCAGATGTCCAAATCAACGGGAAATTTCCTCACCCTCACGCAAGCCATCGACAAGTTCTCAGCTGACGGTAGATGCGGCGTCTCGATTTATGCCGTGCCTTCTTTACGGCTTTGTCACCTTTTCTAATCATGGCTGCGTTGAAATTGTTCACAATCACTTGGAGTAGAGACATTTGTCGCTTTCAAGCCTTCTCATTTGTATGCCACTCTGTTTTAATGCCTCAAAAGTATTAATAATGGATCGATGTCTTAGATTTTCAGGCTGCTGGCTACGTCTAGTTTTCTCAGACAGAACAATTCTCTAAACTTCAGCTCAGTGCTGAGAAATAGTTTAATAGAAACAGTTTTTGGTGGAAATGTTTGTGCATGCTGCATAAAGAGATGTGTTGTCACAACAGTCTTACCATTCTTCTCTCAGGGATGCGTTTGGCCCTGGCTGACGCTGGCGACACCGTGGAAGACGCCAACTTCGTAGAGACGATGGCCGATGCTGGCATCCTGCGCCTTTACACGTGGGTGGAGTGGGTGAAAGAGATGATTGCCAATCAGAATAACCTGAGGACTGGACCCGCTGACACCTTCAATGACCGCGTCTTTGCCAGGTTAATATGCTATCCAAAATACTCTTTCAGACTGATTAAAGTGGGCCTTTCACTCAGTCAGATTCAGATTTTAACTCTGCTACGTTGGATTCTGTGTTTTGCGTAGTGAGATGAACGCTGGCATCTTGAAGACGGAGCAACACTATGAGAAGATGATGTTTAAAGAGGCTCTGAAAACTGGCTTCTTTGAGTTCCAGGTGAAATACTTTCTTCTGTGCCTTAAAACTGATCTGAGAGAAATGATGCGTTTTACCGACTGATGATGACCTTTTCCCCGTCTCTGTGTGGTTCTGCAGGCAGCCAAAGATAAGTACCGTGAGCTGGCGATTGAGGGAATGCACAGAGACCTGGTCTTCCAGTTTATAGAGAGACAAACTCTGCTCCTGGCACCCATCTGTCCACACCTTTGTGAATACACCTGGGGTCTGCTGGGAAAAGTAAGTAAATCTGAGACTCGCTGGCTTTGTACCTGCTTTTCTCCCTTTGTTGCCGGCACATACAGGCACACAAAAGATGCTTCCAAGTATAAAGAGCTCTGAGTATTTAAAACACTCTATCGTGTGACTACAAGGGTGCCGCTTGTACAAGATATTTTTTCCCATTGTCGCTTAGCAACAACAAAGACCCCTCATTCACCACTTAGGTGGTTATCCGCTCCAGCTAAGAAGCATACAGGCCTTAAATGGACAGAGAGGGACACATCAGTGTAGGCTTTCTCCTCTCTCTCCTGGACAGACTAGTTCTCTGATGAAGGCGTCGTGGCCTGTGGCGGGTCCTGTTGACGAGATCCTGATCCGTTCCTCCCAGTACTTGATGGAAACTGCGCACGACCTCCGACTGAGACTGAAAGCGTACATGCAGCCTCCCAAAAACAAAGTAAGTGGGAAAAATCAGAAGTGGATCTGTGTCCTTTCCCATGCATCACTACCTCTTTATGTGGCAGTGAAAATGGAAACTGAGAACCTTGTGTGCGCGTGAGAGTGTGCGTGCGTGTTTGTGTTTGGGTTGCCTTTCCTTTTTTTAGTGAATAGCACACTAGTATACTCAAGGCTGCGTGCACTGTTCATTATCACATTATTTCTTCTCATAATGTATTCATCAAGCAGCCATATTTATTTTCAATCAACGGCCTTTAATATGCCGCCACATCAGCTCTGATCAGGCAGACGTGCGTTGGGGTAGAGTGAGAACAAGAGTGGGTTTGACAGCAGTCACATCAAATCAGTTCACAGATCCCCCATCTTTGCAGTCCACAACCCTCACACACGTGCACTTTGAAATGAACGCGGCGAGACCACAAACATGCTGCCACAGGGAGACACACAAGCAAAAAGCAGTCTGAAATCCTTCTTTGTGTTTATTTCTTTTTAATGGCGCAGAAGGGTGACGCGAAAGCTCCAGCCAAACCCTCCCACTGCACCATCTATGTGGCCAGGAGCTACCCACCATGGCAGCACAGCGCCTTATCCCTGCTCAGCAAGCATTACAAGGTGAGGAGGAAGCGTCCACACCATAATCGCAGACCCTCTCTTATCCATCCAGTGATCACGTGACTTGTTTGATATTTGCGTTATCTGCTCCTGCTTGCATGTGTCACTTATTTTTTTCCTTTTGTCGTGGTCGTGCAGAGCAATAACGGAGCTCTTCCAGACAACAAAGTGATTGCAAGTGAGTTGGGCGCTCTGCCTGAACTGAAGAAATACATGAAGAGAGTCATGCCTTTTGTAGCCATGATCAAGG
Source organism: Arothron firmamentum (assembly GCA_016586285.1). Taxonomy (NCBI): domain Eukaryota; kingdom Metazoa; phylum Chordata; class Actinopteri; order Tetraodontiformes; family Tetraodontidae; genus Arothron; species Arothron firmamentum. Next base: position 140,963 of record BJFM01000105.1, read on the forward strand.
TAACGTGGCACAAGTGTTTATTCTCTTCTATAGTTTATTCCTGCGCGGACGACGTGTGCACCAGCATTATATGCTAAGCTGGCCACACATTTTTTATTTCTTTATTTATTTTTTTTTAGAGTCGGTCAGATAGATTTACTAGCTAAGAAGTTGTTTATTCAGCTTGTCAGAGAAGTATTTTTTCCCATATTGATCTGCTCTGGCAATCTTGGTCAAACTGGTCCGTCTATTATCAAAAGCCATTATTCCTTTTTGTGTTCAACAATGACAAACCTGCAGCCTGAACAATAACACCAGCTTCAACAGCGGTGACATTATCAAATTCAAAAGAAATTTAGCAGTCGTTTGTCTGCCCTTTAATGTGTTTATTGATTAGACGCCTACAAAAAAAACCTTTTTGAAAAGTTCCCTTAACTCTGAAAAGGTTTAACATGTCTAAGCAAGGAAAGATGGTAAAAACTAAATGTCGCTGTAGTTTAAGATGCTTTCATTGTTATTGTTTTTCCTTATTTTCTGCGGTAGTTATAGATTGTCTCTCAGCCTGATGCACATTTTTGCCATCTTCTTTGTGTGTTCTGTAGGAGAACCTGGAGAAGAGCGGGCCCAGGGTCCTGGATCTACAGCTGGAGTTTGACGAGAGGGCAGTTTTGTTGGAGAACCTCGTCTACTTGGCCAATTCTCTAGAGGTGTGATTGTTGAAATCTTCTACAATCGGACGCGATATTTGAGGATCCCACTCATTGAACACCACCTAAACACATCAGTGGTTGATATTTTACTTCTAGGGTCAAACAAAGCTGAGGGAGATAATATAACTGTACCAAAACGTAGCTCAGCTTAAGCATTTCTCTTCTACTTCCAGAATTATGTCAGTTAAAGTCAATAAACTCAACTTGATCAGGTTCAGTTTGGCTTTAAAATAAATGTCAGTTGGTGTTGCAGGTTTTTATACTTCACTCAAGCTGGACCTGAGCTCAGCTGTCGGTCTGGAGAGTGCCTAATTCCTTTGTCAGCACAGAACCGCACTCTATTCGCCCCCTGAGGGTCTTTGAAAGAGCCTGTGCAGGTTTAACCACAGGAAACAAAAACCCTGCTCGTGTTCTGCATCTCTCTGGCTCTGAATCCAGATAATAGGTCTCTGATCAGAGATGAAGGGCAGATAAAGTCAGCACATCTAGGATCAAGGACGTGTCTCAGGATGTGTTGGTCCAGATGTTTAGTTCCTAACAGGTTAATCCTGCAGCTCAGTTTGCATGTAAATGTACACACTGGCCTGCAGATGATTGTGCCTTCATTTTACCTCTCCCCCCCCCCACAGTTGGAGCATATAGATGTCTTATTTGCATCTGAGGCTGATGACAAAGTGAAGGAGGACTGTTGCCCAGGAAAACCTTTCAGTGTTTTCAGATCAGAGGTACAGAAACTGCTTTTTTTCCCCTGTTCTTGCTGAATTTTAAACTTTTTTAGAGTCCTGTCCCTGTTATGAGGAGACATATCCAGCCAAATACAGATGGCTATGACTTGACAGACGATCAGTTTGTATTTGCAATGTCAGTTTTGGTGCACATCTCTCTCTAGTTGCTTTTTTGCATGTGCAGAGTAGTCATGTGTGCATTTGAACCTTGTCCCCAGCCTGGAGTGAGTGTTTCTCTGGTCAACCCCCAACCATGCAGCGGACTCTTCTCCACAAAGGTTGACATCAGACAGGGGGACAGCAGAGACGGCATCATCCGTCGACTAGGAAAGGTCAACAGACTGATCAAAGGTGAGGCAGATTCATGGAGAGCTCGCCAAATTTAGAAGGACCTGTGTAGATAACTTAGCATGCGAAGGGATAAAGTTATAATACGCTATTGCTATACTACACTAAGCTGTGATGTAAGTGCCACTGTTCTACATTTTTATTCCTCTGTTCTCGTCTCCTTTCTTGTCCTGTGTCATCCATTTTTATCTTGCTGTATCTCACCTCCATCACCTGCCATGTTTTATTGTTTTTTTTGTCTTTTCCTCTCCATGCTCATCCTGTAAACTGCTGACTTAGCTGTTTTCCCGTCGACAGATCTGTCCAGAGTGAAGCTGATGAGGTACGAGGACCCCGTGCTGGGGCCACGCCAGGTGCCCGTTCTGGGACAGGAAGAGCGGGGCAAGTTGGCCATCTCCAGCACATCTGTATTCAGCATCAATCTGGAGGAGAAGAGAGTCACTTTGGCTGACAATGGCCTGGCTGTGGACATCGGGGACACTCTAGTTTATTTACTTCAGTAGAATTCATTCTTTATCCACACGAGGGGGTTTTTCAGCAAGGATTCATTTAAAATATATCATGACGCGTTACTATAGAACTTCTGATTTTGACTCAGCAGTATTACAGTATTTCAAATGGGGACAGCTGTTGAACTATGTGACACCTACAGTCTGTGTAAAGCTGTTTTTAGAGTCTCTGAGCAGACGTCCACCATCATGTTGCGTGAAGTTTCCCAGTGGCCACTTGTAATTTCTCTGAGACACCACGGCTGCGTTCTGCTAATGTAGTTTCCATCTGATACTCGTGTCTGCCGTGTTGTTTTATACATTGAGGATTCTAGCTGTCAGCTGTTCTGTTCTCTCACCTTGGGTGGTGCTTTTTAGACCTTTTCCACAGAAAAGAAATAAAACATGGAAAACTCAGCCTGCTTTCATTTTCTCTGTGTGATTTCCTTGAAGAAAACAAAACAACCTATCTCTGCTATAGCAACATGTCATCATCCTCCCTGGCAGGCTGCCCAGTTCGCTGTAAGCAGAGAGTTATATGTAGTATAGGTGTGTGTGTGTGTGTGAGTATATATCGGTATGCTTATGAAGGTCTCATTTTCTGAGATGCGCAAAGAGAAGTGAGCTCAGATGTTCACGTGTGTGTGAACAGCCTGACCCTTAAAACCAGCCCGTTTCAGTAAATATCACAGAAACCTGCCCCCGCTTCCTTTTAAGCTCGTTCAGGAAATGCAGACTTCAAAACTGCAGAATGCATTTTCCTCCTCCATTCTCCTCTCTCATAAGTGTAAATGTAAACTCACCACTGGTCTCTGATCGGCGCTCTCTGCAGTACACCACTTATCTCGGTTGTGCAGCTTCTGGCCGAGCCATCCCGGTTTATCTGCCACCGCACACGCACCCTCTGTGGAGACGTGTCACTCCACCCCCACTGCTCCATCCCCTTATTCCTGATGACTCCCCTCTCGCCATCTTTCACCTCCAGTCCCACCTCACCCACAGGAGACCAGTCGCGTCTCGGTATGGAACAGACGACAGTTACGCACCAGTAAGTCTTTCTGTTCATTTTTTTCTTCTCCATGATAGTGAAAACAAAGTTAACTAATCTCTCAATTAGCTACTTCTGCATTTTAATCCTGCACACTTTTATATATTATGAAGAAAATAAAGCCATTTGTCCTAAATATGAAAGTTTTATTCGTGTTTCTTGTTTTTCAAAAAGTCTGAACTGTTGAATACAAATTAGACATCACAATATAACAGCAAGGAGTCATTTTCTCCTCTTAAGGTGATAAAATCAGTTTATTTAAATTAAACCTATAGTTTTGCATTAGTTTTTCAGGTTTTACACTAATTTCTAGGCAGATGCGTTCATGAAAAAGTATCATTTCAGACCAGGACTTTCAGCCGTCAACACTCCAGAAGAGGAAGAGGAAGTGGAAGTGGGGGGCTTTGCCGCAGAAAGCCAAAATAACGTGACATCGAAGAGTGTCTGTGCACCGATGGAGCCCGTGCTGATGCAGCCCGGCCTCGGCAGCACCACCACAACCATCACCACCATCACGCAGACTGGGGGAGACTGGAGCAGCGGTCTGTTCGACGTCTGCGGAGACATGACCACGTGTATGTGACAGGGCAGCCTAGTTACCCTGCTGATGTTCCTGCAGCAACAGTGTCAGAGCCTTCAAACCATCAACCTCACCAACGAGCCGCTCTTGTGCTCACAGGTATCCTGGGAGCTCTGGTGCCGTGCTGCTTGGACCTGAGTTTAGCCCACCAGTTTGGCGAATGCCTGTGCTTGCCTTTACTACCGGGATCCACCTTTGCCATGAGAGTCGGGATCAGGGAGAGGTACAAGATCCGGGTGAGTGTGAGGTGAAATGAGTCACTGGGAAGGGTGTACTGGTGCTGCTTGGCGTCATGTGTGTGTCCCAGCAGGGCAGTGTGTGTGAGGACTGGACCACCGTGTACTGCTGTTACCCTCTGGCTGTGTGTCAGATGATAAGAGAGATGAAGCGACGGATGAAGACTCAGACCTATCATGTGACCACGGCCCTCGAATGCTCCTGAAGACACAGCCGGAGATGGAAAACGAGACTTTTGATGGTGGTCAGGTGACCTCAAACCTGTCCTGCAACACTTGTCCCACCGGCCAAAAGCTTTTTCTGCTACTTCAGAGCTCTTCTTTTTTCTGGTATCGGTTGTTATTTGATATTGCATTTTTACATACTTAATAAAATAAGACAAAAAGGCATTTCCTGCCTTTAAGTGTTGTATAAAAAAAAATGCCTACCACATTTTTAGTTTTAACACAATAAGTTTGGTTTTTCACGGTTTTAATTTATTCCATGAAGCAGACATTCATTACATGTGGGCTGTTGCTCCGATCAGTTCACAGTCTGACAATAATAAAGCCCATTTCCATAATCCTGATATTCCTTTATGCTTCTGTTCTTTCGCTGGCCTCAGGCGTTCAACCACATTATTAATCCAGTTCTGATTGCCGTGGCTCCCTGAACCCAAAATGCCAACTAGAGGAAACAAATGTGGAAAATAGTAGTCATACACAAAGTAGAGGGCCCCTCAAAGGGCAAATATGTAATTTATAAACTCTTCTGGATCAGGTCTCCATAACATGGCAGCTGCTTCAAATGAAATGGGGGAAAGAAGGAATGTGTTGAATTTGAAAGTTGTGAATAATGAAATAGAATCGTTTATGTTTCACATTAGGCAACACACACTTCAAGAAGTCAACTAAAATGACAGCAGGGTCACAGTTGGTGCTGGAATCTGAGCAGGAAGAGCTCATTTAGAGTCTGTATGCTGTTGGCACACCTTCCCTCTTCTGGACTCGGACAAGGCTAAATAATACGAATGTACCAGGGAACCAGAAATACGAGCTTAAACTGTACTAGAGATCTAGTAAGCCAAAGATTTAACTTGATTTTTGAAAGTTTTCAGCAAAAAAAAGTTGATGCACCTGTGCAAAAGCAAGTGGGCTAACTTTTCCTTAGACATCTGACAATATGTCTACATTAGCTCTGTGTTTCCTGAGCATCCCTGCAGCACCGCTCTCCTCCGCCTCCTGGGACTGGGACAGATGTGCCTCAAGCACCGCATATCTGCAGGCACTTTGCTAAACGATTTCCTTGACTGTGCAATGAACCAAATGTTATTTCCTCTGCCGATAGGCTGCAGATTGGTTTAAACCGTGGTGGCAAATTAGGGGAACAATTTGATCTGCAATGAAAATATCCTTTAAAATACAACCACAGAAATCTAAGAACTTCATCAGACAATTATTTCCTTTCCACGCCCAAAAGAAAATTGCTCCGGAGGTGCGTTCAATGAAGATCTGATTTGAAAAGATGTGATCTCAGAGCTTAATATCAGTAAAGTTTTTCAGCCAATCATGGTCCCGTATTGGGCATGTGTGAGTGCAATATAGGCAGTGGTGGTGCACTAACTCCAAATGGTTACATAAGTGAGCCAGGGTCTTTTTAAGTTGCTCTAAGTCCACTGACATGGAATTTAGGGTGAGCATCATTATTTTTCACCACTGAAACCGTACACAGCCTGCTCTTCCGTGTCTTTACATATCCGACCACTAGGGGTCAGTGTTGCCTCAGACCTGCCTCCGCTTCCACTGCTGCCTAGTTAAGCGAAATCAGACTTAACTTAAGTCACTTAAGGGGTGATATGGGGGGAGGGAGGTCAGAGCTGGAATTTCCAGAGCAGCAGTAGGTCGACAACCGGATGAGTGGAGCTGATCCTCAGTCAGCAGTCAGACAGGGACCATAAAGCATAATCGCTCGTGTTCTTTCCTGCTGCTTCAGCATGAAGACGATGGTCCCTCCAGACACATCAGGTGTAGAAGCAAGCTGTTATCGACAACAGTCCCCTCAGTGTGTGTGTGTGTGTGTGTGTGTGTGTGTGTGTGTGTGTGTGTGTGTGTGTGTGTGTGTGTGTGAAAGATAGAAGTACTGTACTGTACCTTGAAAGGTGCATCGTGTGGCTGTGTTATCATAGTTTGCACATAAAAATAAAACAGTTGCGCACTTGACTGTGCAATAATGAGCTAAAGGGGGTTTACCTCTGTTTCCCCAACCATACACAGCCATTTTCTCAGTTCTCTCCTCTCCTCTCCTCTCCTCTCCTCTCCTCTCCTCTCCTCTCCTCTCCTCTCCTCTCCTCTCCTCTCCTCTCCTCTCCTCTCCTCTCCTCTCCTCTCATCGCTGGGGTGTTTTTGTGCTGAAGAAGAGATGTGCAGAGAAACCAGCTAAGCTGCAGTCGTCCCCCTGCTGATACTTCTATCCAGGACAACAAGCACCACCTGGGGTTTACATAACTCTCTCTCTCTCTCTCTCTCTCTCTCTCTCTCTCTTGCTCTCTCTTGCTCTCTCTCTTTCTCACTCTCACTTTGTCATGTTTTTGTTTAAAGTATGATATTGTTGTAGACCAATATGACTTAAAATTCCAGAGAGTTTCCTGTCAAGGAAGGTAATTGGCACATCTGTATTTGTTGGACAGGTGTACAGGTGGGGAAAATGGGTCCAAAATCTCCTGTAAACCTGCAAAGGTTATTTCTGTAGTAAGGGTATTAGTTGTTTTGAGGCTATCCGGTGTATTTATTGAGTTTTTGGCTGATTCTGGTGTCTTGACCCCAGTGACTCTGTGGTTGTGCTGAAGTTCAGCAATGTGACAGTGACCTGACAAAGACAAATCGATCAGAGCCGAATGAAGGAAAACGCCACATTTATCATGAAGTTAGCACCGTCTATTCAGCACGAAGGACTAATTTTCCAATAAATGAGAAGGTTTTTACTTTTCAAAATAAAAAATAGCACCAGTATTTGTTATACATGTTTTATTAGTCCGTTCTTTCTGCTATTTCCTTTATTGCTTTGATCTTTGGAGTCGCATTAGAAACCCGATCACATCTGTGTTAAAATCCTCCTCTTCATTTGAACCTCCAGCGTGAACCGGAGGCTCCTCGCGGGGACGCCACTTTCCACCAGAACCCCGGGCTCGCATGCGATTTGTCCCTCCGGACGGGGAGCGATGCGGCGCAGCAGCGCCACGCATCCAACAGCAAACCGGAGGGGATAAACATTCCCTTTGAAGGTGTCACCGCGCCGCCTCGTTTTTCTGTGTGTCAACATCAAAGCGGATGGTCGGGTCATCCTCTCTGCCAGAAGGCTCTGCTCATGTTTGAGTGTGCACGGGGAATCTTCACCACTGACCACCAGCTCTCTCACACAACACCATCAGAAGTGGAAAGTACTTCTTTATTTTTGCTACTCTGTGCTTTTTGTGACTTATAATAGATTAATGTTTATGTTTACTGCATACTGAGACATTTTCAAACATTCGTTTATCCATCCATTTGTATTTTTATGCGCCGCAGCGGAAAGGGGGAAGAACTGTGATTGCAAACAAGCCGTAGCGTTCTCCTGGAGTATTTGCTCCTCGCTATCCAGCCTGATTGCTGCAGGATGATGCTGCAGAGCAGGGGAGCTGGAATGTGCTGTCTCCAACACCGGTGCTCCACGCTGAGCCACGCCGCAGCCACCGCGCCCTGAGAACGTCCGACGCGAGGTCGGGGGACAACCGCAGGCGTCTGCCCTCTGGGCAAAGGTCAGGCGCGCTGCACTGATGCAAAAAATGATATAATGACAATAATGATAAAGCTCAGCTCAGCCAGGGACGTGGATGAGTGTGTCAACATGTTGCATCTGTCAGCTGCCATCATAGATGAAATGCCCACAGCCCTGTCACAGCCCCTGATTCTCCTGTCCTGTGCATCCTTGTCCTGGTCCCCAATAAGCTGATCATGTGACCAACAGATATGTATCTGAGTGTGTGTGTATAGGCTGCCTCAGAGCTAACATGAAGGCTCATCCGAAGTTGTTGCGTAACGCTTTTATCTCTACGACACGCACGCTCCCATCATCCTGCCGCTGATGTAGGTGTTCTTTCATCTGGCACCTCAAAGCGTGTGTGTGTGTGTGTGTGTGTGTGTGTGTGTGTTTGACTACTACAGTATGTGTCAAAAGGCTGCAGCGCCTCAGTTAAGTGTGTAAAAATGCGTAGGTGTGCGTTGCAAAGGCAGCAGTGCAGAGAGGAAAAGGGATTCATGCTCTCCTTCCTCCTCTCCCTCGTGTGGCCCCCCCAGACATGGCCAGGAGACGACTCTGAACTTCACTACAAACACACGAGACCCTGCAGAAGGCTGATGATTACACTTGCAAAGCCTCTTGCACGCCTGCCACTGCCGGCACGGTAATTATACCAGAGTAATAAAGAATCGGCAGCGCAACAGCCCTCAAAAGGCTCCCGAATTCAATTTGTCCCCACGTCAAAGCTGCGTTCAGGTGTTTGTGCTGCTAAGAGATGAGAGCGGTACATCCAGCTGCTTTGTGGCTGAAAACAGGTTGGCTAATTTGGCTAGCTGGTGATATCAAGTCAGAGGGTGATCGACAGTTTAGTGAAACGCGTTTGTGCTTCTTAGCTGGAGAAACATAAATCATTACAGGAGCAACATCTGGTGATTCCATCAGAAGATGAGATGATTACATCTATTTATGAAGACGCTTATGGGGCCTCTTGCTTATTTAACCTTGTCACATGATCATGACTGGACCGACCCGATACTAATTTCATTTTTAATCTTTTCTAATGAAGTGCTTCTGTCTGTGTTCTGGCCATTAATCTGAGCTGACACACAATTTCGTTTCAGGCAGGGCGATTTCAAGCCCAGATCTAACGTCTTCTAGGTCGTGCCATCCAGACTGGAGGAGACGGAGGTGACGGGCCGATGTCTGTTGTTTACATGGACATAATTATATGATGGCCAATAATCATTGCTCCAATTAGGGCTCTTACTGAGGAGAATTGGTGGATCTTCTTTTCTGTGATGCACACTGGGATTAACTGCTGAATATCTGAGCGACTTCTGGGCTTTTTTAGCTTCAACGTCACAGTATTCTGGTTTTGGGTTCAGTTGAGTTTTTAGAAATAACCTGATTCAAAACGTTCCACAACAAACATCCGAATTGTAATTGTAATTCAAGAATTCTGACTTCAGTCACTGTAAATTTCCTTTTGGGTGACAAATAGATCATTCATCCATCAAATTTCTGGACAAAAACATAAAAAAAACCCCACAAATTCAGTGCAAATATAGTGTTTTATGTATTGTTATGACACACACACAAAGTGGAACACACACACACACACACACACACACACACACACACACACACACACACACACACACACACACACACACACACACACACACACACACAAACACACACACACACACACACACACTTCCAGGAAACAACCACAGATGCGAATTGTGCCAAATGCACCAGATTTCAGTAGAATTAAAAAGAATAAAACATCAAAAGAACGTCATAGAGGCCCTGGAACACAGCAGATGGAGCCTGTAACACACAGACTTTCAACAACTAACCACTCAAAGTCTGTCTGTGTGTAAATGCCGCTGAATCCTGGCTCCTCTGTCTTTTCAAATCTGCATTTTGGGACTAAAATAAATAATAAATAAATACAACTCGCATGTAAATTTCTCCTCCAGTCATCAGATTTAATCCAGACGCTTAAGCAGGTGATTCTCATTCACAATTTCATGCCATCAATTCGAATGTATAAATATTAATGGAGATGCATAAAAATTGAGGTTAATAGCTTTTTAAAGTGTGAAAACAAAACAGCGAATAATAATGTGAGATAAAGTGTGTCAATTTACAGAGATGAAGAGCAGAGTCTGTTATTCACGACAGATGGAAGCAGCCATGGAAAACTTTCTCCTGGCTGGTAGCCATGCTGCTCCAGCTCTTTCTGGACTGGGAAAAAGGACCGAATCTTAGGTGGAGCCACTGAATGTGTAACTTTATGTGAAAATAAATATGTATTTGACTCTAATCTTGCTAAGGTTTTAACTTCGGAGCGCTGACAACAAGAGTTTCTTGTCTTGGGTCGTTACTCTGTTTATCCCTCTCTAGCGACACGATGCCTCATCTACTTCCAGCCTTCGTAATGAAAATGGAGATTGAATTGCTCGGCCTTGCAAATGTTTTCGGGAGCGACCTCTGATATAGTAAGCAAATAAATAAATAAAAATTAAATACATAGGATTTGTCACCTGCTGATTTGATTTTACTGTAATATTTGTCAACTTATGTCACCATATCTTGATATAACACAACGCTCCTGCATTTTGAAAGTCATATTATTGCATTTTTTAATGGTTAAAAATAATCCCCTCTTCCCAGTTGTGTAGCACTTTCTGCTCTTAAAAAGATGAATATTGTGCTACATTAAGCTCTCCGTAGTGACAGATCACGATAATCATTTCAGTGTTTTGCAGTATTTTGTTAATTTTTTTTCAAGACTGATGGACTTATCAGAAGTGAATCAGACGTGCAGTCATTCAATAAAGTACTGGAGAAATTCAAATTGTCAGCAACTGTCCACCAGAAAAAGTGGAATGTCACTGCCAACCATCCAAATGTGATGGATTCCTGTCAGAAGCCAACCACAGATCTCATTTCAGCGATAAGAGACAAACTCATCAGCGTAATTAGATTTTTACTGCCTTGGGATCGGGAGTGTTTTTACACATTTTCATTCAAATCCAAACTTATTTCAAATGTGCCAGCCAGGACCAAAGTGGCTCATCTGCATACTAATGCTGATATAAAACGGAAAAGTGAGTCCAAATGTAGGAGGCTGAGGTGTCTTTCACTAACCTGGGGATGGGATTAATCTCTCAAGTGTTTTCAAACCTCTGAAGTGAAGAAAATGTCTATTTTCACTCGACTTTCACCCAATTTTCTGAGATAGAAATGGGTATAAAATCCATTTGAACAGATTAGAATAGCAGATAAAATAGCTCTCATGCACAAAAAATGTTAAGAAAAATATGCAAAAATGAAGTAAGTTCATTCCTGAAAGTGCGATACCTATTTCACCAGGCAATTCTTGCTCAAAACCCTGACCAGACGCACCAGATGTGTTAGCAAAATAGCTAATTCATCTGACCTCATGAGGCCAAAACGAGATGCTACTTATCATAGACTTCACAGTAAACAACAGGAACAAACAAAAGCATCATTTCTAGCTGCATATTTTGAGATCTAGCTCATCTGAAATGCATCTGCTGGAGTTTCATTCCAGCCTGTGACATGCTGATGCTGAGCCTCCACAAAATGTTAAAATTTCACATCAAAACAAACTGCACCGATGATGTGAAAGCCGTGTTCTGTTATAATACAAAATAAGAAAAGAGGGCCTCCAGAGTGTGAGCAAGTTTTGGTGTCTATAAATAAAGCAGAAGCGAGCTGGCTGTCTTTCTTCAAACGTGGCTCGGAGTGGGATCGAGCAAGCGTGTCCAATCTAGAGCGCCTCGGTGATGCAAACATCTTTTGAGGATGGCGTGTCAGTCAAACAAAAGCAGGAAACAATGAGGAGAAATGAAGCATGGAGCAGACTGACTGGCTGAGGTGTCACTCAGTGCACACAGAATGTACACGCACTTATGTAAGACAGGAATGAGCAACAAGGACACATAGGTTGGCATACCAGTGGATGGCTGGGACACAACATTAATATTTGTATTTTTGCTTTCTCCCTTTTCTCTGTGTGCCCACACATTCCATATTTTAAGTTTCTTCACATCTTCTGCTGTGTTCACAAATAGCTTTGGCTCGCTGGTGCACATAGTGCTGTAGTACAGAAGGAAGGTCAATAGGTGGCGCTGTAACATTTCCACCCTCCTCTATAAAAACAAACAAACAAACAAAGCAAAATTAAATGAAATACAGCACACATCCATGGATGGGAAAAAAAGAGATAAAGAGTCACTTTTAGCTATAAGATGGTGAATTAAGCGAATTCATCCATTTAGCCCCTCTGACCTTCTGTGACCTTTGACACATGCTACCCCAGTAAAACCTGTCGGTGTTCGACTCTCCATCAACTATGTAACCACTCCATTTAGCCCCTCTTTCCCACTACAGTGAGTCCTCCTCCACCGATACCATTTATTTTAGCTTTCTAACATTATAAACAGTCTTTGTAGCCTCTTTTCCTGCAGCACTGAGCCTCTGCACCAGGCTTAGTGTCCTCTCTTGATCTCCACTCTGTCCATTTAGTCCCCTTTTCCTACTGGAACTGGTCCAATTAGCCTTCCTGTGACATTATCGCTACTTTTATTCCCCAGTTTAATTCCTGAGTTATCCACTTACACGTGTGCAGTGGGATTCACACATGCTAATGGTGCGTGCCTTTCCTTTCTGAGGAGAAACGAGAGGGAGGGTGATGGAGCACCAGGTGGGGAAATTATTTTTAGAACAACAGGCGATGGCATCAAGGAAACAAACACCTTTTCAAGACAGAGATTAACGGTGAGACACCGTCGCCGCAGTGAGAGATCAGGATCTGCTCACATGTTGGCGACAGGGATTCAATTACAGAGTTGTTTTGACTTCTCCTCTCTGGGAAGCCAGCAAACATTAGTCTGGCAGCCGGGCGGGAGCTGAACTTGCATCTGTGCGTGCACATGAGGATGCATTTGGGATCCACCTGTGTGTGCAGGCTCGGCGTGCCCTGAAAGCAAAGTGTCTGTGTAAAACTCTGCAGAAAAATGGAAAAATGAAGGAAAGGCCCCATCTTCCAGGCGGCACCTACATCACTCACCCTAATTATGGGAGCTGCCCGAAGACACGGGCAACAAAATAAAGGACAAAGGCGACAGGCTGGGGGGAGCAGACTAAACAGACACACAAATATTCATGTTGATGAGAGAAGAGGAGAACAGCTGAAAGTGTACCTTTTCTTGCTTAAACTGAGGAGAGAAAATTGACATTTCTGGGGTTGACGCCTGGCGAAATGACAGGCTGACGGGAAAGAGCAGGCAGGAAAGAAAAGAGCTGTGCAGACAGGTAGAAAACTGGCCCTCAGTGATAAACCAAAGACAGGAAAGACAAATGACAGCCAGCGTGGACATGAGAGGGTATTACTCTATTCAAAGTTCAAACATGTTTGCAAATTTCTACCTCAACGAATGACTCCGCCGGCCCTTCACCCATCATTTTCTTTTCGTTTCCTCTGTATTCATCCTCTGAATAAATCAGCATCTTTTAGCAAGACTGGGCTTTTATTTGGAGTGGTTTTCCATCACAGCCTCCACACCAGGTCCGCGTGTCGGCGCGGTCCATTATCGATCATCCCGATGCGGAACCTGTTTCCCACATTTTCAGACTTTTAAGTTTGCGCGCGCAGCAGCAAATGAAGCGACTGCTTCATTAATGTTTGGCTGACGTCTGCAACGATCGCTGATCACACACATTAAAGTGCATTTACAGACGTTTCATTCACTCTCACTGCATCATAATTGGTAATTAACTACCTATCAACTCCTACTGTAGTTATAGTGCAGCACACCAGGAAGTATAATTAGCTCAATTAAAGATGTGTTAGCTGCCATAAGTGAAGCCAGATGCAAAGAATAGTTTCATTTTCTGTAAGATGATCTTTTGGTTTTATTTCTGGTTTTCTCATTTGGTAACGTGCCATCCTGTTTTCTTCCGCCCTGGCTCCAAGACCACCACGTGCTTTTCCCGACCTGCCGTGACAAACGCAGCCAAATGGAGACGAAGCGCCACAGAAGGCGTTGTGGACCGTTTTCAATCGGAGACAATCTTGCCAGAAATATGGATTTGCCCTGGTGCCGCGGGGCGTTTTTAGACTGATGCCTCTGTGAAATGCCCTATCGCGTGATTTATTGCCAGAAATCCACCTTTCCCACCTCGCTATGTTACAGCGGGCTGAGGGAGATATTCAGAGACGATGGGCGGGGAATAAGAAATGGAGCTGGGAAACAGGGGTGAAGGAATTAGATCCCAAAGAGAGAAGGTCTTTGGAAACCAGAACTGTGTTAATCCTGCACAGATGGGGTAATTAGTGCCAAAAACATGCACAATAGTACAGCAAAATATTTATTAAGGTTGTTTTGCACAGTTGCTGTCACTGAGCATTAGTAGCTGCTCCTTGACACGACCCCGACCCTGAAGCCTGATCATAGAGCGGCTCTTAAACGCTACACCAGCCCCGCCCTAAAAATGCTGAAAACCATACAGGAAAGGCAGAAGCTGGGCAGAAATTCTTATTATTACAGACATTTTCTTCCTCCAGAAGCACAGAGCACCTATCCTGAAGCCACTCCCAGCCAGCAGCAAAGCACCGTAAGCATTAACGGGAGGCGTGATTCCAAGTGAAAGACACTGCTGTGTGAGCCGGGTTTTGCTGAGTCTAGATCCCGGCGGCCTTGAAGATGACCGAGCTGTTTCAGAACCAAACCGCACTTAAAATCCACCCAGTCAAAACATTTTACATTGTTAGAGGTGTTCACTAGTATAGAAAAGGGGGGGGAAAAACCACCAGGTTCTCGCTGCTAAGGTTGCATTTTGAGAGCTGCAATAATCACAATGTTGCATCAGGCTGATAAGGCTGATTTCATCCACCATAAATCCCTGCGGATTATGTGAATCTATTGTCTGTAAACAGAACTCCATCTCTTTTTTTCAGATCCATTATCCATTCAGCCAGCACAAGCTGCCACCTCTCCTCCAGCTTTGTCTCTCTGCTCTAAGTGCTCATGCAGGCAGCCATAAAGTGTGTAATTAAACAGGGCCGACTGGGAGAGAGTGATGAAATAATGAAGCTGGAAGAACCTGGGAACGACTCCAGTGTCAGAATCAGGAAGTTGTGGGTGACCGACGGAGACAAAAGGAAGGAGAGCGAGGAGGAATGGGAGAAGGGTGGCGTGACTCGGTGGCGGGCAAATCCGGCGCCGAGAGGAAGATCAGGGACTGGAGGAAAGAAGATAGCATGAGGTCAGTATGCGGGAGGAGGTGTGGAAACACATCTGCTCGGGTGTTACCGCCTGCTCAGCTCGGCTCTTTCCGAAGGTACCAGGATGATGAAAGAAGCAGGAACAAAAAGTCCATCTGGGTGCCTTTTTAAGCATTTTAGCGGCGCTGAGATGCTTTTGTGTTGCGTGTACTACAAACATTACCTTTAAGAACAGGAGTACACACACACACACACACACACACACACACACACACACACACACACACACACACACACACACACACAAAGACTGAGCTAGAAGAGAGGGAACAAATAGCCTGCCTGGCCGCCCCTCGCTCCTCCATCCAGCCAAGCGTTGCGGTTCAGGGGCTCCCGGCTCCATCAGTGTCACACTCTCTGCTGCCTCTTCTGCAACCTGACAAAGTTTGTGAAACGTGTTTCTGCTGCAACCCTTCTCTCCTTTTCATTAAGACTTATGAAGGTGAAGGTTTCCTAAGAAACAGCAGCGATAAGATCCACTCCCCTCTCCTGCTAAATGCGAGATTATCCCCGTCATTGTGTCATTTCTCTGCCGTAATCCCATTCTGCACGCTCGGCTTCCTATAAATGTAAAGGGGGGCGTCCATCCAAAGGTCATCAGATGATTTGTTTGGATCCTGTAATAACCAAACAGGGCTTTAAGACGGCAGAGATGAGTGTAGAATTCTAATCACCCAATCTTTGCCCCAGTTTCATACCTCAGGGTGAAATTTATATCCATGTGGATAAACCCTCCATTTGTATTCTTTTCAGTAAGAAGTTTCGCTCCTCGCATGGGAGGAATAAAATCAGAAATGAGTAATGCTCTGGTGGTGGAAAATAAACAGAAAGAGAAGTGAGAGAGCGAGCCATGAACAAGAGACCTGAGGAGACCCGTGATGATTTCTCCGAGATGAAAAACCTCTGGCAGGTTAACCAGAACCCCGAGGATGAAGAGCTGGATGGGAAAAGGAGAGGAAAGAGACTGGAAGAGGGGAATTCATTTCATGTTTTTGCACAAGCGCAGCACATCTTCAAAACTTTGCAGGCTGGTTTATTCCAGGTCATGTGCAGCAGAGAGCAGCGATGGCAAATGGAGACGGCAGGTTCCCGAATGAAATTTCAGACGTTTCTCTTCTCGTTCATCGCGCTGCTAACATCAGGGAGCAAAATTAGCATCAAACGTAGAGCCACTTTTTGCACCCGGTTTCATCCTGAAGCCTGGTATGGACTGAAGCATCCATCCTCATAACGGCACCCAGTAAAGGAGAGAAGACCGGCTATCAGATCAGAGAAATAGTCTTTTTCCGGAATAGGTAACATAGTCATTTGCTGTTAGCATAAAGGAGCGCATGTTGACTTGAGTTCAGTTCAGATTAAACTCTCCTCCACTGACATCTGTTTGTCCCTTCTGAAATGAGGGCCATCATCAGTGGACGTGTGCGAGCCAAACTCTGCTTCGGTGTGAATGCTGACAGCACTTGTGCAGCAGCCTTTTGGAAGCATTTCTGACCTTCAAGTGAAGTGTTTGTGTATAGCAGAGGTTGTGTTGCTAGTGTGTAAGCCCTCTTTATTATCACTGGTAGTGCACCGGTTCAACACTCTTTGACAGCCATGGCATCACCAGCGGGCTGCACCTGATAGCGTCGCAGCCATCTGAATAGCCCGCTGGCTTAATAGGAATTTTCCTGAAATACCAAAGACACTGACACAGTACAGTGATACTCAGCACCATCAATACAAACTTACAGGTAATTAGAAAGTGACAGAGTCATATTCCCAGTGAAATATTAAATATTAATTTGCCTGTAACTTGCAACATCTATCATTTGGTGGGTGCTGTAATTAGGATAATAAAGCTGGGATGGATTAGCTGTTGCGGTTAAAGCGCTAGTGCTGTGAAACAGACTCTTGTAAATGATAGGCTTGTTTAAGACAGACTAACAAGGTTTGTTTTGGTATCTGTTAAGCTTAATTAATTACTTCAGATTGTCAAGAAAAATGAAAAGAAAATGGCGGTTCAGGCTAACTTTACTGCACAGAACAGTTTATCTCCTCAAGCTAACAGTTGCTGTCAATCAGCAGCATCATGTTTCATATCAGAGCCTTATATGACCTATTAAAAGTGTGTATAATTATTTCCTTCACAGTTTTCACTCCGAGGGATGATGGACTGCAGAGGAAAAACACTGGCATTGCCCCCACCCCCCCATCTTTCACCTGAACAGGAAATCTCTCTCTTTTTTCGGTCTTTCACCTTCAAAGAGGATGTGACATTAATGTCTTCAGTCTTGATTTAAGACAAATATGATCTTTCGCGTTCATCTGTGGCTTCATCTTTCCCACCTCATCACCCTTTGGCTCTCCCGCGCCATCTATCTCTGTCTTTTCCTGCCCTCCTCCTCCTCCTCCTCCTCTTCCTCCTCCTCCTCCTCTCAGGCTCCGTGGTCATCTTCCTCAAAACCACAAATGTCAGGGTGATGTTGCACAAAATCCTACTGCTTCTCATTTAAAACTGCAAAGCCCTCTTCTCTGATAAACACCAGGTCATCATTAACTCCTCGCTTTCGGCCCGAGGGGACGTCTTATCTCTGGAAAATCACGGAATGACGCTTCCTCCGAGATAATGAAAACCGCAGAGAAACTTAAACCAGGGATTCGCAAGAAAATCCATGTTACTGATATGAGAACACGTCAATAACGCCCCCCACCCTCGGGAGAAGGCCAGAAATAGCACTGATGAAACAACATGTAGGTGTCTTTTACAGGGATTTTTCTTTTTTGGCCTTTTTTGCATTTCATTTTCAAAGGGCACGCGTTCACGGAGAACAGGTTTGGAGAGAATAACGGAGTTCATTACAGGGATTAATGGTGAGGATGGCTGGTGCCGCAAGGCCTGCAGAGGCTGGATATGCTTACTGAGGGAATAAAAGAGCCACAACAAACTCAAACCAGGAGCCATAATCAACACCCGTTACCGTCAGGTTTAGGTACAACGTGTCAGGACCCAAAGAGCAGCTCAGACGTGAATAGAACATGGGAGTTGTCCAGAGTGGTGCCATAATGAAAAGACTGTCAGGCAGTGAATTCGGACGAGCTGGAGTAAACCCTGACATGAAACTGAAATAAACCTGGCAGAAATCCATCTTCTGGGCCACTAAAGAGAGAACCCGGCCTGAGATTTTCATCCCGTCTCTGCAGGTCGCATCAGCGCATCGCATTAAGTCACCTTCAGCGCTGACCTGAATGATTTCACCTGAGCGATTCCAGTCGGAATGAAAAAAAAAACGTTCTGCAGGAAAACACGGCCGATGTGGCGTCAGGGCATCTGGGGAACATGCTGGTCCGATAATGCTCGCATGTGCGACCCGATGAAGCTTTGTCCTGCAGACCTGGACCCAAACGGGGTTCACATGCGCAGAGCCTTAAAACAACACTCCCCTGCTGCGATTTGCACCCTGGAGAGCACGTGGCTCCGAGCCTCCTGGTTCATTTTTCACGTTGGATTTGCAGAAGCTGGTAATAGATCAGTGCGTGATCTGTTCATGTGGTGCCACAGAGATATTTACTGCGGCAATTGCAACAAGAAGCCTGCCATGTCTAATAATTCGCCTACAAGATTGCACCCAGAACAATTTGTTGCTTGAGTGAACATTCCTTGGTTGATGCGCAATCTGATTAAACAGACCTTCAGCCAGGAGAACAGAGAGGGTCTTTTAGAACTCCTCCAGAACCCTCCCTCCCTCCCCCCCTTTGCTGTCCTTTCATTAATCCGTCTCTCAGGGTGGACCCAGCAGCAGGTGGCCGTCTAAGCTGAGCTTTCTCAGGAAGCTGGAGACCGTAATGAGGCAACTGCCTGGTCTCCAGAAGCTACCTGTGAGATCCCTCAGATCTCGTCTAAAGACGGAGGTTTACTGATCTCATAACGTGTTGCTGCTTTATTTCCGCGCTGAGTTGCTGCCAGAATGAGCTAATTTCCCGTAGCTGCGGCTCCCTAATGAGCCGAGTGACCTTGCGGTGCCCAGCGCGCGGTGTGACCGAGGGAGTGCTGCGGGGAAGGAGAGGGCTGCTGGTGCACATAGAAACATTGGTACATTCTCAGGATGGGCTTGACATTTACACCCCCCCCCCCACACACACACACACACACGAAACAGATGCGCACACCAGCCGACAAAGGTCAGCGGGTCGCGGCCTCGTATTGAATCGAGGGAAATTGCCATGCAGGCTTCAATTTCAGTACTTTTGCCCGCGGATGTGGTCAAAATTTAAAATTAGCGTCTGAAATTGTGATGAAACAATGTTGAAAAAGGCACTGACGGCACATATCATATCCCCTTAACCCCATTAAGAGCCAGACAGGCCCGTCCAGAAAGAACCCAGAAACGTAGGCACATCTGAAAGAAAAAAGACGCCTGCTGGAGAGCGAGGGATTTTCTCTCATTGGTTTATTTTGATTGCACGTCACTCAAACCCACCCGCCATCTGTCGGAGGTGGATCATCTGGTAGATTCCGATGACCTGGAGGCTTCATGAGTTTTTCCACCTAACCGCCATGACTTCAACTTTAGGTGGTGGTTAAGATGGAGGAGGGATCCAACAGAGTGGATCTTTGCCAGCAGACTATTTTTGAGTTGCCAAATGAACCTTTAGATGCTGTTTTCAGTAGTTTGGCCCCTGTCAGACTCTCCCACGACAAATCTGTGAAGAGCGTCACAGCTGAGTGGCTATAAGCAAAACAAGTCCCCTCTGTCCATCCAACTGATTTCAGTTGGTTTATCGGGGATTTTTGGACAAATTTTATCCATTTGTGCTGTTGGTTAAAAAAAAAAAAAATGCTTTCAAGCTTGTTTTACATTTAATTGGCTTTGATTTTATATGACATTCATGTGATTTTCCTCAAAGAAAACCCTGATTGTTGTCTACTTATTGTGAAAACTGAACATCGAAGGGATTTTACAAAAACCAGACTAAAATCAAGGTGATAATGTGGCGTAAAATACCAGTTTAGTCTTCAGCAAGACACCATTAACTCTGGTTTGCTTTAAAAATCAGCTACTATCATACCCCCCCTCAACACACACACACACACACATACACACACACACACACACACACACACACACACACGTTTTTATTTTTATCCTCCTACGTGACACAACCACGTTCCACACAGGCTCCATCTACCTTCTATTTTCGTGATCATAATTATTTGATGATGGAGCCTCTGGTTTCGCCATCCTGCTTCTTGTACACACGATCTTGCTGTGAATAATTCAGCTCCGGGAGCTCGCATGGTGGTCCACCAAAACAGCAGGTGCAGGCAGGACACACGGAGGGCTGGATCGCTCTTCATCTGGTCGTCCACCCGCCTCCTAACACGTAGCTCTTCATCTGCTCGTCCCTGCCTCCTTTCATCGGGCGTCAGTGCGTCCTGCTGATGTTGAGCTGGAAGAGGAGCTTCTTGGGTGGACTGAAGCTCTCCCGCCGTCGCCATGGAGAAGCCTCAGAGGAAACCGAATCAACGCTATGAAGGCACCAAGCCCAGAAAGGTGAGGTATTTACAGACACCACTCGTCGCATCAGCTGTTCTGGTCTGTGCCGAGTTGAAAATACACAGCCCAGCATTCTGCTACAGGATTCTGGTTCTTTAATGAGCACAATCATCGCAGGAGCTTAGGCTGGTTCGACTTAGGCTGCTGTATGTAAGAGGTTAAATCAAAGGGAGGAGGGAAAGATAGGAAATATGTTTGACCATATTTTTAACCTTGATCTTTCCGAACATTTTATATCAGAACTAAAATGCATAATCAGTCTGAATTCTGTCTTAATTCTCTTAAGAACAGTTGCAATAAATTGAGGTAGCAAGAGAAAGACCTTTTCTTCTATGGTGGTCAAATGAAAACCTGCAGAAAGTATTACCTTTACAGAAATGTGTTGACTAAGCTGCGGAACTACAATTGTTCCAGGGCTCTTTCAGATGAAAGTCTAAATCCCATTTCCAAAGGGGTGCAAAAAATAAAAATATATGAAAACAAAAAAAAGTGCTCTTTGACCAATACATCAGACACTCTACCTTTGGCTCCACATCACTGCCTCCCTCCATGAACCCAATTTTCATGTAGTCAAGGTCATATTTTCTCAAGCCATACAGTTTGCAGCCTTTTTTTTTTCCTCCTGCAGACTTGACTCCATCATTACTTTAAAAAAAATACATTTCTGGTCCTGCATCTCTGGAGACACATTCTGTATTAAACCTAAAGTTCCACAAAAAAAAAAACAAAACAGCAAAAAAAGCCCACTGTTTTCCATGCAGAACGAGTTTCACTGAGTGAGTGTGGGATTCAGTGGACGTCACACCCACTAAACCGTGACCAGGGTGACCCAGGTGATCATCCGCTAAACTTTAGCTGAACCTCTGCACATTAGAAGCGATGGATGAGTGAAACAGACAGCTTCACATCGATTCTACATTAAATCTCCTCCTCGAGGATTTACTTTCTGCATCTGAATGCGCCAACAGGGGCCCTGATGAAATGTCGATAACTAGCAAGCTTGGCATGGCCACAAGCAGCTTTTGTAGAATCCTTTTGTCTCTGGGGTCTGCAGAAAAGCTGCCTTAGCTGATATACAGGTATGCGAATGTCGATAGCATAATGTCTCCTTCAACACCACAGGTGAGGTTCAAGCTGGCGTCCTCCTACAGCGGCCGGGTGCTGAAGCACGTCTACGAGGACGGGCAGGAGCTGGACAGTCCAGAGGAGAAGTACCCGCACAGCTTCATTCACCACAAAATCCCTCCTGACCACCTCGAGGTGGGACAGCTGCTGGAGTTTGAGGACAACCAGGAGGACCAACAAGGTGGTCTGATACGCTCTGTGTGCTTATACACACACCACAATGATTGGATACACAACGTGGGGACATTTTTGGGAAGTGAGGACATTTTGGCTGGTTCTCATAACTTCAAAGGCCTGCTTGAGGGTTAAGACTTGGTTTTATAGTTGGGTTAGAATTGGGTTTAGGTTAGGGTCAGGGTCAGGGTCAGGGTCAGGGTCAGGGTCAGGGACAGGGACAGGGACAGGGACAGGGACAGGGCCAGGGCCAGGGTCAGGGTCAGGGTCAGGGCCAGGGACAGGGTTAGGGCCAGGGTCAGGGCCAGGGTCAGGGCCAGGGCCAGGGACAGGGCCATCTTTTTTTAAACAGTTACAAATCCAAACTTAAACCTCAGAAATCAGAGACAAAACTTCAGATTCCATCCTGTGGATGTGAGGCGACACGATGTGACAGGGTTATTGATGAAAAGGTGGGTGGGCGCCGGACTTTCTTTGATGTCTCAGTGGGTAATTTCAGGACGGCCTGCGTTTGTCTGCACTGCTGCTGCATTTGCAGGCGGTCAGAGCTGCCAGGATCAGTCCCGGAGAGCTCGTCCAGGCACACGCTCTCAAATCTGTGGGTCCTTGACAGCCTGTTCTGCTCTGTGTCCAGGTCCTCCAGCAGGACTCATTGCCCAGAGAATAAACGTGTACAGAGGAATGGGCGGCCAGAGGCCTGCAGCAGACCAGAGCCAGGCAGCAGAGCGAGGCGCCGCGGTGAGCTCTCCTGCCTGGTGATCTTTGCATGAATCCAGATCAGATGAAATGACATTTTTTAACAGTTGTGTCAGATTAATTCACCGTGTAATATGTGAACTGTTTTAATTTATTCTGATAAATGTTAATGAAAAATCCTCCTCGGAGGAGATGAGGGAGTCGAAGAGGAAACTTAATGAGGGGAAGAAACAGAAAGAAAAGCTGAATAAAGTGACCGAGAGATGAAGAAGAACCTAAAGGAGGAAGAGGAGCTGAAAAAGCTCCAAGAGGAGGTGAAGAAGGAAGTGAAAAAGTGAGCTGAACTAAAGGAGGAGGAGGAGGAGGCGCAGAACAGGACAGGGCCCTGGGTGAGGTGGAGATCAGAGCGACAAAGGAGGAGATGAAGACACTGAGCACGTGGGGGAGACAGTAAAAGACCCAATGATACAGAAAGAGTCCAACATTTGAGCAAACAAGTCCCATTATTGTTCATACCAGCAGGTCTGGAGTTTCCTGTGTTGCAGTTTGTTAATTTTTGCAAATTACATTTTCTAATAAAAATGATGATTTCATAGGAGAAGAGGCAGCGTAACAAGTCTGCAGCAACAGACAACATCCAGAAAATCACAATTACCGCAGCAGAATTATCTGATACTTTAAATAGAACATAACAAGATCCCTTCGCTAATTGAATTGCTGCTCGGTGGAAATTGTGCAGCTATTAAAGTGGAACGCTAACAGCGAGCGCTGTTCAGCAGACAGGAAACACCGGAGTCAGCGAGCAGCGTCACTGGGGGAGGGGGGCAGCTGTGGCTGCCGGCTGAGCATCACTTCCAGTCGGCCCTCGTGACTCGGATTTATCACATTCATCAGCGCACAACAGCGATTTGGATTAAGTTTAGGTTGGTTTTGATGACACTCGGTGATATAAGGAGTCAGGAGGGCTGGAGAATTCCTCCATTTACGACTTCCTGATGAATTTCCTTCTCTCCATTTATTTTTACAGCCTGATATAAGTGATTCAATAAAAAGATACTTATCTGGTTTATGAGGAAGCTTAAGGGAATATTGACTGTATCCATGTCTGCAGTCCTACATGTGATTAATCCTGATCCTTGATTTTACTGCATCAATCTGATGCCTGTTTACAGAGTGAAAATAAAACAGGAAACAAATGTCTGCTGTTTGTGTCCTTCAGTCCTCAGTGTTGGACTTTGGGAAAATCATCATCTACACCAGCAACCTGCGCATCATCAAGGCGCCCGCCAGCACACCTGAGGCGCCGCGTCACCACCCCGCGCCTCCCGCCAACCTGCAGGGCTCCCCAAAGGCCAAGGAGAGGGGGAGCAGGAGGAGGAGCAGATCTAAAGATGGAGGGGAGAACCAGCTTAGTGACATGGAGAAGGAGGTAATGACCCTTGTTCTGGTGCGCCTCAGAGGCGCCGTGGAGACGCTCCCTCGCTCTTATCACGTCTGCCCGTCTTCACTCGCTCGTTCTTCATCCTCACTTGCTGGGAAATAGCTGCAGGATGGAGAGCGCGGCCATGTTGTTGTAATCTGAAACAGTTCACCGAGGGGTAGTTCTTCTCTTCCTGCCGTTTCCTCCGCCTTCCCCTGCCCCACCGGCTCATTCTCTCCCCCCCGCCGTAACAACTCCCACGCCGTCGCCCTGGTGTTATCTGTCACCTGTGAACACGAACTGATGAGTCCACAGTTTTACTCTGCCCTTGCAGCATTAGGCTGCCTCTCGCCAGCCTGCAAGGATATCCAGCTCCCCCATTACCCTCCCTCCCTCCCTCCCTCCCTCGCTCGCTCTCCTCCTCTGCTGATTATTGCTCTCTGCCTCTTACTCCCACCATTCTTTTCTTACCTCTCTCGTTATTTTCTCATTTTCTCTGGCCCTGTTGGAGAAAGTTCATCCCCAGCTTTCCCCCGTTACTTGGCGCCCTCAATCCTCTTTGTTGCTTGTTCTTCATCCAGACTCGGGCTGCCTCATTTTTCACCATCGTACATTGTGAACATGTAATTAAACTGGTCAATTTTCAAGCCGCCTCCCGTTCCCACAGGTAATATTGCACGGAAGAGGCGTGTTCTGCTCTCTCATCATCCACCATTGTCGGCGTCGGCAGAGATTGTAGCGGTACGAGCGGCCTGAAATGTTGAAAACGTTTAGCATTTCAAATAATTGTGCCGGCTTCCTGACCCAGACATGAGCATCACCGGAATGCCAGAGCACCTTCTCAGGCAGCAGGGGTCATACCGGACCATGATCCGGCTGGGTGGATGCGCTGACCTCTGCGGAGTGTGGAGGAAGTGATACCAGGCTCATAGCGCTGATCCTGCATGCGTGTCCTTGAGGGTCCTCCTACGTGTGTCACTGATTATTTGTGTTATACAGGGACAGTAAAAGTCTTTCTCTTCCTCTCACTGATGGCATCATTATTGATTCAAAGCGTATTGATTTCTACGCTTTGCGTAGAAAAACAGCCTCACTGCGTGACTGGTTGTTGCTGCGGTTAAAGGTCATAACGTGGCCCACTTTGATTAATGCTTCTTCTGAGCGCAAGACTTTGTTTGACGCTCACATGAGCAGTGTGTGGCGACCATGACCAAAGGCATAAATCTTTTCACAGCCCTGCAGGAACAAAGTAACATTTAAGCCAATAAACCCGACTCTCGCTTTTATGTCAGTGTAATATTTAAATCCCTCAAACAGCTGCAACAAATTTCTGGTTACTCAAACTTCACTGCGCATATGTGGCTTTATTATTTTTCAACAGATTTACAACTTTCAATTAGAATTAAAGACCAAGATAAAAAGCCAGATTTACGTCCAATTTCACTGGGGAGCGTCTGGCTCTGCATCATCCTGCAAGGCGATAATGAATGACGGAGGACAGGCTGCGTGTAGGGGCTGACATCATGGCTGTCTGGCTGAGGCGGCTGCATTTTCATGGCTTTGAGAAGGAAAATGCATTTTTAAGTGGATTTCCAGATGCATCAGACGGCTCATTTGAATACATTATACAGAGAACGGTTGACAGCATTTCCACCTGCTGTAGAACTTTCATTTTCAGCGGCTCTGACATGTTAAGCCTTCCTCCTCATCCGTTTAACCGCCTGCCTGACCCCCTCGGCTCCGCTCCTTCTCCTCTCTCATGTGCTTCTTCTGTCTCCAGCAGGCGGACACTTGCCAGCATTGTGGCGGTTCGGGCTGCGCCCCCTGCTCCCTGTGTCACGGCAGCAAGCTGTCCATGCTGGCGAACCGCTTCAACGAGTCCATCAGCGATCTGCGTTGCCAAGCTTGCTACCCTCATGGTCTGGAGAAGTGCCAGTCCTGCTCCAGCAAGCAGCAGCGTTTGGCAGACAGTCGGGCCCCGCAGAGAGCCAGTCAGTGAACGAGAGCGCGCCGCTGTGTGTGACGGTCAGCTCTGCGTGCTAACGGCTCGTCAGAACTGTCTCGGCCCCGGTTTCGCTCTAATCCAGAATGTTCCTGGTGAGATGCTTTTAAAGTTAAAGGCCTCACTGGAGAGGCGAATTGTGAGAGAAAACCTTTAAATACAAATAGAGTGCGCAGCGAAGCTGGCTTGCACTCACACAAAAGCGTTCTTTCTATTGTTGGCTCATTAATTTGCATCTGCCAGCTTCTCTCTAAATAAACACAAATCAGCCATCAGTTCAGCTGCCCTCATGCAAGCAGTCTGCATGTTGTGCTGTGATGGACGGAGACCAGAAAGAACAAACTGAACAAGCTCTTTGGCAGGGTTTTCATGGACCATTGTTTTCAATCCACACCTCTTTCTGAACTAAATTTGGACAATTGATGACGGTAGAAATCTATTCCTGGGGGTTTATGGATGGTGGCTATTACTTTTTATTATTATCCAATACTTTTATCTCAGGATGTTGCCATTTCAGAAAATTCCAAAGTTTTATCCAAACATTTTACATAATAAAACTAGCTTTTCTGTGTGTGTTTGTTTGGTGTGTTAAGAGGTTGTCCCTGCAGCTGCATGGCACCAGATGTTTGCTGACTAACAAGGAGATTGCGTCCTTTTACGAGTGCTATTTTCAACAGCGCAATGTTTGGATAGATTTAAATGCGTCCTTCAGCGGGAGCTGCAACGCAATTCTCCGGCTGCGCCGCGTCCCTTAAACATTCAACATGTTTTCACAGCAGGTTGGGGATGTTTGCTTGCATCCTCCCAGCTTGAAACTGGGATGAAACATGACGACAACGCAGCAAGTGTTTCACCTTCATCGAATCCAATCCCATCTAATCAGCTGTGATTTCAGTAATCGCTGTGGATGTAAATATTTGGTTTTTCACAACATGGCTTTTGCAGATATACAGTTTGAATTTTTTTTTTTTTAAGTTCTTTTCATGTGTTCAGAGCTGCTCTCAGATCAGATTTGTGCAGAGCCAGGGGCTGCATTGCTGCAGCTGCTGAAACTGCATTTTTCCACAGTGTTTTATTGTTGTTTTTTGTTGCAAAGGCAGAGATAATCAATCAAAATCAATTAACGATTAAAAAAGCCAACTACATTATGCAATGTGTCAATGGTGTAAAGTGAGATTAGAAAAAGCAGTCCAGTACACTATTACTGACCTCTGACCCTCTGACTAGGCTCGTTGATGGTTTGTAATTTTGCATTATTTCTGTCTGTTTCATGTCGGAGTTGAACCTGCAACCCATAAAGGAAGCGCCGATCTGGATGCCAAGAAACCTTCGAAAAATGTTAAAAGACCCGGTTCTGAAATGTCAGATTTGCCCACCCAGACCAGACTGATACCAAAATGTCAGAGGAGGGAAGGCGGACTCATGAGCGCGAGACAAGCTGAATGGCAAAGCTGGCGTATGCGTGAGTTTGATAACGGAGGTGAAACATAGCGAGAGCATGCTAGCTTTTTGTGTCAAAGTTTGTTAGCTAGTCAGTGGAATTCTAAGCCGTACATTGTTGCTGGTGCATGTGCAGGAAAGCTTGAAACACCTCATATGTGGTTAAAGAACGGTAACTTAAATTCTCCCCTAAGGAAGGAAAATGCATGTTTCCACACAATTCTGTCAGAGACTATCAGAGGGAAGCGGCCTATTTATCTCACAAATAATTACAACGTCATTTGGCTGGGAAGGTTCTCGGCTGAGTCGCAGTAGCATCACGTGATTCACTGGGGACTGAAAGAAACTGCACAGAGCTTTACCATAAAAGAGATATGGGAAATACGGACTGCACGAGGTGAGAGATGAAGCCCTTTAAAGGGGGAATCAGAATGGAGGAGGGAGAAATCGGTCATCCCAGGTAGCAGCGGCGCATCATCAGCAGTACACCGCCTTGCAAAGATGAATGTGGTGGTAATTTATTCTCTGATTGGTCTTTGTCAGCCGGAGGGCTGTGTGCTGACGCATTTTATGTTTGTGTTTAGGAAGCCTCAGCTGCTCACTGCGACTGTTAGTTGCATTTTCCATCCAGTTCGCAAATGCGTCTCTTCCCTCATGTTGAAGAGTGAAT
This sequence comes from Arothron firmamentum, assembly GCA_016586285.1. Taxonomy (NCBI): domain Eukaryota; kingdom Metazoa; phylum Chordata; class Actinopteri; order Tetraodontiformes; family Tetraodontidae; genus Arothron; species Arothron firmamentum. Next base: position 169,216 of record BJFM01000105.1, read on the forward strand.
TAAATAAAGATCAATTTGTTATTGCCGCCATTATGGGATAGATAAGTGCTTGGGCTCTAATGGAGTTATGATGATGGAGGAGGCCATAGTCACCTATTCACGTCATGCTGGTGGAGCGCTACGTATCTATGGCAACACCCACGCATCTTACCAATTTAGAACTGATCTCCATATATGTGTTGTGTTGATCATGTGAACAATAAACAGGGTCAAATCATGATAAAGTTATTTCCTACTTTTGCCCCTTTTTCCTGTAAAATCCAGGACCACCTGTTGTGATGAACAGGCTGATGAAAAACAACCGCAGCAGAGGAAAAAAGGCTTCTTATTGTAGATCATTTTAATTCAAGAGCTTTTATAGCTAGTGTGACGGTGTGTTCCAGTTCCAGGTGAATATCCTATCACATGTAGCTGTTTTTAACAACACTTGCCGGTTTTCAGCAGAGACGTCAGACCCTTGCTGCTCTGGCCTGATTTGAATGCTTTTGACGGTGCCATTATCCATCCATTAGCTGCCTCTTGTACTCCCAGTTAGGGAGTGCTGGAGTTTATCCCAGTAATTACTGGGTGAGATGGAACTGCACACATGCTGTTGTAGCTGGTGTCACCATACAGGGCTCTACTCTGATAATCTATTGTCTTTTTACACCCTTTGCAAGAGGAACTCTCAAGTGCATGAAAATATACGTTGCAACTGAAACACCACAGAACGCTCCGGCTCATGTCCAACAGACTGAGCCCCAGAACGTCCTCTTCTGCTTCCTCTTCTCTTTAGATCTTCAGTCTGACTGATGCTCTCCCAGCTGAGCTCTTCCAGCATTCTTGCTGCATATTTTGGGCGCACGGAAAGGTCGTAATCACACACACACACTGCCTTCACTCTCTTTATTGTAAAGACTTAAAAGAAGTCTTAAGGTCAGGTCCATCTCCTTTAGTTATTAAAAAAAGATGTTGCTTTCATTGCGAAAAGCTCCCAGAGTGCTTGGTCCGGTGCTGCTGCTTCATTTTTCCTCTTCTGTCAATTGGTCCAATTTAATTGAAGTGAATCAAATTTTCAAGATGTTGCAGCGTGCCGGCGCTATCGCCTGCAGACCGCTCGAGAGGACACGCTTGGATAAAACGAAGCCGATTCTAAAGGAGAAGCGACAGCATCTTACATCGAAGTACCACTAGTTAGGCCTTATTGCTGACTTTATTATCTTCCTAACAACTCCTTTGGGGGTGTAATAAAGGGTGTAAATCATGATGCATGTATGAGAAGGAAGGAGAGAGGAGAGAGCTCATTTGTATTCACGAGGCCCAAAGGTAGATTTGGAAAAAACAAACTCTGCAGGGTGAGGATGCACATTTTGGCTTGTGACCAGAAGATCAGACTTTTAAACACAAAATCTCCCATTATTTGCTAAATAATGTATTAATGTTAACGACACATTTCAGGAGGAGCCTCAGAAGCGCTTCAGGTGGGGGCAAAAGTCATGAATAATTCTTATAGTGCTGGAACTCCAAATTGTGGCTCAGAGATTTTCATCATTTTATTTAAATAGCAGCTACGAGATTAAAAGGATCAATTAGCCTTTTACTTAATTTACAACAGATAAATGAGGAAACAATACATTTTATCAGCACATCAAGGTCATTCACTTTGATCAGCAGTGTGCACAGAAAATCATGATCACACTGTCTGAGCCCTAAGGCAGATCAGGCATCTGCCTTAGGGCCCAGGCCTCTATTATGCAATAAATAAATTGTATATTTATTTATTTATTGCATTCAATATGGACTGCAGGCTGAGCGGCCTGAATCTGACTTTTATTCAGATCCAATGTTTTTCCGAGTGTCTGTTGACATGATTTTTAATTGTCTCCTCTAACAGGCTGCAGGGTGAACAGCTTCAGGCCCCAATGCGACCTGCATGTGCACGAACTGTGTCGCAGCGTGGTGTTTACAGAAGTGGAAAATTAAAAATATGTCAATGGCAAACATTGAGGTTGAAAGGTGTCGTTTTATTTTCGGGATGATATGCAGTGGAGGCAGATGATTGTGTGTTTAACCTGTGTCGTTCCTCCTCCTCAAACATTTAAAACCTTGTTTTTAGACCAAACTCTGATTCTAAAAGATCTGATTTGATGTGTCTTTTGCTGCTCACACTGTCCAGACCTGGGTCACATGAGCAGGTGAAAACATCTTATAGGGCGAAGAGTATAGGTGGTTTGCCGTCATGTGATTCTGATGATGCATGAAAATCCCATGGGGCAGGAAGCGGAGAGCAGCATCTGAAAATGACTGAAAGCCTGCACGTAGCAGGTATTATCAAAAAAGAATAAAAACATACCGGATACACTGGTCACAGCCTCGGTCTGCTGTGGCCTTCCTTGAACAAGGACCTAAATTTGAGAACCATTGGCCCTGACAGCTTAAAACAAAGACACAGTTCGAAACACAAGCTGTAGAACAATTTCTCTACTTGCAAACTTAATTTTGCCCCCCTCCCCCCCAAATTAAAGTTAGTGAAGTCATCAACAAAACAGAAAACTTTGGCATAATTTCAGCTTTTTCCTATCGACAATTCACTTCCTGTACCGCTGTGACGTTAGAGGTGACGTCACATAACCCCCTCATTAACACAGACAGCAGCAAGCGCACATAAGGGAGGGGCGGAGCCCATGAGGCTCAGGTGGGTCAGCTGGAGACACAGGTGACAGACATTATGGCAATTAAGGAAGGTGAAACACACAGGAGAAGAGACGATGCGATGATGAAAGACCACACAGCATTTGATAAAGGTAAAGTTTTAATACCAGTAATAATGGTGAAAAACATGTTATTTTAGTTTCTGTTGTTTTGTCTGTTGTTTGACGTCCTTGACTACAGTTGCTCTGATAGTCGTCGTAAACACCCTGTTCATATTTGAGTTGAGCTGAACAGCGCCATGAGGGCGATGGTAATATCTTTAGAGGATGTGGTGTTTTCTCTGGAGACGTGGGGCCAGCTGCTGGGCCGCATCTCTGCAAGTCAAGCATGTGAAGCTGAAGTGAGAACAAAGAGTGAAGGACATGCAGAGAACACCTGATAAAAGAAAAACCTGCCTTCTCGAGTGTCTTCATTCAATATCGCAGCTACATAAAATACTGGATGGAAAAAAGCTGATTTGCTGAATATGTACATGGAGCCAATAGAATTCTCCGTGACTGTGACAGAAGGTTGGTTGGGGGCCAGGCCAGAGGCCACATTGCTTTTCCAGTCAATAATAGGTGAAATTCATCTGAAGGTGTCGTCCCTGGGGAACTGGCCTCAGCTGCGCCTGCATAATAACGCCACCTCACCTGCAGCATTTTGCCTGAAAGGCAGCTCTGGTTCTGGACCCGTCTCGGCTTTGGCTCTGCTTGCTTGGTGCAGTTCTGACCTTTTTCTCTGTACGTGACCAAATCCCGAATCGGTGCCATGCAAATTATTTATGAAGTATTTGCACCATTCTCTTATTCTTCAGCAACATTTCACTTCTGAGGGGACATATTTAATTTATTCTATGAATCCATAAGGTACGCGTATGTTAGGCATATTTGTCTATTTCATGTGGCGTAATCTTGATTTTTTATCAATGACAAAGACCAATAAATCCCTGGTCACTGCATTGTTACGGCAGAGCCGATCCATCACGCCTGTGACTTAAATCCTGAGTAAAAAAAAAAAAAATCTTCGAGTCATCTCATTTTATGGCTGAATGTGAAATTTATATGTCTCCATGGGATGTAGCATTTACAGTTTAATGACCTGACAAGGAGAGACCTCCTCTCCTAAGCCTTTGTCAGGCATGAGGACTGCTTTTTTCTCTCTCTCTCTGGTGGTTTTTCTGCAGGATGAGAATCAAAGAGGCATATTTATCAAATATAGATCCTCATCAGTTATCAGAACCTTTCTAGGCTGCATCCCTTGATTAAAAAGCACTATTTTATCTTATTCCTGATCCGGCACACGTCCTGATATTTGGACCAACTCAAACAGAAACTGCAGCTCGATGAATCCTTTGCAGTTCATTCTTGCTGCCTGTTCCTCCACTCTTTATCCTTTCAAACTTTATTTTCTACCCTGCCTGTTTCCTGCAGTGCCAGAAGAGATGCGGCTATAATTTGCCTCTAGATTCCGCGGTTGAACAGATTCCCATTTCCTGTCTCCTCTCTTTAATGTGGCCGGGCCTCTGCGTGAAGCGGCTGGCGGGACGGAGAATTGGGACAGCAGCAGGAACACAGATGATTCATAAGCATTTATGGTATCATGCAGAGAATGGACCAAATGTGTACTCTTAGTTTTAATTATTGGCTGTAGTTGCTATGGTTTCCTTATCAAAAGAGAAGATATTTTGCGTTTCATACTGCAGAGGAAGGTTCTATTTTATAGGCTATTAAGCCAACTTGAAAATAATCTTCTGATCCCTCTTAACATCTCCAGGAGCCTATTAGATGAATATAAAAAAAAAATACAGTAAGGCCCATTTTGTATCTATCTGAGCTGAGATGAAGTCCAAGAGGGTTGGCTTCACCTTGTACTTCACAGCTTCAATAGCAAAACTGCATAAAGAACATGCATGGTGAGTCCTACTGTCATTTTAATGCAGTGGTGAGAAATTCAGACACTGAAATGCTTCAAGAACTTAAGTGTTCTTCTGAAAAGAAGCGGAACGTGTAGCTTTGTTAATGTTCACTGCAGATGTACATTTCTGATGAAGCCTGGAGAGAGTTTGGGAAGTTCATGGTTTGCTCAGATTCATTCTGTGTGGATGTGGCCGCTCTGGATCCTGCAGACTGTGGTCAGTGAAGTCCTCTGTCACTATTTCGGTTAAATTGTCCAGAGAGAAAAAACCCACAAATGTTCATGCATCCCTCCCAGTAGCTCTGTCTCTTTCAATCCCTCTCTTTTTATTTTTACTTCTTGCCGACTGTAATGGCTCATGGCCTCCATTTGTTCCATCTAGCTCCACATAATTTGAGCTGCTGGTGATCCTCGGCGCAAGATTTCACATCTAACACACACAGATGGGCAATTTGGTGTTACATTTACCAAAAAATGGAGATCTTGAGACTCCAGGAATGGCAGGATGAAGAACCTGAGTAGGAGAGAAATGGGGGAAAATGGAAGAATTCCTGTAGATAAATGTACCTCATGAGCATCGTCCCAACTAAGGACTTCATGCTTGGACAGTAGTCTAGTATACATGTAAATTCATATAATCCTTCTATCGAGTGGAGAAACAGTCTAGTATTTTTTAGTTTTAGGTTGAATCTTTTAGTTTTGGGATGAAAAAGAGAGAGATGAAAACAGCCACTGGAAAAGGACAGAAAGGCCAGAAAGAGATCAGATGGAGCCTCGACAAATTGCAGCCTTGAACTGAGTTAGAATTTTATTGTGGCCAAATAAATCATGAAGTCATGAAGAAATCATGAATCACGAAGAAATCATGAAACCAGCTCTGCTCTGCAGCCAGGCTAAAGGATGTGGAGACCATAAGGACCCTGCCCAGTAACTTCAGGATGCACATTGTCTGTTGCTGTCAAATCCTGGAGCATCCCAGAGACTAACGTTGAAGTATTTTCAGTGTGTGATGATCTTTATCCACACTTCAGCTACAAAGATCCATTTTCACCCACAAATTAATTAATTGGCTGCAAATTTAAAAAAAATTCAGGCAAAAATGATAAAGCTGTGTAATCTCTGTGTTTTATGTGTGATAATGAAATAGCTGAAGAAGCAGTTTGCTGACATAACGGATGATAATTCCTGCAGCTGCTGCTGGCAGTCAGGCTATTTGAACTGTTGAGGATGCTTTTCTTTATATTTGGGCCTAATTGTTGTTTATGGTCAAAGTGCATTGCAAGTGCATTGGAGCATGTTTTTTTTTTTTTCCACTAATATGCCTCGGGAAGTGGGGGCAGACAGACACACACATCTGTGGGGCTGTTTTTTTGCCAGCTTTTTATATTGACCCCATTTGTTGCAAACTAAACCAGTTTTTCCTCTACAGAAATGTATCCAAATGTTCTGTAACGTAACCGTTCTGTATCAGAGGGACCTGACCTGAGCACCTCCACAAACATGTAACAGCTTTTTTTAATGGGACATTTTCATCTTTTAATGCAGCCACTCTTGTATATTCCTCTCCTGCATTTGTGGTTCTGTGACCTGCTGAAACAGATTAAGTCCACTAGAAAGAATGTTTTTTTATGCCTCTCCTTCAAGGCTTCACAAATACTGCCACTCGGCAACAAAGTCATGCGAGGAAATGTGCACAGACATGGAAAACTGGAGCCGATGCACAAGCAGAAATCCATTTAGGCTTTGACCAGTTACAGTGTTCTTTTATCTGCTCCTTCAGTAAACTAAATAAGTCATTGTCACTGCGAGCGCTACCTCTTCCATGTTCATCTTTGTGAGTGATGTAATGTTACATAAAGAGGACTCTGCAAAGAAACTCTGAGTTTATCTGAAATTAGATTGTGGTTCAGATGGGGTTCACGGAACAAGGAAAAGAGAAGGAAATTCAATATGCAGTAGATAAATGGAGGGAAAGAGTTTCATCTGAAACTATGAACTGGATTAAAAGTATAACTGGATCAACTGCTTGTTATTCTGGATTTACACAAGTTATATTCTGCTTTGAGGAATGCTCATATTTTATTAGACCCTGAAACATTGATCCATCACAAACCACAAAAAGTGGTTAAAAAAAAGTTTTAACCACGACATGTCTTTGTTACAAACAGGAATGCTTCTCTTCTCTGTCAAGAATAAAGCTGAAATTGGCTTTTTGTAAAAAAAAATTTTTTTTTTTGTAAATCTAAAACCTTCATATACCTTCTCATGATTTCCTTTTATTACATCTTGCTGACTTGCTGTTGATGCTGCGCTGTGCATCTGTGGTTTCACTGCAGGCTGTGCTGCCATGTGCCAGGAAATGATTAGCTCCCATGTAAATGGTTCATTAAAGAACACCTAAAGTAAAAGGCTCGGCTGCCCATTCCACAGCGAGGGGTAATTTGCAGGAAATGAGTCCACGATTCTCCATGTCGACAGGAAGCTAATTGTTGTTTGTTTGCTCTATTCTTTTAGGCGTGTGAATACATACTGCAGGCAGTAATGGAGGGAGGGTAAATATATACGAATATAAAATTAGGCCAGACAAAAAAAAACAATAATAGAGGGAGGTGGGAGTGGGGAAGGCAACCAAGATTGCAAGATAGTCATCTTTGCCCACGCTAATGAGAAATTAATTACAACACAGCTGGCCCTGCAGCCTGCAGTACTGGAGTCTGGCTATAGGGGGCAGTGATCAGCACCAGAAAAACTGGAATACATCTTCTCAGCTGGGACCGTTGGGACAAAAAGCAAGTTGATGGGAGATCTGAGATAGTTTGACCCCTTTTTTTAAGAACAGTTATAGGTAGAAGACAAAAAAGGGAAGAATCAAATGATGATTATAAATAAATTATATGTTCCCTTTGTCGTTCCAGCTGGACCGAACAGTGACGATGCATTTAGATGGGTCTGACATTTAACGGGTACGCACGGCCCAGTAGGTCCTGCTGTAAATTTATCTCCAAAGCCAGCATAATCTGCAACTACGTCTGCAGCATGAGGCATCAGGAGAGCAGATTTGTGACTGACATTTCTGTTCTCGAGGAGCAGAATGACATGAAAGGGAAGGTCTTTATTTCCTGACCGGCTGTTGATGAAGATGTTGTGTCTCAGCAAGCACACACTGTGAGCTACAGCCCAATCTAAAATGCATCTGCATGTTGGCGCAGGGAGAGGCAGGAGGGACACTTTCGTGTGCAACGAGAGGGCTGGTCTCTTCTGAAACAGCCCCCGGTCGCCTCGATTTTCAATTACATGATGAAGCATTTGTGAGGCGAGACCGATGGCTCTGTAAAACCGCTGCATGCTCCAGAGGTACGTGCCGCGGCTAATTTAGCTTTTATAATGAGATGGCTGAGGAGGGGACGGAAGTGAGGGGGCCGTGCCCTGTGGAGGGACACAACAATGTTACGCAGCTGATGGGCTTACAATGCAGCCGATAATAAGCTTAATATGCTAAATGTTGACGTGATAAACTGTGGAAGAGAGTGAGACAAGAGCGCAAGGTCAAGTCTGATAAATGAGGAGGAAAATTCACACGTGCTGCTTTTACCGCCTTTTTATTGAAAAAGCACGGAACAGCTCGGTCCCTGCGGAGTTAACTGAAGGCACAACTATTGATTGCTCTTAAACAGTCCTCCTTAGTAATCAGACGAGTTCTTCAGCTGCTGGAAACGCTTCCGTTTCAGAGTGTTCCAAAAATGAAAAAAGTGTCCAGGAAGGGTTTTCTCTGCTTGATGTCAACTGGCTGTTTTCTCTGCCAGGTTTAGAGCTGTTGCCTCGGTGAGGACCCTGAAGTCTTGCCGTTCCCATTGGCACTCATCACAATGAATATTTATTTAGGTAATTTCCCTGCTGTGACACCATGACTGCTTCAGGGCTGAAGAATGTCGAGCTACCTGGTGACAACATCCCAGGCATCTGCACACAGAAAATATGGTTATATGTGATTGTTATTGATATAGTTTGACACTCCGAGCTTTTAACCTGAACCAAGGTGGTTTTAGCCAAATCTATTGTGCCCTAGTATGACCTTTTGACCTCTCTAAGTGAGCCCGCCCGTCCTTGTCCCAGTAGCATTCCTGTTATTTTTTGCCCAAATCAAAATAAGCAGAATGAATTTCAATATGTAAATTATGAATGTGTGATTATAAATGCCCATAAGAAACAGAGGTGGTAGCATTTACTGGAAATGCACATAGATATAGGAGGCCATGGGTCAGAGAGGGACTGGTGTGTGTTTGTCACTGTTCCTGTTGGGTATAGCGTGATTTTTTTATTATTTTTTTTCCGAATGCTGTTATTCTGAATTATGTGTTGTGGAGCCCCATTTTTCTGCAAGTTTCATTTGAAAAGATGTGATTTTGAGCTATTTTGTAGAATTTAGAAGACACTTTAAAGTTCAAAAATATCTAAAAGAATTTCACATATGGGTCAAGTATCCAGAATTCCAGCTCCATAATGCTAGGATAGTTACATTATTATTATTATTATTATTATAAATATTAATAATAATAATAATAATAATAATAATAATAATAATAATAATAATAATAATAATGTCTTGTTGCTCTTGTGTGAGAGAAACTGCTCTTTCCGCTCTTTCTGCAGATTGAAACATTGCTGGCCTGTCTCACGTCTGGCTGAGCCCAGCGTGCCTAATCAATGAGTCTGATAAGGAGGTTGTTTACCAAACCGCCGATAGTCGCATTGTTGTTCTGGGGCATGGCCCGCGTGAAAATGGAGGCCGCGTGATCTCACCTCCAAAAAGGAGGCGTGCAGACGCAGAGTGGATTCAATACGGGATGATGTGTGTTAAGACCAGTATTTAGTGCTAACAAAGAGCTATAATTATCGCCATAATTGTGCTGTCCAAGTGGTTGTTTTATCACCGGGAGAGTAAATGCCTGTTGATGTCCATATTTTCAGTTTGCAGATAGGAAATATGATGGTTAATTGTGTGCACATTGATTGTAATTGAGCGGTTAGCAGCGAGGATGGATAAAGGGAAAAAAAACTAATCAGAGCAAACCAGAAACCTTTCTGCGACAACTTACTGTGCATTTATTAACAATAGAGAGGCTGAAAAAGGGGGAGACACGGGGAGGAGGAAGGTGAAGAAAATGAGCAGCGATTTGTTTGGGTCTGAACAAAATCACCTGTTCTCATCGTGAAGATAGCCGGAGCTACTGTATCTCTAAGCAAATCAGTCTTTCTGCGAGTGTGTGTGCACGCTTTTGAGTTCCTGAATGTGTGTCCGGAGGAGAAACTGTTGTTATGCTTGACCAGGCAGACTGTGTGGGCTGACACGGTGAGAGGGCACCACAGCCGGAGAACACATTTAGCCTCAGAAGGCTGCCTTGCTCTCAACCTGCTGTTCTACTCTACTCTAAAGATCTTTCTTTTTTGCTTTTTCTCTTTCGTTCAGTCTCTCTTGCTCTTTTTTGTGTACCAGCGTACATCCATCTCTGCTTTATCCACAGGAATGAAACTAACTTCAGAGATTCTGTTATTACGGAGCTCTGACCTCATTCCACACCACAAACCCATTTCGTTCTGCAACTGTGACAATATGTTTCCAACAGAAGCAAACAAGTACATTACACCATTGTCACAGTTGGCTTACGATGTTAAATTCTACACTTTTTCAATTTTCAACGTGACTGTGGATGATTTTCGCTTCAGCTAAGGTAAACGCACCTGTTCTGCCTGCAGTTTAGGATAGATTCATGTGAAGATTAAGTACAGATATAGATGCTAGAAGTGAATCAATTTAAGATGTTTTTTTAAGTTGTAATTTTGCCTAACAAACAACAGGGGGTGCTCCAGCTCTTTGCCGACAGAGCCATGGAGGAGCCTTCTTTAGAGCTTTTATCATTATTTTTAATGTTATTGTTTTGTTCAATTCTTTATTGTTTTTCATTATTTATCAGTAAAAGTAGTAGCTGCTTCTCCTTAAGTAATGTAGTAGAGTCCAATGAAGCTTGACCTCCATTTAATGGGGACGGACATATTATCTGAAGCAGAAAGTCGGGGTTAATTTAATCATCTTTCTGGATAAGTTTAAGGTTTTGTAATGGTTATGCTAGCAGTTATGCTGCTTAGTTACTCACCAGTGCTCAGCTCTATTTCAGTCTTTGTTGATCTTTGGGTGTTTCATCAATTTCCAGAGGGTCCTGCAGTCAAGGTGGTTGATACACAAACAATCTCTCCTTGGTGGCGATGCAAGTTTTTTTTCTTTCCACCAGACAACTTGCTTTGCACAAACAGTTCCTGGCCTCCACATTGATTTAAAAACAAAAACCTTCCAAATAGACTGAAAATGTAGATGAATGTGGTCTATATGCACAGCGTGACTCATCTGCGTGTACGGTTTCTGCTACATCTGCAGTTCCAGCGTTCCAGTTCCTCCCAGCTCATCCGCCACTAATGCTGGCTGAGACTCTCACCTCGCTGCACCTGTGACGTCATCCATCTACAGTGTGGTGAGTACTGGCTGGATTTAACCTTGAAATGTCCTTACATACAACGACAACCAAAATTCTGGTTCTCTGTCGCGAGGCAGCATCTGATTGAGCTTGACGAGCATATATTGGAAATAATACACAGTATTTCAAAACTGGGTCATAATTAAAACCACAGTTCATTACCATGGTGACAGAGGAGCTACGAGCTGCGCTGGTGCGCTGTGTGCGGACGTGTGTGTTGTTTTGATGTTGCCTCCTCACTGTTCATTTCCACGCTTGTGTGACTCTGCTTTGTTAACCCCTCCTTTTGGGGGGCTTTGCGCGCTCCCCCTCGGATCTGCTTGCTTAGACTAATCCTCAATCTGTTGTGTTCCTGTACAGACTTTTTGTTTGCCTGAACTTGTGCTGCGCATCTGCGCTTTGTTTGAGTCTCTGAACTGCCCAGAATGCACCAGAGTCCTCTGATATTCAGAGCATCCGCACGCTGCCAAGGTTGGGTTTATTTAAACCTCGTTCTCTGCTGCGGCCACGGCGCGTCTGCATCCAGGGTGAGCAGTGTTTAGGTTCTTAACTGGTATCAACAGTGGGAGTGGCCGCTGAGGGACTCTGTCGGGCTATTATGAGCTCCAGTCGAGTCCTCGGCTGTGATTAAAACTGCTGAATCACATTTCCAAAGTTTATTTTAATTCACAAATGCAAGAAATGCAGTCAGCACACATCTGGCATCCTGCAATGAGAAACAAGTAGAGCTGCTGCTTAGCGGGCAAAAAAATGAAGATGATGAAGAACAAAAACAACAAAAGTTGCAGGAAAATGAACACAAATTGCGCAAGGGAGACACATTTTAATGCCCAAGCAGGCCCCTCGACGGTGCAGTCCTAAAACGCCCCCGTTGTGATAAAAGCCTTGTTAAAAAAGGGGAGATTGTGATTTACCGACCCATTTTCATGCTTTTCTGGCCGTGGAGAGCACACGCTAATGAACAGACACAGAGGAGCAGAAAATTAAAAAATGTGATGCTGCTTTCACTAAGTAGTGATGGATTTTATGTGGCACACTTTTCCTCCCTCTGCCTCCTGTCCTCTCCTTCTCTCCCTCGCTGCGTTATTTATGTTTGCACACGTGCGTTTTTCAATGATCATCAGCCATCCAGGCAAATTTACGCTGGAAGTGAGAGAAAAGGCTCCGTCTCTCACAGGGAGATGATGGTTTTGGCTTCAGCTGAGGTTTGAAGTTTCTTATGATCAAGAATTCAACATTGTTGGATATGACAGACAATATAATCTGATTCTGTTCGGCTTTATTAATCATTAAATTTCCCTTTGACTGCACAACCCGTCTTCACACAGCTGTCAGCCTGCCATCAAAGCTGCTTGGCGTCGTCATACCGACAACAACGAACATTAGAATTCGCTCCGCAGGGCTACAATGAGTGGCCATGCAGGAAAAAAATGACATATAATTAGTGCATTTGAAGAGGATGATAATTAATAGGATTGTCATGTAGCTCGCTCGGTTGAGTCAAACAATAGATCATATAATTAGAAACACAGTTTCTTCTTTATCACCGTAATTAATCTTTTCAAACACTTTCCAGACAGACCGTATGCCTCGACTTAGAGGATGTCCCACTTCCCAGGCACATATGAAGATGAAATAGGTTCTACAGAGAGAATAATGGATTACACAGAGGCCAGTCTGCCTTCATATTCCATGACTCTGGAGTCTGGCTCAGGTTCCCCCAGCAGGACAGGAGAACGCGCTCCAGAGTCGCCTGAGAAGAGTGAAAAAGAGCTCAGGATTTGAGGGGAACCCAACATTTCCCCAGATTCAGGTGTGATTGAGCACCTGGGATGGACTGGGAGAACATGATCCACAGGGGGCCCCCGGATCAGAATTGGCTCTTTCCTCGGTGGATGCTTTCAGGGCTCTGGGTTGTGAGGCGGCTTCTCTGTGAATTGGTCTCATTCTGGCATGCCTGATCGAAGTGGGATCAGGGGAATTAGGAAGAGGGTAAACCCTCACGTTCTTTATTATTGCTCAGGTCACACCTTTTAGGTTGGGTCTACAGTATTTCATATACCAACTGGTCAGGTGTTGATGTTTCCATCTCTTAAATGCAAGTTACAGGAGATTCATGGCCCTTTTAATGCAAATTCAAGAAAAAATACCCAGATGGTTCTGCTGGCCCCCTGTGCACGGTTGAGGTTTTCTGGTGCATGGTGCTGAATGGCAGCAGCAGGCAGACTTTACCGGAGGGCTGTACAGTAGACCCCAGCTGGAGAACTGCAAATGGAAAAAAAAAAAAAAAGAGGCAGGAAAACTGTCAGCCTCCAGGGTTGAAGAAACTGGCAAATGGCATGAGAGTGAACAGACTGGGGGCCATAACTGGAAGAAAAGAGAGTTTGAGAGACAATACTTACGGCCACAATATCAGAGGGAGAAATTGTGTCTATAGAGGCTGTTTTAATAAGTCTGTAGCCAAGGAAACATCTGGGGAGTAATCAACAATTCATATCCTGGATGGAAACTTGTCAAAGGTGGTGCTTTTATTTTCTGGCTACGAGTGTTTTGGCTTATTTCAGATGAGCTGCGTATGGAAACGTCGTCAGCAGGGTTGTCTGAAGCTCAGACTCGTGCTGGAGCCACCAGTCACTGTGCAAACTCTCAAATTTTGCCTGTTTCTGTTGCCACCTGCTCACTGCTGAAAAAAGGTTGCTGGGAAGAATTTAAGGTGGAGGCATTCAATCATTTCATCCACAGAGGGAACACCAGCGCAGCAGACGGACAAACGTTAGCGTCTCATAAAAAAAAAAGGTCTAAATTGATGGAATCCTTTTCAGTGGGCCTCGCGCCATTTCACAAAACACGCCAATCTCTCTCGCGAAACAGCTGTTACACATTTCAACACACACACTGAAGCAAACTCTGTCACACACATTAGCGCCGCTGCATCAGCCAGCACAGATGTAGATGTAAGTGCACCAGGATGAAGCCCTTGCTGCTGTCACGGCGCCACCGGCAGTGCAAACAAATGGCTACGCTGAGCTTTGGGTGCACAGAAAGATCATTTGCACACCTAACATGCAGATTTATACAGTGACGGTGAGGGAGAGAGGGAGGAAGATGATTGAAGCCATCGCCGGTTTTGATGCTTCTGCTCATGGGAACCCATTTTTCCAACTGCCATTACAGCCGCATCGTAGAGCGCACGCACGCACGCACGCACGCATGCACGCACACACGATTGAAGGTATCATGGTGGCCATGCTTCAGAATAGGAAAGAAAACAAGGGCTGTTATCTGTCACAGGACAGAAGCATTCATCACTCGCAGGCCAGAATAAAGGGCAGCAATGGGAGTAATTATCAGCGCTAAAAAACAATGATGTGTGACTTCAGAGGCAGAAACTGTGAGCATGGTTACTCAACTGTAACAAAACTTCAATGACTGGAGGACAGAACTGGGAGTTTCCAAACCCCAGCTGCTGATTTTGTTGAATATTTTGTCTTTCTTTGGAAAACCACTTCAAAAGGTCTTCCAGATTATTATTTAATGCCTCATCACAGAAGTGCAAATAGCTGGAATTTTATTTTATAAACCATCTTCTGGAGTGTGAAGTGGCATATCCAAAAGGCATAACTATAATCCATTTTGACCATTGCAGGTTGCTATAGCTACAGTTCAGTGGGCCGTGTGGTGGCAAATAGTAACCTGGTACCGATTATTTTTTACATTAGAAGATGATGAGTACGATCATCTGACTGAGGAAGAAGGTCACCAAGGGGAAACTGACACACAAAGTGCTGAAAACAAGTGGTGAGAAAGTAATGAGGAAGGTGTGTGTGTGTGTGTTGGGGCGGCACAAGTGGAGAAAAATATCCAAATAGGTCATTCTAAATAATTGGCTGCCGGAAGCTCTCATTAAAACTGTCTCAAGTTTGAGGCCTTTGATCAGCCTAAGGACCAAATAATCAGAGTTCAGTGGACGCACAGGAGGCGAAGGAAGAAAAGTTTATTTGAAAATTGTATTTCTGGGGTAACTTTGGGGTCCTTCCTATGACTCGTTTGGGATTGCTTTTAAGTTCTTTCTGTAAGCAGGAATATGCCCTTTTCTTTAACTGAATCATACTAATGTTACCTTTTTTTCATTTCATGATGTCATTAAAGAGGTCTGTGATGACTCATGAAACATTTGGCAGCTGCCTGTTTTTCAAAGAATCTCCCAGCTATTATTTCCCAGCGTCTCCTCTTGAGGGACTTGACGACTGCCATGCTAAATGAAAATTGCACCGCGACTCCATTTTTCTTCCTCTCCCTCAAACTTCCTTCATCACTTCAGCCAGGCATACATTTAACTTTTCAGACATTTTTCTCATTACTCAGGGCTTATCTTCCATTTTAGCAAAGTTTCCATTAATTTAATTTACCGTCGTGGAAAAAGAACCCCACTCGGTCCGGTTATCCTCTCGCCAACTCTGAATACCAACCCTACAGCGGTGATGGCAAATGTTATCAAAAATGAACATGTGTAAACTCTTCAACGTCAAGGGTTGTTTCCGCACAGCCAAAAGTTCAAGCAGCTTACATGCCATTATGCCTGATTAGCATTTGAAATGTAAACAAGGACATACTGAAATGTTTATGTATGAATGTATAAGGCACCTTTGCAACTGTAATTGGCCTGACATTAGCAAAGTGCTACCATCACCAGCGCCATCCAGACAGGCGGAACACCACGATCTTAGAACGTGTTATGCAGATGGTAAATGGCTGCCTTGCTAACACCTGCGGTGCATTAAACATGAGAACATTTTACAGCCGCTCTCACACCTCAGCATTTGCAAGGTGCAAATGATGACTTATATAAAATTATTGCCAGAAATTGAATATATATTTCCTTCGCAGGAAAACACTTGAATAAATGTTCGATGCTGGGCAACTGGACTTGTGAAGGTCCTCATCTAAAAGGCCTCCTCAGAACTTCATGTTTTAGATGCTGAAACACTGGTGTGAAACCAGCAGCTGCTGTTTTATGCGCGTAAATTGAATGAATGAAAGAGAATTAATGTTTCTGTACTCCAGTTACACATAATGACTGCCTACGTGTAACACAATTACGGCCTGCACAGCAGCACTGATCTGCAGACGGGTGAAATGTAATTCCAAATTTGGATTCCGTCTGCTTCTTCAGTCACTCAGTTATAACTGAGCCTTGAGATTGATCATCCGCCCCTGAGCTGCTACCTGGACAATACGCGGACTAACCTGCGACCCTGATGCTTTAATCCATTCGGCCTCAAACAGGAACCCAGAGATCAGTCTGCATCGACGTCAGTCACTCCGGTTATTGTCTCGCGCCCCAGATAAATAAAGCTCCTGCGCTGGAGGGTCCCCTCTGGGGACGGCGTCCGGCAGAAACCGGTGGCTGCCTCTGCCTGCACGTATGCACCAGTTTCCTCAGAGTGCAAATCCTCTCTGCGCTTGCGCGTCTCTCAAGTGTGGTGGGGAGATGGACGCGGTTCCTCCCAGCGCTGCTCTTAAATCACACTTGTAGAGGCAGAGGTTAATAAGGTGTGGGAGCCTGGCTCTGGCTGGCTGAAGCGCCGCTGCCGCCGATGTTTAGCATCACTTAATCCACCT
This sequence comes from Arothron firmamentum, assembly GCA_016586285.1. Taxonomy (NCBI): domain Eukaryota; kingdom Metazoa; phylum Chordata; class Actinopteri; order Tetraodontiformes; family Tetraodontidae; genus Arothron; species Arothron firmamentum. Next base: position 185,952 of record BJFM01000105.1, read on the forward strand.
GAAAACATAAATGGAGTCCTGCAGGAGTGAATGTGTATTACTTGTTATTGTGTGTTGATTCAGTTTTCGCCTTCCATAGCACTTTCATTAAGTGTCCATTAAATATTTTGTGGGTTTAATTTTGGTAAGCCATGTGGCATTTTTGGAGCAAAGAACAGCTTTTGTGTAAATCTTGGCACAGCCAAGTGGAGCTCAGATGAGGTCAAGTGTCATTTTACAGATGATCATTATTTTCAGCTTATAGTCAGGAACTGAAGAGCTTTGGAGGCTTTGAGAAGCGTGTTACCATAATTTTCAAACAACGATGGCTGAACCCAGCCTTGGGAAATGTTCTCACTCTCTGACTGGAGTGATATTAATTCCTCCAGCTGGTGTCCTCCTCCCAGTATGTGCCCAGCATGACTCCACAGGGAGATGCTGGGACGTCCTGATTAGCTGCCTGAAACCAGCAGGACCAACAGCGGATTCCTGCGGGAAGTCAGACATTCTGACAGCTCTGATTTGGAATTCTTCTCCGTGGACAGGGAAAGCAGGAGTTCTGCTCTTGATGATCCAGCAGGTAGAACTGATCGGTGGCACCGAATCACAGCAAACGTGTTCATCCCCCTCATCCTTTTTCTGGGGTCTTGTCCCGGCAGGAAAAACCGGAGCGCTGGTGGAAACACACCCGAGCTGCTGTATGGGCGAGTTGAGCGAGCCCAGCGTAATGAGCCATCTTACTGTCCTGGAGGCAGCAGGTGCTCCTCCAAACACAATCAATTTAAATCTCACGCCGACTTGACCCCTCATCAGGGCGGATCGCTCATCCTGAGCGGTTCTAACCCAAATGCACATCAATCTCTATTCAACTGCCTCCAGAGGTGCCTTTATTTGTGATCACCTTGGAAAACTGCCACTTCTCAGGACTGTAACCCCCTTGAGATGCGGCCTGTATCATATGCAGGTGCAGCTTTTCAAGATGAAGGATATTGATTGGCCATTACTGAGGTTTTACTTGTTTATTAAAGATAACAGACTGAGAGATGCAAAGAGAGAAGATGAAAGGAAAATGACATGTCCTGGAAGCCAAAGGCTCCAAATAAGTCAGATTTAGAGGAAGAATTGAAGAATTTTGAGCTTTTAATAGGAGCTTGACTCTGTGTGATGCATTCAACTACAAGGAAAGAAGTACAGGTGTCGATTTTGCAGCCTCAGAGTCATAAAATTCAATTTGTAAAAAATGAACCTGGTTGTAATTAATTGTTAAATTTTTGGTTTGTGCATCTGGAGGAGGAACGTGAAGTTGGGGAAAATCCTCAGGAGAGGTGTGGAAGGAGGTGAGTCTGCGATCTCCAGGGATCCAGTTAATATCTGCAGAGAGCTTCATGACAAACATGTCTCCAGCCGGACGTAAACCGGCGTCCAGCACGTGTCCACAAATGGCAGTTAGAAGTAACGGGACACGCTCTAATAGCAGCGGCAGAAATGTATCAGTGTGCTCTATTTCTTTCCGTCGTGGTCTCTCAATGCAATTATGGTGCGCAGATCTGAATGCGTCGCAGTAATATCTGTGTGATGTCACCGCCCGGAGCAAAATGAATGGAGCACTTATTAAATAATGCATTTGTCCTCCTGGTTCATGTAATCTTGTGAGAGAATGCAATAAGGAATATCTCAATCTCCCTTTGTCTGCTCCGTGAAATTGCATTCTTCAGTCGCGCTGAATTAAAACACCATCGCTGCGCTATAAGGAAATTGAAGACTTTGTAAAGCTGGGAGTTATTACAGCTCCTTCTGGGGCCTTATCAAGGTTCCGCTTTTGTGTAAGAACTTTCCAACCATAAGATGGTGACACAAACTATAGCTAACAGCTACGGCCGTATAATAACGAGGAGGAAGTTTATTTGAAGAGGGGCGGAACTCAGTCAAAGGTAATTGCAGCAGAATGCAATTATGAGCTCCGTGCACGCAGACGGCTCCAGCAGGCAAAAACAATTGTTGACATTATTGGCACCAATGGTTGTAACGGCGTTCTTTTACCCGAGTTGCTTCATTCCAAGTTGAAAGCAGCAACACAGCAGATG
>BJFM01000105.1:205954-240582 GCA_016586285.1 Arothron firmamentum
CACACACACACACACACACACACACACACACACACACACACACACACACACACACACACACACACAATGCTTCCTGACCTGACAGACACTCGGGGCTCTGATGTATTGATCTCAATGACAACCCTGGAATCTTCTGTCTAATCTGGCCAGTAGGAAGTCCAGGCACACACACACACACACACACACACACACACACACACACACACACAAATCTTAAAATACACAAAGTCACACACAGTGGGAGAATCTAATTTTCTACCGCAGTCATCCATCTATCACCTGTCATTTGACTAATATTAATCTATTATTCATTTTCCAAAACAAGACAGCAAGTAGAAAACAGTCAGACGGAGCTCCACACTGATTTATTGCATCCTGCTCGTTTCTGGTGATTGAAAGCAGCCGTAAAGGCATTTTCCTCTCAACCACGATAGCTTGCCTGACTCCTGTCATATTCTTTTTTTTTTTTTTTTTGTCATTACATCATCAGGCGTGCACATGCGCACAGTTGGCACACGTCAAGGTGCTACTCTGCACCTCGGCAAGCCATTTCTGAGTTAGCTCAGCTTAAGTAAACCAGAACCATCTGCCAGACTCCAAAGCTGTGTTTTAGTTCTCTTCATTTTGGGGTAAGAAGTTTCTTCTCTGGCGTCCTCTCTCACTCCCTCCGTCCCGCCTGCATCGTTTCCCTGCTAATGCCTGTATCGATGGGTTGGCGCCTCAGTGGAAGAGTATGGACGATTGCCCCCGATTGATTTCTGCCATGCAGCCTCTCAGCACTGGGAGGCTGCTCACTCAAGATAAATGATGTTGGCTCAACAAAAGCAAACAAATGTCTTCTGTCTCGCCGTTAGTGTTCTGTCTGAGTCCACCCTTAACTCCTGTCTGCATCCCTTCGATGGTCTCATCCATTCAACAAGCTTAAATGACCAAAAATTGCTTACTTATGAGTGTAAAGCCAATGGAGATTGCCAGATTTCCAGCTGTTTCACCTCTTCAGGGCCTCTTTTGGGGTATTTTTGTAAAACGAGATGACTTTGACTGGGAGTTATTGTATTCTGAAGGAGCGAGGCTTTAACTTGAAAATTGTCCAATGTGAATATTGCTCTCACGCTACCGTCCTCTGTCCTCTGTTGCATTTCTCTCCATCAAAACTCAGAATGTCCTATTGTGTCGATGAGAGCAGTGTCCCCTCCTGTAGAACTGGCCCTGGCCCAGGAGGTAATATCGTGCCGCTGAAAGATCCTCTTTGTCGGCCGCATCCCAGCGAAATGCAGATGCAGTTTCATGGAGCGCACTGAAGAATGTGAGAGAAATGTAAGATTTTCAGCCAATTTCACTTAAACTGCAGCGTAATTCTGCCTGCAGATGTGTGTTTCAGAAAAGGCTGGAAAAGCTCTTCCAGTCCTAATCTGTGCATTTCCACCATGTACCAATATTCTTATTTAGTCATCCTTTAAACGCAGCATTTACTGTAGTTTTTTGTTCATGTTGTTCTCAGTTTTAGCAGAAAATAACAAATCTTTGCTCATGAGGGTGTGGGGAAGTCTGACTTATCGTTAATCAAACACAATCATATATCAGCGAGAGTTCAGGTGGTGTATTAACGCCTCTGATTATTCCGTTTTGCTCCGTTTCGCTCAGGATCAATGCTTTTGTTTGACTGCCGACTTAGAACCGAATCACTCATGGATCCTTTATAATAATCTGGACACACCGAGATTACTGCTCAGCCTACCCGAACAAAAACAAAGTGACAGACAGATAGAAAGAGTTTGTTACCCCGTTGGGCTTTGCAACTGTAGAGAATCAATCACAAAAGAGGGAAAATGAAATGCCGGCTGTGCTCGGCGAGATTTTTCTGGCTATATGAGTCTATTTTCTGCTTCAGTGCTGATACCAAAATGGATTTTGTTTTAGCCCAGAACCTCATACAGATGCTCTTTGGGTTTGTAAATGATTCTTCATTTTTATCTATTTATTTAGTGGACAAAAGCTCCTCGTGTCCAGGCTCAAATTACTCCAGATGAGATTGATATTAACATAAAATACAACATATTTCATTCTCATTTAGCTGGATCCTTTAATGGGAGTGTCTGTTTGAGACTTCCTCCACCTTCCACCTGTCCGGACTGTAATTGTGAGAAGAAACTCACTTGGACACGTATTGATTTAACTGTCCCCGACCTCGGGAATGAACGCCGGATGAAGCCGTCAGACCCAAAATCGCAGCGGTCACAAGTTGCATTCCTAAGCAGGTTGTTCTGGCTGCAGCCTCGCACAGTTGCGTGGGTGGCGTTGGATAACAAAGCTGATTTCTGTCATTCATCCATTTCCCTCCCCGTCTTTCTCTCTTGATGCAGCGTAATTGGAGCCCTCAAAGGGATGTGAAAGGATGTGCGACTGCTTCTCTCCTGGCGGTTTGCTGTATTTAAGGGCTCCGCTCAGGCTCCTGCAGCTCTATCAGAGTGAGAAGGCCTCTCGCAGGTGTCACATTTCTGCTCAGAGTGACACTATGTGCTGTCAGGAGTTTCCCTTCCCAGCAGCACTTTCTCCTCTCCATCCATCAGTCTTTACGTCCATTGATTCTCTTTCGCTCTTGTGCCTGCGCTGGACGTGTGCTGCTAGCACGGCTGCAATAACACACAGCAGCCTCTTCCTCCATGTTTTTCCAAACGTTTTACATTGACAGATACGCTTTGGCCCCCGAGGGGCCTTGTTTAGCCTGGACATGTTGAGTTGAGTAGGCTGAGAACAGAAATGATGCGATGCAACCGGAAGCAAAACTAAAGTGGTTTCTTCCAAATTACAGAATAATATCAGGTCCAGACCAACCACCTCTTGTCCTCAAATGCACCTCAACCAAGTGCTGGAGAGCAGCCAAGTCGAGGCCACCATCGTGAGGCTTTCCTCTTGAACGCTGGTCCTGCTGATTACTAATCAAGCCTCTTTCTGCACATGCTCAGAAGTTCTGGCGCCGGCCTCCTCTTGCAGTTAATAATCCTTATAATCAATTTCAAACCGCCGTGGCCAGACTGGCCTGTGAAACATTCATCCTGCTGCAAATGAATAATCATCTCAGAGAACTCTGGACCCTGGAGTGTCTCTAGCAGCACAGGGAGAGCGACAGGCCGTCAGCGCTCCCGCTGCTCCTGTTTGTGTCAGTGATTTCCTCCTAATTAGCCTGTTTGTGCTGCTGCACTTTAGAGACGGAGGATGCTTGTGGAAAAACTGGAGCACTCTCTGTTCAACCTTGAGATATCCCTACTGTCTGATAAAATAAAATAAAGCCATGAAGAGTTATTTTACCGTTAATCCCATGATATGACAACATCGACCAGCACATTTGTGGTAATAAGGACTCGACCCCTCCGGTTTGACCCCGGCCAGTGTCCTCCTGCATTTAACTCAAACAGTCATGTGTGAATGTGACTCTGTCGCCTACAGACCAACGCGGGTGATTAATGGAAGCACGTGAGCAGACCATCGTTTTGCAGCGAGGAAAAAAAATAAAGTGGTTTTTAATCTAAAAGCAACCAAGCAGCAACCTGAAGCAGCAGAAAATGCAGGAAAAGTGAGCGGGCCTGCATACAGTACATTAACAGAACAAATTAAACCGCTCCGGTGGAGTGATGAGGGGTGAGAAGCTTTGTCACAAAAGCTGAACTTAGACATTTAAAATACAGAATAAAAATTAAGTCAAATAAAACGCCCACTGTTGGCACCTTTCTGTGCTGGGTTTAAAATTAAATGATAAAATACTGGCTGTAACACAATAGATGTGCACACACAAAAGCTACATTTATAATAATTATATATTTGTGGCCATAAAAATGCACCTTCGTCCGTGTTAAAAGTGCTCTGGAACAGCGTCCGGGGCGGTTATCTCTGATGGCAGCGTGAACAAACACGCCGTAATCGCCAAACAATTGCGGGAGCATTATCGCCACCCGGCAGAGCGCTCACGGGCCACTATCTCCGGCGCCCGTCACGCACGCTGTCGCGTTTTCCATCTGGTGCACAAAAACTGGAGCAGGAGGTCGGGAATGTTGATTTCAGAATGTGACCGCTTGCAGATTACTGATTACTGTTACCTCAGCGTGACACCAGCCCGGCTACTATTCCACCATTATCACCATCTGAATGACTGATGATCGGTTTGCATCCAGGAACAGACTATTATTGAAAACTCTCACCTTTTTTTTCCTTCTTCCCTGATAACGTCCGTCTCATTCATCTCAATTTGTCACCTTCTCTCGGATAATCGAGTGGTTTCACACACCTGCCCGTCTTCTTCCTCCAGTTGACTTTTTTCAACATCCTTCTCTTTCTATCCGAGTGGTTTCCAGTTCTCTCCTTGGCAGACAGCCCTTTCTTTTTTTTTGTCGAGGCAGCAGTGGGTCTGACAGGCTTTTTTGGGGGTGTCCATATCAATGAGCAGCATCTCTGGCCACGCTCACACGAGCCTTCATACACTCTCCTCTATTTCTTAAGCACGTGATGCAAGGCTACCAGGCCCGCCTCAGCTCATGACATAGTCATGTTCCCTCCGAGATGAAGTCGAGCAAGTTTCTATAAAAGCTTCGACACCCTCGCCTGAAAGTTTTGTGACTTTCTTTTTCAAATATGTTCAGTTTTTGATGGATGTTTTAGTACTTTTACTTATTTCTTCCTGTCCATATCTTTGATATTTCAGTTATTTTGCCATGTCTCTTTTTTCCCCATTTTTTTCCTGCATGGAAGCAGAAAAAAGCACCGAAACTACTGTTGTTACTAAGAAATGAGTTTAAGAACGACCTATAGATGTACAGACTTAGATAAGTGAACAAACTCTGGAAGCTCTGATGGACAGCTCTGAAAAGATTATACAAATAAGTCAGAGCTGATGAAAAAAAAAACATGAGGGAGCATTTCTGGCTGCAGAGCAAATCGATGTGGGGAAGCAGGACGGATGGTTTGGCAATGAAAGGATTGACTGAAGAGGAGAGGAATCAAAAGATTAAGAAAGGGTGGTGTAAACGTTGGAAGCCTGCCGACTGAAAGGTGCCTGATCAATACAACCTTATCGTGGTGTTAAATCCTCTCATGTCCTGACAGGACCTTCTGTACGTCACCTCTTTATCAGTTATTCAATCCCTCGCTCTTTTTGATGCACTAAACAGGCAGCTGCGTAGTCCTTCTGAAGGAGACTTGACGTAGGAATAATTTGTATCGCCCATGTGAATCGTTGTGGAGCGCAGGTGGATGTGAGAGGGCGCGCTCGCAAGTGATTAACATCTCAGCCTCGCAAACTCCTGGAAAATAACTTGAGGACCTCATCCCCTGCTTTTAACGCCCCACTCCAGGCCGCTTCGCGCTAAGTGCCTCAAGTCTGGAGATTCGTGTGTGAAAGGCTCATCAGTTGTCCCATTTTTAGCGGTGGAAATCCCTGCAGGCCGGGCGGGAATTAAGGAAAACAGTACAGGAGAGCATGTGCACAAAGACGGCATGCGTGGCAACGGAAAAGGAAAAGGCAGCTCCCAGAGGACCATCCTGTGTTATTACCTACTACAGTTTCCACATTTACAGCCTCGTTGTCCTATATTTTTTCTTTCAGCGTGGAGCTTTTATTGCTCTTCCTCTCTTGACCCTTCCCCCACTGTTTTCGCCGCCGCCCATTGTGTTGTTGAACCCAGCCAACGGTGTGTTTTCATCGCGCCGCTGCTCCTTTTTCAAACTCACTGACTCACCTTCAGTGCTGCACACAACAGCACCCGATCAGGAAACAAATGAGGCTAAAATGAACACGCAGCAGCTTAGCCAAACAAAATCCAACCCGTGCACTCAGCGCAGCGCCAGCTAGCCTGTCAGCAGAGCTGTGAGTAATACTTTTTGAACGACACGCATCTGAGATGAGCCATCGGCGGCGACAGTGACAAAGTTGGCCTGCTGCTCCACAACGGCTGCATTTCATACGTCGCAGCTTTGTGAGCGAGGCGGTTTTGGATGAGCACCAGCTCTGGACAGCTTCCCAGGGGCCTCATTAGAGACCAACAAAACCCATAAAATCACACGTGCTGTCACACAGATGCACGTGAACACGCATATGTTGGTTTTCTATGTCTGCTGCTCAAACATCGATGGCTGCAGTCGTGCAGCGGGGGCGCAGGCAGGAGCCTCGGAGCGAGGAATGATTGACAGTAAAAGTGGGTGACATGACTCGTATACATGCATATGCCAAGAGCCGTCCGAATACCAGAATCGTGACATAAACAGGGCAAACAGTGGCATGTTTGCTGTTCTTGAGCCAATCAGTGGTTAAGATTTGAGGCTGCTGGTGTACATCTGCGAGCTGGATCATTAGCTCCAACGGCTTCGGCTCATTCGGACTTTTCAAGCATCCTCAGAGTCGGTCTCAGACAAACTTTTCATTAAGCCTCTCGTCTTCTGTGTGTGTGTGTGTGTGTGTGTGTGTGTGTGTGTGTGTGTGTGTGTGTGTGTGTGTGTGTGTGTGTGTGTGTGTGTGTGTGTGTGTGTGTGTGTGTGTGTAGAAGACTACATTTTGACACCCTACATTTAGTTTTCCTACAGCTCAATGCCGAATCTCCATATGGTGCCTCTAAGCTTCACCCATCACGATGTGCCATTTATTATTTTTTAATAGACGGTCTGGACACAGACGGGAAACGGGGGGGAAAAAAAAAGAAATTTCTTCCTAAAGTGACATCGTTTCTCCACAGGAGGTACTGTTGATGGTTCAAAATCAAATACTAAACCACAAAGTTCAAGAACGGCGACAGATTAAAGCATGATGACAAACATACATTCATTTTCCTTATGTGTTAAATTTAGTTGAATTATAGTTCAAATGTGTTACATTCAAGATCAGACGTGCAAATTTCACTGTTTATACCGTCCGTTAGTGATCTAAATTGCATGCAGAGGACACTGATAAGCTCAGAAGCATCCCGGGCTGATTATAAAGCAGCATAAATGTATCTCACATAGCTTCCAGTCATGTGGCATTCAGTCAGATGTGACGTAAAACAACATGCGTATGCATGTGTGTTCAGCGGTGTATGCAAATGCATGCTAATCTGTACACAGCTGGCTATTTCTGGCAAGAAAACACACTTTGTGGATATCCCCACAGGTAAATTCCCGCTGTTAAGTCCCACTCAGACACTGGTTGGTGGTGATCCCGCTTCTCTGCAGGAGCGACTGTGCTGTATATTTTCCCAATCTAGCATGTGCAGTTGCAGGGTTCGAGCTGCCGGTGTTTATTTTGATTGACACTAATGGGTGGAAAAGACCACGCTGGAAGGGAGTTGGAATCTTTAACAACATCTTATGGATGAGCACTGGGGTTCACCAGCATCCAAAAGAATCCTGTTATCTCCTCCACTTTGGGGTGGGCGGCAAAGGCCCGACCGTTGATGCTGATCCATCTCTACACTTGGCTGCCCAGAAACAATGACACCGACACGACGCCGAGCTGCTGCCACACATGCTCACTGGAATTAATTATAAATGTCCAGAAGATGCGGACACGAGCCCTGAAGGAATGCAGATTTTATTAGGGAAGAGAACATTTGCATCAACCCTGATGTCTGTGTTGTAAAATGACGTCAGAGGTTGCCCTCCGGACCTTCAGCTGGCTGGAATTACAGGCCTGATGTTATTGTGGAGCCGCGCTCACCAAGGCTAGGTGTCAGTTTCTACTCCGCCTCTAAATTGCCTGAAAGTGTTGTGCTTATAAACGGCGCTGCGCCTCATCAGCAGGGAAAATATATGCAATTTGAATGCAGATTTAAACGCGAGAGGCAGATGCTGGCGAGTTGTTTCTCGTGCACTTGGGTGATTTCATGTGCCAGGTGTCGGCTTCCTGTAGTTACATTTGCGACCCTGCGGGGAGGTAAAACTCTCTGGATTTATGTCAGCCTCGTCCATCGCTGCGCCCCACTGAACATATGCCGCATTTCACATCGCTTTTCAGAACTCTTCCGGGCCTCCCTTCCGAACTCCTCGCGCCCCTCCGCTGTGCAGCCGTGCAGCCACCCATGCGAGATGCAGCAGGTAGGCAGGCCTGGCCGTTACCTGAGCGATGACAGAGTGTAATCGATATGAGGCGCCACGCTAAACGACGTGTCCTGCTGTTTGTCTCTCTCCATCTATTCTTCACTGCCTTTTTCCCCCCATTTTCACTTGTGCTGCTCTCTCTATTGCATGCTTCGATATCGCAGTATCCAAGGCAACGGCCATTCAGCTGCAACCCCACAATGAAATGAGCACTCGTTTAGTTTCTCTTCATTACTGCCTCCATGTTCTGACTCTTCATGAATAAGGAGAGAAAATGTCCCTGAGTGAATTTAAAGGTAATCACCGCAAACCCAGGTCCGTCAATAGCTCTCATTTGCTCAAATAACCCCTTATTGGTCCTAAAATGATACTTTATTCACTGTGGGTCACTGTGCTTTTGGTGAATGACCCTTTTGCAGACTGACACGTAAATGAGAGGAGCAGAGAAAAGAGGGCATCGTTTATGGCGGGGGTCAGAGAGCACATGCTAATTAGCAGAGTTGGATGTTAAAAGACGAGAGAAAAAAAAGACCTTTCTGCGAGCATGACCTTTACCATTTCTATCAAACAGTTCGCCATTTTGAACCACAGGAGCACTTTGCTGGGCCAAACGTTCCCGTTTCCTCTGACTTCAGTTCCAGAACAGAGTGTGAACAGAGCGCCACTCGGACCGTTGTCACGTCTGAGCTTCTCCAGCGTTCTGCCTGCACACAGTGAAAACGGAATAAATTCCGTGTGGGAGAATTATGTAGGGGTGAAAATCTTATTTAAAGCTTTGAGCGTGCGCTCCCACCAGATTATTCTCCAAAGCGTGCCAGAAAACCAGCGACTGTAGGTGATTTCCTGCAAAGGGCAGAACTGCATAAAACCCTGACGCGGTCACTAAAAACCAGAGAGGAAAGCACGGAGAACCATGAGATATGTCTTTCATCGTCTTTTTGCAAATTTTGCGGAATAAACGGGCAGACCGACCCACTGAAAACCCCATTTACCTTTTTCTTGTCGCGACCTCCTGTGCTGAGCCCATTAGAGATTATCTCCATACGCAGAGAAAACAAGCAGCCATAGGTGGAAACCACGCATGCTTTCATAACAGTCGGACAAAGAGGCCCAAAAAGCCCTGTTGATGCTTGTAAAATAAGCTTTGCTCAGTACTCCACTTGCTTCTTTATTAGGAATATGCTGCAGAAACGTGGCTCGTGTGTATTTTAATTGCTTCCTCTTTCTCCCCCTGAACTGCAGCCTGGTAATCTGCTAATATTTCTGAAAAGCTCTCAGTCTGTTTTCCGAACCAATTAAACTGGAGTACTATCCAGCCTAAATGGGCCCTTCCGGTGGTCTCCCAGACAGCCTCTCTGTTAAAACTTGTCTGGGCCATTTGCATACACCCGGCACACAATTTTACTGGCGTGCGCACTTCTGCCCTGAAGAGGAGGAGGAGGAGGAGGAGGAGGAGGTGGAGGAGGAGGTGGTGGAGGGACGTGAGGTTAATCACAGCCAGTCGGATCAGTCCAGACTCGCTCCGGAACGCACGTAACCTACAAACGTCCTCCCTCCAGTAACAGAGCGGCGCCACTTTTTGACAGCAGCGTACACCAGGGGATTTCTGGAGGAAAGAGCGGCTTCTGAGTCTTCATCAGCGTCTGCGTGGCGGAGTGCCCCCGGTCATTAAAGCCTGCCTTAACTGAGCTCTGATCACCTCGGGAGAACTTAGCTAACTGTTGGCGTGGCTGGCCTTGTTTTCAATGCGGCGCTAAAATGCAACGTGTTAGCTTTAGTGTGCTCTACAGATGGCAGACTAGGTAGGAATAAACCCTGGCCAGGTCACTTTATTACATCAAAATAGCTCTCATACATATGTTGTTATGAAATGTCCCTTGGTAAGTTTAGTTTCATCTATTATTCAGATTTTGAGGGGGGGGGGGTCTTCATTCCTACAGTAATAACAGGAAGATTCCAGCAAGCCCTGGAGCTAGAACAGGTCTTAGAGAAAAGCAATTCGGTGTCCACATAACCAGGCGTCCCGTCCTCATGGATGAAATGGCTCACAGATGACACAAGCACGCCGACATTGATGGACAGGCTGATATTACCTCCGTAATCCTGCCTCCACTCCGTCCAGCACACGCCCCCTACCACCACCCACTCCTCCATCTTCTCTGTCTTTCAATTCTCAATCCCATCTCTCCTCCTCTCTGTATTTCTGATTTTCAGCTTATTATTTCACACAACTCACTGCTTTCTTACCATTTCTGGGTCACATTCATGTTTTCTGACTGTTTCCGCTTTTCGCCTTTCATTCTCCTCCTCTCTGTCCTTGTTTGCGGTTGCCAACGTGCTCGCATGCAGCCATCATTCCTGTGACGTTACACAGGGTCAAAAAACTACGATGCTGCTCCGTTTGAAGGACACGCTGGACAAAAGTGTCCTCCAACTGCTGGGAAATAACCACAAACATACGGGTGCTTATCTGTCAAGTGCTGCTCTAATCGATATAATTACCAATTACCCTGTCAGTGGTAGCGCTCACATGAACAGTTATTACAATAATGAATTGTAAATTAGGTGAATTTCGTGTCTGGCCCAGCATTTATTAGGTGAAACGGTGTAAATTGCCACCTAGAACTGCAGAGACGAGGTCATTCCCACTCTGGTAGAGTGGGGACAAAGGATTTCAAACTGGGTGTGTGCCGCTTCTCCTTGCTAATCCAGCTTTGACTCTGCATGCAGAAGGTAAAAACCTTTCGCATAAGTGGCAAAATTAAAGAAAGTCATTTACTTGATGTCGGTCTTCATTCTTCAACAAATGTTCCAGCTGAAAAATGCTCCAATAAACAGCCTTTATGAATGGCTGAATATTCCTCTGTGGGGGGGGGGGGGCTCAGCTTCTGGCTCTTTTGTTTGCCCAGAAACATGGTTCCACATGATGCTTCCAATATCATTTTATTTCACGTGTCAGGAGGCGTCTCCGCGCTAACAAGCTCTCCTTAACGGGTCTCTTCTGGGTGATCGGATGTAAAACGACGCACTTTCAGCTCCCACGTGGCTCCGCTGGGGGAAAGCGAATGCATTTCTCAAAAGATGGCGTCCCTGGCCATGAGATGAGGGTTGGAGCTGCAAGGCTAGACGGCAGATCGTGGCATGCCATTGGCGTTTTCCATCTGGTACCTTTATTAATTACAGCAATTTGTTTCCACTATCTGTGAGTAACACGGGGCAGCCATCTGCTGCTATTGTCTTCCTTAAGGCCTTTTTTTATTGACACACACTCGCATCAGCATGAAGCCGAGTGTACAAAAAAAGCATCAATATTATTATTATCTACGCTTGCTTTGTGTGCAGTTTCATTTATAAAAGGGAAATAAACTTCAAAGCAGCGCACAAAACCATGTGGATGCTGAGCATCATCTAATTATCACTGGATCTGCTCTTTTCTCCCTCTATTTTAAGCTGAATCTTTCGTATTTTGCTCGCGTCTTCCACTGGGGACTTGTCTAACATCTGGCCCCCTGAGAGCCCGCTGTGGGCGAGTTTTCCCAGATGAGAGACGGCTGCAGAGAGAACAGACGCTGGTTCGAAACTGGTACTGAAGTTCTGTGATGCCTTGTCAAGTCTTCCAACTCTGCTTCTCATATTTAACTTTCCTTCAGTTGACTTTCTGTCAGTCCCTAATTTTACTTTAAAAAGCAGCTGTACTGTCCATATTCAGCATTTAAACTCCATGAGAACGCGTCGTCCTGCTCTGCTACTGAACTGAACTGTGCTAAACAGGTTAGCTTTGGTATCGTTTAGCCTTCGACCTCTGACCCCGTCCACTGTGTGACCGGGCTGAGCAGAAAAAGGCCGTTTCCCATCCAGCGCAGCACCATCGTGCAACCTGGCCGCACTCCCACTGTTTGATTACAGCAATCAATTGGCTGAGATAGCGGCGGCGGAGTGTGTGTGTGTGTGTGTGTGTCTACGTGCGCTCCTGGGAATTGCGGGTCGGACAAAGCAGAAGAGACAATCAGTGGGGGCCCTTGAATGCACTTCACTCTGCACTTGTGTTCATCTGAAGAGCACGTGGGATGAATATCAAAGAGGACGCTGGATTCTTGTGAAGGGAGGTTAGAACGAGCATTAGGGAGGCTCCGAGTCGCTGTCTGGATCGTCTTTTTATTCATTACATCTAGCAGAGATCAAGCAGTGGGTGTGGTTTGGGTTTTAGCCGAAACATGCTGATGTTTGTTGGTGATCATTGGTTGCGAAAATAGAGAAATAAATCCAAAAACTGCCGTGAAATGATTTTTTTCATACTTTTTTTTATGATAAAGCATGAATAAATACCAGACGGACGTACAGCCGAGGATGCACTGAATAAATTCCACCCGTCACATCCCACTCCTACATCTCTGCTGCAACTGTTGTCAGATGTCCGCTTAGCAGGGTTGCGCATGATTTCAACATTACACAACACTTTCTTCAAAGACTTCCCCGATGTCCGCGTGTGCTGTTTTGCCAGAAAGGCAGCGGCGTTTCCATGAATGTGAAAAGCACGATGATTCGCAGGGGGAGTCGTGCATATTTCTTTAGCAGCGGTCGGTCTGAGAGCAGCACCAGAATGAGAATGGCTGGATGAGGAAGGCGTAGATGCCAACATGGACCCAGCAATGGGAGACGGTGAAGGGTTGGACCTTTAATCTACACACTTCGCGGTGGAGAGCGCTCAAGCTAACCATGCTACAAGCTTCTCCTTCTTTTCTTTGGGGATGTGAAGTATACGAGCTTTCATTAATCAGAATATTCTGATATTTAAGCATGCTTTGACCTGCTTGCCTGTTCTGCTGACTCTGCAAACCATCATTGCTCTGGTCCATCGTAAACACAGACATTTCTGTTCCAGTCTGCTCGGTTCTGCGTCTGGGGAGGCATTTGCTGCGCAGCTTCCCATATTGGCTTTTTCCATGTTGTTCTTTCCTTGCTTTAAGGCAGCCAGCGCTCAGAATAAAGCCACAATGCTAAATGTAATTGGGAAAAAAAAAAAAGGAAAATGAATAGCTAAGCTAAAAATATTCTAGACCGTGGAGCTTGACTTGACCCAGAATGGTTTCTGCTGCTCTGTCATCCCGGGTGAAGCATTTGGGTCGAGTTAAAAGGTTCAAAATTCCATATATTACATTTACTGTTTCTAATTTTTACACATTCTGTCACATTTCACCTCGGATGAAGTCTCATGTGGCGGAGATATTATATTCCTCTTCTCCCTCTTCACTCTGTTTGTGCTGCAATGTCTGTCTCCTTCACCATGGCGACCTCTGAACTAACCAGGTGCTCTGGAGTCTCCTTTGCATAAATACTTTGCAAACAGCTCCTCAACATTCATCAGCGAATTTCATTCAATGGCAGCTTCCCCCAGTAGAATATATGACAGACATCATTTTATTAATTTCGCTTTAATTTTTTTTACTTCACTTGATGCATTAATTCTCTTCTGAACCCCCATGATGGTACTTCCTACCAGTTGGTTAATGGTCTGACTGTAGTCAACATCTCATCTGCAGGCTGAATTTGGAATAATCCCATTTATTCTTTGCTCCTAATGCAGTGTTAAATACAACGTAACCCAAGAAGCCACCGTCCTTTAATCTAATCATTTTATGTGCGTCACCATCAACCTAAATACGCCATTAACACGTAAATGGCTGTAACTGAGGCCAGTCCAGCAGCTACGAGGCAAACCAACATCCTCACTCATTAATTAGGCGCATTAAGGTTCAATTGTTTCTCCTTCATCCAGTCCTTCCGGACCCTTGCGTCTGGTCCTCTCTGCTGTCCCAGGCGCACCTTTTCCGGGGCAGCACGTTCCCTCTGCCCAGTTACCCGCTGCCATGGATTATTTATCAGGAGATATCAGTGGCTGGTGTCAAACTGACCACAGCGTTTCAGGACAGTTTCTCCCAAAAAAAAAAGGTTGGAGTATTTAATGACTAAAGCCAGGCTGGAAGCTGGAGTCCGTGAAGGGATGCAAGGAACAGCTTCAAAGAACTTGGAGGGGAAAGGGTTATTTTTAATAAACCAACAAAGAATGTGCAGGAAAAGGCCGCAGCTTTACTCTAAATTACTTTGTCCATTTGAAAACGTGACAGATAGGAGTGCAGCCACTTCTGGGAGACGTCTCCGTCTCTGGGATTCGTGTCGAGCTGAGGAAGCGTCTCAAGTGTCTCCGCACGCACAGACACGAAGCGAGGAAGTGTCAAATGGAAACGCAGATTAGAGACTGATCTAATGGCTGTTTTCGGAGTGCACTAAAAGGAGAGAGGCAGGGGAGATAGATGGAAGAGTGGAGTGACTTCGGGAGCCAGACTGAGAACACAGCCATATATATAATTGCGGCCATTAGCATCATTAGTCTTGTTCGCAGAAGCGCTTGGCTCGCGCTGCGCCAGCTCTCCCTCGCCAGCCTGAAATAGCGCCATGTTTTAAATTATGCATGGTGACAGAAATAGACTCGTTTTGGCGGGACGTTTCCTTCTCTGACGCCGCAATATTGCCAGTTTTCAAAAGTTAGGAAACGAAACCGTTGAACTGCTATCAGTTCAACCCTTCCCCTGACGCAAAAGATCAATTTAGGAAAAATCCAGCAGCTACACGTGATTTATTAGAGTCTAACAGGGTCGAGGCTCCAGCCCTGGTTAGAGGCACTCTGGGAAATGGAGTGAAAAGGGAATTTGTACAGGAGAACAATTACATGATCTCAAGGATGTAGACCGTACTGAAGGTAAAATCTGCCAAAAGAAATAAACACTAAACATCAAAAAAAATCCATTTGACGAGCGAGGCGAGGCGAGGCGAGGCGTAAGCCCTCTCTCCCTTAATAATCCTATAAATTAAGCTAAGCAGAGAGCCGGCGTCGCTTATCTGAAATGCGAGAAGCTTGTTTACTCCTGACGCTGCTTTATGCTGTCTGCTGTGACTCACGCTGTCGTCTTCGCTCCACTCGAAGAGCAGAAGTTCCCGCGGGACAATGAGAACAGTTGGCGTCTTGTAAGCCACAGTCACCTCACTCGTGTTTGTCCTGAAGTATTTAGCTGTAGATGCTTTAAAAGCCTTAATTTGGGCATTTAAAGTGAAACAATACAACCTAATTAAAGTCTCTGCTCTTTATAAAGTAATCATTTATTGGCAAACAGCCCTCTGATGTTACTCTGTAATAATTTTCTAGAGACAGTTTTAAAGTTAGCGCTAGGAATAGTTTCAATTGTAATAATTGTACCTTTTACAGCACTTTTCAAGCAGCTCTACAGAGGACAGAATAAGAGGTGAACGCATGATGGAAAAAAGCTGATCTGTAAGGCAAAGGGGACGAAATAGGAGCCAAAGATGCACGCTTGAGTGGGGGTCAGGGTCCACCCAGGGGAAAACCAAGACAACCCGAAAACAAAGAAGGAGCCAGTTTTGGTGATTTGCAGATGCTGCTCTGTCTTCATCTACATGTACGGCAGCCGATACCTGCTGAGAGGAGAAACATGTGAAAATAAAATCTGGAATTGGAATCACCTGGAATCATTAGCCTGAATGTGTCTGATCGAACCACTTATCAGAAACCAGTGAAGGACCAGATCAATAATGTAAGCATTTAAGAACTGGATAGAGCTCTTCCCAGAAACAGAAATGGATCACTCAAAGTCGGCCAGCAATGTTTGTGAATGTTTTCAGTCCGGTAAACAGGCAGCAACGGGGTCCGTGTTGGTGTTTAGGCGGGTCGATAAACGTGCGGCCGCCGACTGGCTGCAGGAGGCTCAGTAACCCTTGATCCTCTCCCTCGGGTCTGGCTCCAGTCCTGGATCCTGACCCCAGGATGGTGCTGCAGACACCTTTGCAACGGCGGAAGATCTGCAGATTAAAACCATTTTAGTCTTTTCTGAAAGCGCTTTGCATTCGTTTCTTCGCTATCTCTTTCATTTTCTCCTGCCTTTGATAGCAGCGAGCCACGCCGCACAGTCCGGCTATTTCAGGAGGCACTTGACCTTCTTAATTTCCTGTTTTCACAGGATGCAATTAGTGCGATAAGGACTGAAGAATCAGCTGAGTATAACAGGAGATCCATTCACCAAGATGTCAGCAAAGCTGGATATCTGTGTTTGTGTAATTAGACGACTGCTCCTGTTGTAATTGACATGCCATTCTCTGGGAATTACAATCGCGAAACTGACTCAAGCACAGAAGTAATGAAACTGTCTGAAACATAATTGGGCGCAATGTAAAGGGATGTGGCACGTCGGGCTGCTGCAGAATGTATGTTTACGCAAACGACGAACAAACGGGGGCATTCTTTGGGTGCTTTGAGCAGCCTTGCGAAGGCTTGGATACATAGTCCGCCAGCAGACACGCATGGATCAAAGAGCAAATAAAATACGTGTCTGAGAAAACAAGGCAGCCGAGGGTTCCTGCCCTTTCTCGAACCCGACCGCTCGGCTCACCTTCATCCGCAGATGAAAAGAGCTGCTGACTCGGCTGGCAGGCGTGAGCATCCCGCAGGGCCGCCGACCAACCTGCTGTCAGACCTGCAGCACGGCGGCCAGACAGCAATGACCAGGCGGCTTATCAACGGGCCGAACAAGTGGGATGAATGCGGAAGCCACGAACAGCTGAAGTAACGGAGGGAGGGGGCAGCGAGGGCGTCTGAAACGCCTATTTATGGAATTTTGCCATCTGAGGAGCCTCGTGGGAGGAAGACGCACGCGTTCGCCTGGGCCACAGATACTAGGACCCATCAAACATGCAAGGATGAGGGAAAGGCTGGAACATCGCAGTAACGCTGGCCACAGAGCAGGACGGGTGGGCGGGAGATGCGGAGAGACAAAGCGACAGCCATCAAGCCCCGGCGCAACGAATGCAAGGGGCGGATCACAGTGGGTGTTAGCGACATACCGAGATCAGCGTTTCAGACCAGCACGTCGTTGCTGAACTTTCTAATTCATTTAACAAGGACACCAGAGAGGCGCTGAAGACCGAGGATGGGAGAACAATTTCTGCTTATTGCTCTGTTTTTTCATGCCTGGTTGTGCGACTCAACTCAGCCAGCAGCTGACAGTGATTAATGGACGCGTCATGGCTGGCCCTGACTCGGGAACCTCTGCCTCTCATGTTGGTCGGTCTCCTCTTCATTTCTTCCCTCTGTGTGTTATATCGGCAGAGTAAATATGCCAGGCCTGATTGAGAGTTTAAAGGTCGGCTACAGCCCTTCCAGAGCCGGGGCGGGGCTGGAGGTGGAGGACTAAATGTCAGTCCTCAGCCTGGGCAGCGGAGTAGCCAGCGCCTGGCCAGAGGGGGGGTCAGCAGGTCTGAGGAAAACAAATCCATCATTTGGCTGCCTGGGTAACAGGCCAGAGAGCAGGAGGCTACACAGGCGAAGGGGAGCTTAGCGTATGGATGCCGAGGGAGGGATGGATGGAGGGATGGAGGTGACAGATGATGTGATACTAAGGTTCAGCTGACGGGTGACAGAGGTGGAGGTAATCACAGCCAGTCACCACCCTCACTCTTCAGTGACTGATCAAAGTTCTTTATCAGCTACCAGCAGCTCCACCGCCACAAAAGTGTTTCAGGAGTCCCTTTATACACACAAAAAAATCAAAAAGCTCACCACCAAACATGACATTCTGCAAGTCCTGATACATGAAAGGATAAAATGCAACCGTTTTCTACAGATTGCACCTCTCTTGCCTTCAGTGCTGTGGAATAGAATGCTTTGAGCTTTGACCTTGCTGGAGGGCAAATGGAAATGTGGATCTTTAAACATCACGAAATCAGCATTAAATGAACTGAACTCTCTCAATGTACATCTTTGATCCTTTGATCAGCTCTCCCATGAATACAAAAGAAGAAAGAATGTGAAAGTGATGATTAAAACGACAATTAGGAACTGTTTGGGGGCTGGTGATGATCGGCAGCATGACACCGGCAGACAGACAGAAAAACTTTAACTGTGTTTTTCCCCTCAGTGTTTTCACATTAGGACATTTAAGTAAGATTAAGTCTGTGTAAAAGGAGAAGCAGCGTGCCTCCAATCTTTGATGTTGGTTCGCGTTCGCACTTCAAAACGCAGTCACGCCCACCACCAAATGCTTAGTCACTCTGGGATTGGGGTTGGGAGGGTCGCTTTGTTCTTAAATCTGATTGGACAAGACGGCTGACTCCATTAGGTGCCGCCAGGTTTAGCCAGACGGTGTAATTGCTATTCATTGAAGCTTGAGACACACCTAACAAGGCGTGCCAGGCCCCCCCGCCTTGAGTCAGCGCCATTCTCTGGCTATAGTGAAAGCGAGAGGCTGTCCCCTGACATCAGCGTAATGTACATTTGCTGCTCTTTCTAATGGACTAATGGGGTGAGTGTAAAAAATAATGGGAATCTGGAGTCTGTACTCCCACTAGCAGATCACGGACAAACCACAGTTGGTGGCCGTGGTGAGAAAGAAAGAAAAAGGGAGGAAAGCAAGAGGTGTGGAGAACTGGCACACGAAGGAGTGAATGTGAGAGGAAGACAAAGCGGGCGAGATGAAGTGGCGAAGATGCTGAGGAGGAGAGGAAGAGAGATGTGGGCCAGCGACGACGCATTGTTGTGGCGAGAATGAGTGGTACGGACAGAGAGGAAAGAAAGAGACAGAATGGAAAATAGTAATTAGAAAGATAGAACACGGGTGTGGGGGGGTAGAGATGGGGTGTAGCTGTGGAAGCGCTAAAAGGCTGAGCGGAAAAGCCATTTAGAGGCCTAATCAGATTGCTATTGAATGCAAAGGAATTAGACGTTGGCCCTGAAGCTGTCTTGGCTGCAGCCTGGACCAGACACTCGAGTGCACCCAGCAGCCCCGCTTGTGTCAGCCAGACCGAGCGGGATCGCCCCAGAAACTGGCACGGGTGCACGTGCGCGGCTACTGCGGGATGCCGCGTGCGAGATTACGGGATTATAAAATTAGTTTGGCGTGTTTGTAACGCCCGCTTTGAAAGGGAGATGAGGAGCTCCTCTCGATGTTCATTGTTCCTAAACGTGCAGAAAATAGCTGCAGTTACATGTAATTCAATTTATCCGTTGCTTGGCTTTAATTAACGCTGCGGCGCGAGGAATTATCGTTTGTAAAGCAGTGATTCCGGAGTCATTGTTGGAAGCAGATGTGTTGCTTTGAAGCGAGTTAAGCTGCTTTTTGTTTCCTGTGTTTACTCGGCGCTGGCCGTGCGTGTACCCCAGTAGCGCGGTTTCCACGCCGACGGCCATTCCCATCACGTCCGATCTGTCTGAAGTCCCACCCAGGACGGAATACTTGACAACCGGAATTATTTTCAACACAATTCACTGTCGGAGCAAATTGGTGCAGCGGTATGAACTCAGGCGTCACGGATGATGGAGAAGGAGAGGGGATAATAAGTAGGAAGACGGGGCGGAGATGGATGGAAGGAGAGGATGACGGGTGGAGCGCAGCGCTGGGGAAGGGATTGTGCCGCTGGTGGTAGATAAGGACGGAAAACAAACCTGACCAGAAAAATGGGACGTAATATCTGTGTGGCAGGAGAGGAAGGGAGAGAGGAGGGGAGGAGAGGGAGTCAGGTGACTGATGGGAAGTGAAAAGGAAACTGTTTAACAGACATGAAGACAGAAGAATTACTGAGGCCTGAGCCATCCTCCAAACTAAAATCTCCTCAGATTGGAGGTAGTTTTATGGCTTCTTGTCATTATGAAGACGGATGCAGGTGCTTTTTATGCTACTACGACTGCCAACGTTTGTGCACGTGCTCACGTGTTCCGGAGTGGAGGAGTGGGTAGTGTGGAGTGAAGAGGCGGTGTGCCACCTCCCGCTAACGCGCAGGAAACATCCAACGGTTGAGATCTGCAGCACACTCTCACTCTTCCTTTCATTCTTCCCTTTCTTCCTTGTGTGTAACCTGACTACTTTGATGTGTGCCAGACTCTCAGGACGGGGAAGAAAAAAAAGAAAATCCAGCTCCTTCCAGAGGCCCCAAACTGGGTAGGAAATGTTTGAAGATAAGCCTAATGGTGTGTGGGTAAGTGGGAGGCAGAGTCTGGCTATGAAAGGAAAATTATTTTTCATCTAAATGAGTTGAATAAAAAATGTACAGTTAACCAGGAATATGTTTTTATTGGACATCATGTATTCATGGTTCAGGTTATAGGAATAAAAGCAAAACCAACCTGAAATGCAGTTGTGTTGTCATCTTTTCTTGTATACATGTGTGTCTCTACATTCCCCAAACGCCAAATCTCAAACAGCACGAAACGGAGTGAAGGGAGAACTAGACAAGGTTTGAATATTTCAGCTACTTCTTCATTAACGACAGTGGTGGTGAAGCCCTTCAGTGAATCAGAGCAATCAGCAGCTCCGTCCCTCTGACGTGCACGAGCCAGTGATAAAATCAGGTTCCTAAAGCCTTCATCTCTCCCTCCTCTTCTTGTCTCGGCTCGTCTGTACGAGGTGGCGTCACAACGTACAGTAACCGCTGCTGCTGTTTTTGCAGCGAGATGCTCATTTAAATCTACTTAATGTGTAAAGAAAAACTGAATAAAAAGTAAAAACCAAACTATGACATCAGCAGCTGGAACCTCTGTGGGATTCTGGGTTTGCCCTCTAATTATAACCAAAGTTGGAAAAGAACCTCATCAGGTTGGAGAAGAAAAGGAGGAACTTTAAGGTCTTTCTAAGGTTGCCACAGAATCAGAATGAGATTTATGCTTTATTTTTGTTGTTGTTGTTGTTTTAACTCAATAATTTACAGCACTTGTGTTCAGATGAAGCACCTTTCATCTTACTTTTCTTTTTTCTTTTTTTTTTTTATGCATTTAGTTTATCTTAGCCTAGCCTAGTGGTTTGTTTCCCAGGAACACAGAAATGAGCCTCTCCAATATACATCAAGAGTGTAAAAAGTATTCCAAATCCCAGTCTTCCTAGTCTCACCATCAACTATATAAACTGAATTAGGTCTTGTTTGTTCCCCCTGCAGTCGTTGCCAGAAGGTGAGCCGGTTGTTGTCTGGGCTCTGCAGCCCCAGCGAAGCCGCTCAGACACAGTTGTTGTTGTTGTAGAAAAGTCCCCGAGGTGGCGAACTGAATATAAAGCGAGAAGCTGTGAAGAGTGCACTCGGGGAGGCAAATTAAGATTAATTTCCTGGATAAATGAAGGTTTTTGCATGGAAAAGCACAACGGCTTTCTTCTTTCTTTGCCTCTACAGTGACATGATTCACAAAGGCGACATCAGCGACATTCTGCCATAAATTTCACTCTTTTTCTGCTTCTCTCTCCGCTTATTGTGAGTAGTCTCTAATTAATTAATCGGGCTCCGTGTTAAAATTCACTCATCGCTCTATTGTTTGTAATGCCAAGTCTCTGTGGCAGTTCTATTTTTTAGCAGCACAAAGATCCGGAATCAGGCAACATAATTTTCCCTTCTTTTCCTTTTGCTGACAGGAATTCATCTTTGAGCTTTTGCATTGTCTTTTATGCTCCGTTGCCAATCATCCTTAGGTTAAGCACAGTCCTCATGGTGTCATGGTGCCAACGCAGCAACCACCCAAACATTCGACCGTCACTTCAGACATTCAACGCGTCACTGAAAACCTGCATTAAACACCAGTGTTTATTACGATTGATGGTGTCCTGATGGGCGTCTGCATGCTCGTCATCTGTCCCGAAGGAAATCGTTAGCTCATTAGCTAATAAACTTTCCACTATGTTCACCGGTGGGGCGATAACTTTGTTTCTGCGCTGTCAGCTTGATGTTATTTTGCTGAGAGGAGCTGTCAGCTGGTGATTAGAGCTGGAAAAAGCTCTATCAAAACCATTAATCAGTCAGCTGAAAAGAGACTTGGAGGCTTTAGCTGCGGGGAACTGATGAGTCAGACGTTCTCCTGTTTAACAGCGTGTAAACTATTATACTTGACAGCTGTTGTTGTGATGTTGAGTCTGAGTTGTCCGGCATGAGTTTTCTGCACGTTGCTAAAATGGTCAACTGCTCCTTAAAGCCCTCTATAATTACCATCCACTTTACCTAATTAGCATAATGATGGGAATTTAGTATATGCAGGTAATTGTTGGCTTGAAGTACTAACATTAAGGTTGTCTGTTATTAAAGTCTCTTTTCCATAAATTATTGCTAAACAGAGGAGAAGGGAGGTGCTGGCCTCGCCTCGTCTCCACCTATGTATTTATGTGGAGGAGGCTTGTCCTCCGGTGGCCAACGCTCGTGTAATCAGTCGCTTTTATGCAAATGTCGGCCTAAAGATCCCAAGCTAAAGCAAAGACACTTAGGCACACATCTAACAATCACCACAGAGACGCCAGCAAGGTAACAGCGAGGAGCATCGGATCGGTGCTGGAAACAGCTGCTCAAATCAAGGAAGCGAAGTGAATTAAAAAGGCTGTTTAGCTCCACGTTGAAAGTGTGCATCAAAGGAAAAAGCCGCCGAGCCACTTTAGGCTGTGACTTAACGAGTGACTGATTGCAGCCGTATGTTTTCAGGACGATGTGTCACACTGTTTTCTTTTCTGCAAGGCTGCATAATCGAATATCCCGTCTCAACCCGCTATCGCCTCCCCAAATCTCCCCTCCCTGGCTGAGCGCCCCGCAGTCGATTACGCACAATGACACGCCGCTGAATTAACGGGAGCGGCTACAAGCCGCTCGGCGCTCCACGGATGGTGGTAATAGAATGTTTGCTGATGCTGATGTGTTTGCGCTGCAGAAAGAAACACTCTATTTGCTGATGGGGTCTGAATTGTTCCAGTGAAGCTGCCTTCTGCTGTGCTTCAGGCTCCGGGGCCTCCGGGCTATCCCGGTGGCCCCTCAGACGCACCTGCACCTTGCACTGCGCTCGATGCAGCAGCTCAGGTATCGAAGTCCTCGTTTTCTTTGAACACAATCATTAAGCAACAGAGGTTTAATTTTCCAGCTGCTGGATTTCGGAGTACATTTCTGACATTATCGAATATAAAGTTTTAATACACTTCAGGTGTACGGGGGATATAATAGCGCTCCATTTGTAATAAATGAATGAACCCAGAGCTGAAGTTAATTATAACGCACTCATCGACAGAGGCCTTTGAGTTCACCTGTAAAGGTGTTTAAAATATACAAAAAGAACCCTGAAAGTCTCTTTCAGCAGCCTCTCTAAGAGTGTGCTTACTTTTGTGCCACGCCATCTCCTCCCTGCTCGCTTTGTTTCGGGACCCCGAGCTGCAGCGCCCGGATGAAACATCTGCGCACTGCTCTTTGTGTGCCATGGAGCCGGGGCTCCCCTGAGCGTGGGGAGAAACTCAGAAATTGAATTCAATAGAGGATTACATTTGGGACCAGACATTTCCTGCAGCCATAAGCGCTTGTATCATAATGTAGGAAAGACACACAGTATGCCATCCAGCCCGAATAATCAGGACTTCAAAGTCCGCCTCCCCAACAGCAAGAATCATTCTGTGGAGAACCTCAAGGCCCGTCTCTCCGAGAGGTTCTGTTGAAGAAATTCCTTGGGATGATTTCAGAATATTAAAATCAGCACGACTGGAAACAAAACTCCTGTCCTGCTGGATCTCTGAACTCTGGGTTCGGTTCGGCTTTTCACTTGTTGTCATTCTCTCTGCAGGTACATTTTTTAAAATGTATTATTATTTTTTTTTTTTAGCAAATCCAAGTTTTTGCTTCAGGAAAATAAAACGGAAGCTCTTTCAAGCCAGCATCTGAGGTTGGAATGTTGCAAACCATCGTGAACTGTGACAAAAAAGAACAAACTCGCACGCAATGATCAGGTGCTGTCAAAAGAGGCGCCTGCTGAAACGGGTCAGATGTCAGCGTCTGAGTTAATGTTGTCAGGCAGCAGCGGGAACCAGACATTTCCAGCCCATTCCACCGGTTCAAAGACTGAGCGTGGCAATCATTTACAACTAAAGCTAAGGCAGACAGCTAAGAGGGCTGCACAGTTTCATCCAAGTTCAAGGACACATGAACGTGTGCATGAGAGGATGAGCGTTCTGGAGATAATGATAGTGATTAATGTCCAATGACCTTTCCGTCACCGCAGCGCCCCCTGCTGATTGAATACAGGATGGACGGTACTGGGCCGCACGGGCGGAGAGGGCCAGTCTGACCGGTACAGACACAGAACATCCAGAGGGAATGTCAGAACACTGGCTTATCTGAGGATCCATGAACATGTAAGGAGATGATGAAAGCCAGGCCAACGAGGGGAGGGGGGAAGGGGGGTATCTTGATAATAGCAGATCTGATCCCCTCTTTGATTACACACGACCTTGCAATTTATGATTCATGTCTCTGTCCCGTGGCTTCCACAAATCTGTCTCTGAACTGGAAAAAAAAAAAGGGGGGAGGATGCAGAAATTAGTCAATCTCTGCTCTTTTTTTAACCTTCTGGGTGGGGTGGCGTTTCAACACCGTTTGAATTTTAAAAACTATAGAAGATCAAAAGGTTCTTCTTCTGAAACATCCGATACCTTTGGCTAAACAGCCTCATCCCTCATAGGTTTAAGCAGCAATGCTAGTTTTGCAGCACGTTTTTTAACACGAGCACAGGTCAAACTTCTGCTAACTGTCCTGTAGAATTTGTTCACCATTCCTTCAACAGAAGCGTCAATGAAGAGTGAAATTACTACTCTCAGCTAACAAGATTGCAAATGATCATTGAGCGAGCCCATTAGCACCTTACATTAGCTCGGCTATTCACTAAGCTAATGGCCGGATCCAGGTACAGAGAGTGTTTTTTCCCCATTTGCCTCCTCAGAGTTCTTGTTTACACAGATGGGGTTCAAGAAATTCCATCATCTCAGTCTTTTCTCTTTTAACGACCTTGAACATCTCCTGACCTTCAGTGTCAGAGAGCCAGCATCCATCCCATGAAACATATGTCCTCTGGCATTTCGTCGTAAGCTAACGTATACGGCACCAGAGCTACCAGGATGTGCTCCGACACAGACGTTCGACACCTCCGCGCCCTAAAATCAAGCCACATTTATCACAGCATAACTAAGTTGATGACAGGAAGTCTTCCACGCACAGCAAAAGCACAAGTCCTGACTGCAGTTGGCTGCTAGCTCGACGCCGTATATGAGAAGCATCCATTCACATTAGCACCCCACCCACACACACCACATCACTCACACTCTCTAGGCTACTCCATATTGATAATGGATTCCTGTCTTATCGTAAGCACTAGGGAGAGTGTGTGTGTGTGTGTGTGTGTGTGTGTGTGTGTGTGTGTGTGTGTGTGTGTGTGTGTGTGTGTGTGTGTGTGTGTGTGTGTGTGTGAGGGAGGGGGAGGGGGAGAGCGGTGAAGCAATGCTGCCACACAAAAAGCTTCTTGTTCTGTGGATATTTTGGATGTTTTGGATGAATATCTGAATGTCACAATGACTTCTGCTTCTGGTCATTCAGCAACCGGCTCACATCAGCGCACACTTGGTTGCGGGCTGGTGACGCCGGTGGCGGGCACAGACGCGAGTTAGAGACGCAGAAAATGCAAGCAAACGGGCCTGAAGCACATCTCCGGTCAGTTGTTTAGCGTACGCCACAGAGACAAAGACTGACAGGTCCATCCTGGGCCTGAAGGACGCCACGGTGGGAGGAAGCAGCAGCAGGTCACTGTTCTGATTGGTGGAACACACTTATTTCATTTCTACAAGCTTGACCTTGCTTGTGTTTGTGTCTCTGGGGTGATTTTGGGATACTTTTTCAGTTTTAGAGGCTGGGGAACTGATTGGAATGCCAGTATGATACCGCTTCAGAGGTATTCAGGACACGTCAAACTCAGGGTTGGTGCAACCGAAGCGTCTTGCTGGGATCACATCTCATCTGGCCTTGAAATTATTCAACAAGGCGTGGATAGGAAAGCGCAATCGTGCATACCCAGATGAGGGCCATCTAATGGAGGGCGTTGTGGTGCTGGAACCACTGAGACTACCAGGGCCGGAGCAGCCTCCGGACCTTCAGAAGCAGAAGGTCAAAGACACTCTGGGCTGCTTTTCTTTCCAGGTCAGGTGGCTGATAAATAATTGCTTTGTGCCTCACTTACTTTGCCAGCAGCTCCGCTGGGATGTTGGAGAATGATGTACTGCAGTGACACGAGATCCTTTTTTTAGTCTTTTACTGCATGTCGACTCTGTTTTCCAGCTATTAGAAAAATAGGTCAATATTTTTGACTCAAGTGTATTATTGGAATAGGATCCACTGCAGAGAGGGTTAGAAGGCCGAATTAAAAGTGAGAGCTGTACAGCAGGTACGGCCGCTGGGCCCTGAGCACCTCCTGAAAACTGTAATAACATGTCGCACGGATGCATACGACTGCAGCAGCACTTTTATTTTCTGAATAAGTAATTAAAAGACCTGCAAAAAGGCAAATATATCCCTTTCTTTTGGACAATGTACAGCTTTTGTGCCACTTTTCGATGTCATCCTGGTTGATGAGGGTCAAAGGGCGGACTCTGACCTATGACCCTAACTCCATTCATACACAAGAGGGCTCCAGTCTCACCACAGGTTGGCAAACAATGACACATTCATCAATATTTGGAGTATTTGACACTGTGAGTGAGAGGTAATCGGTGGAGAGGCCCTTGTGATGTGTTCTACCAGCAGAGGTGCAGATGTCACATGAGGAGTCCAGCAGCTAACGTAACGACCATAGAAGGTGTTCAAAGCATGACATTCACACATGGGTGCCGGTTCTCCAGTAGGAACTAAAGCTACCAAGGACCAATTCATGCATGTATATGCAGGATTGTGGCCAAACAAAAGATTTTGTCACATATGTAACTTTTAAGATCAATATAAAAGCAATATTTTCCATTTTGAGGCTATTTTCATGCCTTTTACCTGGACTCTCTCCTTCTCTTTGCTGGTATTTGTGCTAACATTGAAAATATTGAGGATCTGATCTAAAACACACACACACACACACACACACACACACACACACACACACGCACACACACACACACGCACACACACACACACACGCACATCCAGTGAGAAAGGAAGAAGGGAATATAAAAGACAGTACACTACAGCGAAACGATCCTTTATATTTGGCTGCTGCTGATTTTATTCCTGAGGTGTTTGGACAGAAAACTCGATGAAGACCACCCACATAAAAAGGCAGGGTGAAGATGAAGGCAGCACACCGAAAGCATGAAAGCGTTTCAGAAAATCAGAGCAAAATTAGAGCCAACCCTGGAAGAAAACCAGAAGAATGCGCCTGAAATCCGCACTGACCACACACTTCAGCTGTCGGATGGGAACAGGCGATGGAGGATGGAGGATGAAGAGCAGCAAGAGCAAAGGCAGCGGTGATGGAACAGCATCAGCCTGCAGAGCTGTTCAGAATCCGCTCAACCAGCCAAAGATTGTTCACGGAGAGATGAGCTCACGTCGCAACACCTTTACGCTTTAAACGCTCCGGAGGAAACTGAAACTCATCCGCACAGCTGGCAGAGAATCAAACGCTCAGAGCAGAAAAAATATTGAGGGGAGGCCTGGGAAGTAAAAAAAAAAAACAAAAAAAAAAACAGCAGAAATATAAAAGGAAATTAGAAAAATACATACTTGGTGCCCACTTTCTGACCCAAAAAACACCTCAGAGTGTATGTGTGTGTGTGTGTGCGTGTGTGTGTGTGTGTGTGTGTGTGTGTGTGTGTGTGTGTGTGTGTGTGTGTGTGTGTATACATTAACCCTACATCACCCCATGCTGGACATATTTGTCATAATAATCCAACACAAAAGAAGAACACGGTGTTTGTTCATGAGGGGAACATGGCCGGTGTGAGGAGAGCAGCATTCCTTGTTTGGCATTGAAAGCTCAGAGCCGGCTCTGGAGACGTCCACTGTCCTCTATTCCACCTCCCACACAGTCGAGAGCATAAACATGCGTCGGACACAGTTTTCTAATCAAGATAAATGAGATTTGGGCTCCAACAAGGACGTGTCATTACACTGTCAGACATCTACATCAGCGCTCTGATCCCTCTGTTTTGAAAGCTTCAGGTGGAGGGCGGGAGTGCGTGCGTGCGTGCGTGCGTGCGTGCGTGCGTGTGTGTGTGTGAGCGCCTGCACAGGAGTGAGAAGTTTAATGATTTAAAGCGATCGTTGGGCCTAAATGTCAGCCTGTGCCGGCTTTAATTGGTTAAATGAGCTTCTGAGGTGATGAATGTTAATAATTGTCTTGCTCCATTTGCCTGCTTCTCATCAGAACACACGTGCACATTCCTGTCGAAAGGGTCATGCTCCGGGGATCTGATATTGACCTTCAGCGACCCGCGCATGCAAACGTGTGTGAGACGGGGAGATATTCTTGCTTGTTGTTCAGAGAGGGTGCTGTTTTCTAATCCCTCTAAAGCTCTAGAGCAAATTAGTTTTTTTAAGAAACAATATAACTCTCAGTCAGACGCTGCCTGAGCTTATCGGCATGATGTGCACGTGAGTGCATGCTCTGTAGAGTGCCTAAGAGCCTAGCGTTTGTCTGTTGCCGCGCAAAACCAATTTACCAAAGTCCGCCCGTCTGCAGACCATAACCACGCAGCTGGCAGGTCGTTATCTACCGCAGCTAATATACCGCACGTTTGTGGCGAGGAGGGAATTACAGAGGGAGGATGTGAACGTTAGACCCCAGGTAAGAACCCCGTTTTCCTGCAAACAAACAGCTGGGAGCTCTGCTGGATCACCAGAGAGCTCCGCTCACTGATTCACTGCAGAAAGCGCAGCCCGTCAGATCATCACCGCTGCTCAGCACAAAGCTCTGCAGCTCCGTCCAGGTCCAGCTGACTCAACACATGCTAATGCTACCTGAGCCTGGAGCTCAGGCCTTTCTACCTGGTTTTCTACCTGGAGAGAGGTGTGTTTGTGTGTCCTGAGATGAGCTGGTGACCAGTCCAAGGTGGAGTCCTTTTAAATAAACGATAATGACGCTTCTCATTTACTGAACCTTCAGGGTGTTGTTTTTTTTTTTAAATAAAGGCCAGATTTTTATTTTTAATTGAGTCTTTTGCCCTTTGCATGAGCTTGTATCAACCTGACCTGTCCCCCTCGGCCAGCTCGAGGGGTAACGGCCGCTTCAGTGCTGCTGTCTTCCCTAACGGACGTAAAGACTCCGCTGCCGCTTCCAAGCAGCGCGTCTCGGACTCTCTGCCCTGGGAGGCTGCGATGCGCTGCTGGGTGAAACCACCGTGCCGTGACCATATGC
Source organism: Arothron firmamentum (assembly GCA_016586285.1). Classification (NCBI taxonomy): domain Eukaryota; kingdom Metazoa; phylum Chordata; class Actinopteri; order Tetraodontiformes; family Tetraodontidae; genus Arothron; species Arothron firmamentum. The sequence continues at coordinate 235,236 of BJFM01000105.1, forward strand.
TCAATCAAGCTGTGGAGCGCGCAGTCGTAATGAGGCACGGAGGAATAACGATCCGACAGACAATCAACCTGCGACGGCGCAGCGCCAACTTTTGCTTCTAACAGTCCGAATATTGACTGATTGTTTCATCAGTCACGCCATCTCCTGGCAGAAGATGATGAATGTCTGTGGGGAAGGCGGAGATGAACGGAGCAGACGAGAGAATTAAAACCACCGGGCCTGGGACGCCAGGTTAATGGAGGGGGAAGACGGAGCGGCTTAAACAGCAAACTCTGCAAGACCGACCAATCAAAGGCAGAGAAGGCCATCAGCTGAACCATCTCCTCCTGGCTGACGGGAGCTTCACATTTCTGCGGACAGATTTTACTTATTGCTCCACTTGACCCATCGAATATCCCCACAGCTGTGTGCCAGGACCCCATTTAGTGGAGATAATCCACCAGCCTTGCTGGCAGACACGTGGGCGTTTAACACGCCGTGATGAACTGCTGCTGTAGAAAGGTGGACGCCACCTTCTCCCGAAAGCAAATCCAAAACATTCACTAACTTTTAACCAGGTGATGCAGCGACAGATGTGGCAGGTAGTCTGCACATCTGTCAGTCAGTCTGGACCCTCGCAGCGCCGAGGCACTGATGCTTCTCCCATCTGCACTTCCTGTTGTTACGGCGACGCTACACACCGTCGCGCCGTGGACCACTTCCTCCAGCACCACAGGGGAAGAGCATCGCTGCTTTGTCAACACACACAGGCGGCTCAGATGGAGGGATGGAGGGCGCGGAGACACAGGAGCCACAGGGGGCTTGTTGATTCTTCTCTTTCGCACTTCTTGGGTACAGCTCTCTAGTTCCCCGTAACCTCCAGAGGCAGGGGATTATGGGACTCTCAGCTACATAACCACACTCAGCCTCCAAAGGAGAAGGTCAAGGGGAGGCTAGACAAACCAGTGTATCTGAACGCCAACCACCTGCTCTTCATTCCCACTCGCTTTCATGCAAACCCAGATGTGCCCACAGGGAAATGGAGTCCAAATACAGGAAGTAGGAATGCTAAAGAACAGTTCTCATCTTTCATTCGATTTACAGTGTTTTAACCTTGATCATTTAAGTTCAGGAGGGTGGACCCGCCTCTCGCCCCTTGACAGCTGGGATAGGCTCCCGCAGACCCCTGCGACCCAAGGGGTCTAGTGGGGCGGGTATAGAAAATGGATGGATGGATGGATGGATGGATGGATGGATGGATGGATGGATGGATGGATGGATGGGTATCTTGCCCCCTAGGCATCATTCTTTCTCTATATTTCTGGAATCTGTCCATTTTCATACAACTGGAATTTAAAAGTACAATTAAAATCACTGACCTAGAAACAATGCATATAATTAGTTATCATTATCTTTTGAGTTTACTTTTTCAAGCGTTGTTTTTTGTTCTTAAGAAATCGGGAGTTTCGTGTGACCAAACTGCTCTTCCTGAGTTGGATTCTGTGTTCTTTTTCACCTTTTTGCTCAGGGATTGTTGTTCTACTGGATCCTTACCGCTGATTTCAAAATTGCGCACAAATTTGATGAACTTGAAGGACTCTGGTGAGAGGAACAGGCCCCGGGAGCAGCTGTTCTTACCCAGACTCTCTTCTGAGCTGTCACGGCCTGTCTGCTCCGCAGCTAATCGCTACAACGGGCCTGCAGCATGAGACCGCCACTTCTAATGCCATCACAGACAGGGCGACGGCGTAGCGGGTCTGCAGATACCTCACACACACGCACACAAACACACACACACACCATAATGATTACTATAACCCTTTTTCCTCACACCTGCCACAACACATTTGCTACACAAGGAGTTACTCATCTGTGTGTGAAAAGCTAATGGCGCCGCGTGTCAAACGTCGGCACACATGGTCAGAGTAAAATGGCCATTTGTAATGGCGGGCACTTCGCTCCGGCGTGTTCCGCTCAGGTGAAAAATGTAGCCGAGGGGGGGACACAACTACTAATCATTTTTCCCCCCCCTAATGTTTTACTGACATGCAAGATGTTGTGTTGTTTAATGGTCTGACGGCCCCGCAGCGAAAACCTCATTGCTAACTGTCAACGCTGGTGATTAATTATCAGTCGCTCCAGCCAGGCGTTAAATTAATAAATAGAGTACATTTACCTCCAAGACTTTCAACATCCACGGCTTGAATGTAGAAACACAAGCTGACTTTGATAAACAAACACAGATTTTACCTTAAAAATGTCAACCAAAGAGCTCCATGGAGAGCTGCTTCATCATTTGTGTAAACAGATCTCTACTCCATCTGGGTATTAATCCAGAAAAGCACATCAGGCGACTTTTTTGCTTATGTATTATCTGAAGTGGATAGATGACATAAATCATTTCTGTCTGAGGTCTGTAGTTTAATTTCGAATGTTGAGGCAGCAGCTGCCGGCGGGCTGCTCTTTGCGCCTGCGGTGCAAACTGAAGCAGGAAAGAGTTGAGTATGATTGAGCGCACGGCCCAACGTGGAGGAATGGAAGGAGCGAGAGGAGGACAGGGATATACTGTAGGAAGCAAATGAAGACATGAGAAATCATCAAGTGACAGCAAGAAGGGCAAAGATGACTACTTTTACCCTCTGAGTCACTGCTGAACATGATGGGATGTCCAACATGCATTTCTGCTCCTTTCTTTGCAAACAATATTCAGATTAGCATCTTAAAATCATGCATATATTCTCTGTCTTGGACTAAAATGGCTGAATAAATGAATATTTACTCATTTCTTCCAGCTTCCACATCCCCTGAGGGCTCATGAACCTTGGACAGGAGATTGACTTCCAGACTAACCACAGTGTCAAAAATCCCCTACGTGAGCTTGACTTTCTAAAATGGAGAGGATTTAAAAACACACACACACACACACACTTTAACAGTCGAGGAAATAACACAAATGGCCTGTTTGCCACCGTGCACACCTGCCTGCACGAATGCGCCTGGTTGGTCGGTTGGTGTGCAGTCCCGCCTCTGCGCTCATGTGTATTTGCTCGCCGTGTGTTGGTGTGTGTTGTCGAGTAGGCACATCTGGTATCTGTGCTCTCACATTTCAGCGTGCAGCTTTTAACCAGCTGAACATTTGTCAACAAAGCCAGGAAGCAGTTGTGGTTTGTCCGCAAGCAGGAGGTGGCCCAGGTGTGTGTGTGTGTGTGTGTGTGTGTGTGTGTGTTTGTGTGTGAGTGTGTATGTGTGTGTGCGTCAGTGGCACCCAACATTTGGACATCCTTTAGTTCAGCTTTACAACCCCAAAGCAGGTTTGATTGAGGCGAAATGGTCCTACGGCAGCAAAATGGCAACTGTGGCTAAAACAGGGTCTGTTGCCATTTACACACATTCCCACCTCTATGACATTTAAAATCTTGGCGCAAAACAACGCACATTACTGGGCTGGGGTGCGTGGCAGCACAGAGTCATCGAGAGGAGAGAATCTGGCTTTGCCAGATTGCTGCCAACCGGCAAGGAGCTGAGCTGGAGAGTCGGACGGAAATGTGGAAAGATGAGAAGATGAAAGGGAAGAAGAGGAGGAGCATGGAACTGCACAGATGAGAAACATCAATAGACTGACAGCTCGACGTTGATGTGGCTGCGTGAAATGATTTAATCTGGGAAAGTCTGGTGAATATGAGATGCTGCAACTTGTTGTAATATGTTGAACTGGTCGTTGCAGGGGTTTCCTTCCATGAGGTTTAATTTCTGTCAGTGAAAGGAAACACCAGAAATATGTGCACATCTATGATGTGCAGGGAAAGAATACATCTTAAGATATTGTCAACCGCAATATATTTCAAAACTGCCTTTTAAAGGAGAGAATACAATCTGTTAGAGGTTTGTCCGTCACCCAATTCTTTGGTCGGGCAAATGTAACGTTGTTACCAAACCCGTCCAGCAGGGTGCGCCAGTTGGTAAATGCATTCAAATCAGTGTCCTTCTCTTGTTGCCAGCACAAAATCTGTCTTCAAAATCATGATCTGAATTCCTGATCATTGAACACCCATTATTCAGCATATAATGGTTAAGCTACATGCTAAATTAAATGTTTGATATAATACTGGTTCAGATTGTGTGCTCAACAACAACAACTCAGCAGATTCATCCAGACTAGCAAGAATGTAGTTCACACCCGACAAACTATCAGATTTAAAGAGGGAATATCCACATGCAGGCGGTTCGAAATGTGCGTAATAACGCGCGTCAACAGAGTGCGCCCTCTAGAGTTGAAGAAGCGTAACTTACGGTAGAAGACGTATTCTGTGTAGCTGGACCAGACCTTGTCGTCTGCGTGCTGGTTGACAAATGAGGCCGTGACGGACGAGTTGCAGGCCACCATCTGAAAGCCGCACTCTGACAGCATGTCAAACGCCCTCTCCAGGTGCTTGAACTTGAGGTAAAACCGGGATGTGTACCGGTCCGGCGTCCTGTCGGGATCCCTGCTCTCGTTCAGGGTCTCCCCGAACACTTCTTTGGCGAGGGCCACCCTCCCGCATATCAGTATCCGCGGTACCCTCCTGAACTTGGCATCTGATTGGCTCTCCCTCCCCGCGGTGCAGGAGCCGCGGTACCCCACGGTGATGAAGCCGCTCTTCCTGTCCGCAGGGACCAGTGAGGGGGGCGGGCACTGCCGGTGGTCGCTGCCCTGGGAGCCATCTTCATAGTCACTGTGAAAGCACTCGTCAGGGCTGTGCTTGAGATCATCGGGGCTCAGGAGCTTCACTAAGTCGGGTAACTGGAAGTACTCCGCCTCTTTCCTCAGCCTCCCCTTCTCCGGGAAGTGGTCCGGTAGGACGACCTGCTTGTCTCGCAGATAGTCCAACACATACCGGAATAAAAACCCATCTCTGTCGATGAAATAACGCCCTTTGGGGTCTCTGGCCAGGTCGTTGGATGCGTCTTTTTTGGATGAAAACAGTTTACACAGCAGTGAACTCGGGGTGCTCACCAAAGTTGAGTGACGCGTGTAATAAACCTGCCCACCCACATTTAACTCAACAACATCTGGGAAACTGTTCTGAACCGATGCTTGATCTTTGGGGTTAGTCCTACAGTTTCCACTCAGCGCCATCGTCTCCGTCATGAACGGCTGCACTCGGGCTTCAAGCCAATTTCGACCTGGGGGGGAAAAAAAGAAGTAAAGTTGCTACGCCGTGTCCTCGGATAATGTGCGCAGGCTCTCCAACTTCATCTCACAACAACCCCCAGGAACATTTTTCATCTATTCAGATGCAGCAACGCGCAGTTGTCAAGGGCGACAGCAGTGAAACGGCAGCGCCTCTCCGAACAGTTAATCAAAAAACGGGGGGGGGGGGGGGGGGGG
>BJFM01000105.1:248556-259914 GCA_016586285.1 Arothron firmamentum
TATTTTTTTTTTTTTTTTATTATTATTTTTTTTTTTTTTTAAGAATGTTATTGTTTGTTTTGGTTTGAGTAATTTAATGCATTTAAATGGACAGAGCCTTTTGATCACAGTTATGATGTTGTCAGGCCGTACGGACAGTATGACTACTCCCAGCCCATGGGCTACTCGTCTCCAGGAATGATGCAGCCACAGCAACCCTACACAGGACAGATATTCCAGCCCACACAAACCTACACCCCTTCCGCCTCGCAGTCCATGTACAGCAACAGCTTTGATGATGAGCCACCTCTGCTAGAAGGTAGAGCGGATAATATCTACTTCTCTTGTAGTTTATGAGCCAGCTTAGTTCAACAAAAAAAATACAGTTTTCCATTCTTTCATTTCTGGGAAATAAATCTCAAGTTTTTTTCGGATGCTATTGTTGTTCTGTACACTTTTTCATAGCTTGGTAAAGAATTATGGTTGTAAGAGTGCTAAAAAGTTGTATTACTAGAGAGTAATTTTGCATCATAACTCCCTCAGGAATTTAGTTACTGTGGAATACTGGGGTTTTTTTTTTTTTTTTTTTTTTTTGATTACGCTAGTCAATAATCTCTTCAAAATTTTATTACATATATTTTTTTCATACCATGTTAATCCGATGACTGTTTTATTGATTTAGAATTAGGAATCAACTTTGATCACATCTGGCAGAAGACTCTGACGGTTCTTCATCCCCTGAAGGCAGCAGACGGCAGCATCATGAATGAGACAGACCTGGCCGGCCCCATGGTCTTCTGTTTGGCCTTCGGAGCCACACTTCTCCTGGTAAATCATGACGTTTCCATTACTGAACAATCTTTAATGAGGATTTGACATTAAAGCAGTTAACTGTACATTTATAGATCTTCTAAGGGATTAGATTGGTGTTTTGTTTTGTTTTTTCCAGATTCATTAATTTTCCTAGTGCCTACATGAAAGCTCATTAAACTTATCTACATCATTTTATTTGGAGACAAATATTATTGATATAAAACTATATTTCACTGTTATCGCCTTTAACTAACTTTAAACCTTGTGCTTTGGACAGGAACTCAATGCAGGTCCTGAAAACTGGTTTCAAAATAAAAGGATTGTTACACAGTCTCATTTCGAATGATGTAAATGTGTTTTCAGCTCCAACATAAACAGTGCGAGTAGAACAATCATTCAGGTATCTTTTAATTTTCCACAGTCGGGTAAGATCCAGTTTGGGTACGTGTACGGAATCAGCGCCATCGGTTGCCTCGGCATGTACTGCCTGCTCAACCTGATGAGCATGACGGGCGTTTCCTTTGGCTGCGTGGCCAGTGTTCTGGGCTACTGCCTCCTCCCCATGATCCTCCTGTCCAGCTTCGGGGTCCTCTTCTCTTTACAGTGAGTATGCGACCGCAGTGAAAGCTGTTGTGAAATCAGGCACTTCCTGAGATTCCATCCTGTGCTGTTTTCCTTCTCTTCAGAGGATCTGTGGGGATCGTATTAACGGCGGCGATCATTGGTTGGTGCAGTCTCTCGGCTTCAAAAATCTTCATTTCAGCGTTAGCGATGGACGGGCAGCAGTTGCTGGTTGCTTACCCCTGCGCTCTCCTGTACGGAGTCTTTGCGCTCATTTCTGTATTCTAAAAAAGGTACAGTTTTAAAATACCTGCCATTGGATTTCTGTCATCTCAGCTTAATTATCGTTGGTAAACGCCGGCTGATTATGCTGTTATCACAGAATACTGGGAGCTCCTGTCGAAAAGGCCAGCACAGTCTGTCGTTTTGTTTTTTCTTCTCTCCACAATCTGATTCACCATCAGGAGTGTATTTTCTCACTTGTGTTCTGCTCCCCTTATATATTTAAGCAAAAAGGACTGTTTAATAAAGTTCATGGAATCCTAACTGAAACCGTCTGGACCGTTGCGTCTTGAAGGATTACAGACATTTTTGAGTTCACGGAGCCAGTTTGGAGGAAAGATATTCATAAATATTCACAACACTAGCTGTTTAATTTGGAGAAGTGTGCCAAAATGTCTATTCCTGAGGATGATGGCTAACAGCACTGCGCTAACCCTGCAGAGCCATTCCAGGCCAGCGGAAACTGCTTTTGTGAGCCGTCCGTGACAAGAAATACCATCGAAGGTCTGGGGGAGCGTTGACTCACTGAGGAAAACAGGAAATGTTTTCTTCTGCTCTGAGGATGCACAACCCTGTCAACGCTAAATTAGACCAGGTACTGAGCGTTAATGGAGGACATTCTGTATATGTTCAGATGCAGGCTCCTCAGTTTTCGGCGGTTGCCATGGTTTGCCTCCTTTATATTAAATGTGTATTTTCCAGTTGACTAACTCTGCGTGACTCGACGTGCCGTCTCTCCTCGCGCACATTAGGGTCATCTGTGAATGATTGTCAGCCTGATGGTATTAAAATGCATCCTGGAAAGAAGATGTGGTGTCATCTGTGGGAAGCTGGTCCAATTAAAGAGAAGTTTAAAAACCAAATTGATCAGGAACAAACTCGTTTTTCACCTGGAAATATCTGCAGGAAGCACCTGAGGCGGTGTGACATGGTTGCTAACATTTTCTTTTAACAGATTTGCTCTCTGCAGGAACTAAGCCGCCACTTCAGGCCTTCCTGCTCAAAAATAACTATTTTTCTCCTGAGTCAGACACCGAGATCAGCTGAGAGGCTCTTCACACCATCGTCCGCGGAGAGTATTTGTTATTAATGATGCCGAATCTGAGAAGACGAGTGATCACTTCTGCACGCAAGCCTGTCTCTGCACCCCTCCTCCCCTCTGGACCTGCTCTGGCCACAAACCACATCCATGGGTGGTGAGGAGGTGGGGTGCCCTTAAATGGATGATTACCCACTGAATGAATAATTCAGGCTTTTCTATTCCAGCAAACATCAAGCAGGTACTTTGTATTTCAAGAAAGACTTTCATTTTTGGGGTATATTTTTGCTTCTTGGATTTTTAGAAAAGCTAAAGCTTTTTCTTTTTTAAGATTTTCTCACCTTCTATCTTCTGCAGAATGCTCCTGCAGGTGATAACACATCTGCGTTATCTCTTGAGTGTTATCTCTGTGACCATTCCTCTAGGAAGAGCATCTGCATTTAGATGGTTTGAACTCCCAGTTTCAATGTTTACGTCTGGATTCACTTATTCTCACCTCCTATTCCCACTTATGTATCTCTTGGGTCGAGAGATACATTCCGTTTCTCCTCTTTCTATACTTAAACAAAAAAGCAGCTACTTGGCGCCTCACCAAAATTTGCTGGAATTAGAATAATCCCAAACGTTTATCAATTTACTGACCACATTCCTGCGTGATTACATGAGAGAGGGTGAGTGTGTGAGGTGCTGACATTTGATCTGAGTCTATTTTTAGAACCAGAAGAACCTGACTCTGCCAATAAACCCAGAATCCAACCATTAATCTGCAGTTAATGTAATTTCATTTGATCCCGTTATCGATCGCCTGGCTGTAAGTCCCAGCGCCTCCACCAGGGGTCAGTGTTGGGTTAATTATGCCCCTGTGTGAACGTCGGTTCCTCTGTTGGTTTATTGGCAGCAGCTTGATTGATTTTGCAAAATGGTTTACACGGTCGTTTCCAGGACATCTATTGCTTCGAGCGTCCAACAGGACCCCCGGCTTGTTGCCTTGGCTTTTCCTCCATGTTTGTTGCCGAAGCAGAGCACTTTATTTCACACCCTAAGAAACCCCCCCAAACACTCCCAGTAAACCATGATTGCAGAAGACACGTCTGGCACTGAGCTCCAAAGAGCCTGAGGGGGAAATCCACGATCAGATGAGGCCGTTGGGGGATTTTTCACGTCCCTCCCATGAACATTTGCAGTAAGGTGGGTAACACTTCTGGGAACTGATCCCAACAACACAATGAATTTCTCATAGTAAAACTTTTGCACGTTCTCATATGGTGTAATTTTCCTGCTTATCTCAGTTTTTGCAGCATGGTGGCCAGGTAACAGGGTTCTGGGTTTGATTCCCGCTCATTTCCGTGTGCAATCCTGCATATTCTACCTCCCCCCTGTGTGGGGTTCTGATGGAGAATGTGTGCCCTGTGGCCTGTCCGGGGTGAATTCCCAGTGCCTGGTGGGACAATCTCCAGAAAACGGGGATGGAGCAGACTTGGGAAGGATTGACATTTTCCAGGTGAATCAGTTGCTGATGAGGCTGTTTGGTGGGAGGAGAACCAGCAGGAGACCAGCGTTGCATTTATGTCCCTGCTTTCATGAAAATGATAGAAAATAACCACATCCATCCATTTGATGGAATAAGGCTGCTTGTTTTATTATGAAAAATAGAAAATAGCGCCTGACAGCGTGTTTGTTTTTTTCCCCCTGTCTTTCACAGTTTGGGGCCATAACTGAGGAAGGCTGCAGAATCCAGCCCCAGCAGATACACAGACAGTACGCTGATCAGGACGTCGTCTTCAGAGCTGGCGTGGACGAGTGGACACGTGGAAATGTAACAATTGGTATTCAGCAAAGAGGAGCCGCCTGCTAATGCGTCTGCAACGCAAACAGTACATGAATATTCACTGGGCAACTGTTAGCACAGCACTGAGTGTGATTTTCTCCTGGAGCTTATTAGGCTAATTGTCCCTACCCGATTGCAACCAGGACTTTCACAGCAGCCGAGTCGAAACCAAGACGATCAATGCACAGAACAATCAACAGCATCCAGCAGGTGTTAGGCGTTCCATGTGCTCTTTATGGTGTAATTAGGTTTACCACAAGCTGCCACCTGCAAGGTTAGCATGGAAGCGCCTGTTGTCTCTAGGTGCTTTAGAGAAAGACGGGGTTTGACCCCCCGAACAAGCAACAGTGGCAGGAAAAACTTTCCTGTGACGGAGCGGGAACAGACTCGGGTGGGGGTTCCTGCTGATGGACAGATGGGTAAAGGACGAGGAGGAGAAGAGCAAAAAGCTGAGGGAGTGACACTGTATGTTTGGTATAGATCACATTTATTTAAATAATTACGTCATCTTTCTTTAGAAACGCAGACCCGTAGCTGTGAAGAATGCTCTCTGACCAGCCGGGCCACGTTCTGGTCCAGGAGGAGTGAGACAGGCAGAACAGTTGTGGCCACAACAGACCGCAACTCAGCTGCTGTCATTCTAAACTTGGAGTTCCTTGGAACAATGGGAGCCGTTCCTCGGGTCCTGTTGAAACTGAGGGCGAAAGTGGCAATGAAAGTGAAGCCTTCAGGCTGGAGGAGGTTCCCTGTCCATTTTTAACGTGCGCTGATTGATTCTTGGGAGTTTTGGCCTCCACTGCCTCTCTGGTGTTGCTGCTGATGATACTGTATATGTTGACATGTTCCAGGCTTGGTCTCCTTTCAATGTTCTCACTGCTCAAAGCAGAAGAAAGTATCAGCAGCAGAAATGGATCCATCGCAGACGGGAGGACGGGGGGGATCAGAGGCCCGCGCTGGCGCAGCCGGGGCCTCTGCGGCGTGCCGTCTGTGCCAACTGCAGATAACTGTCCCGTTTCTTTACTGCTCTGCCAGAGAACATCACGACCGTTTCAGGAGGCAGACGTTCGGCGTTGAAAAGCAGCCAGTGACCACTTCCTGTGGGAACCAGTGAGGAACCGGCAGCATGTCGGTGAGGAGCAGAGGGGCTAAAAACAGCCCAAGCAGAAACGAATCTTCCTAACGACCTCGATCAGCTTTGTTGCTTTGATGCTCGGTCACATGATGGGAAAAACAAATCTTCACTGAGCATAATGTCAGTCTGAGTCTCCTCATCCTGGTTTTTCACTCCTCGGGGCTCCTCGGCCCTCTGCTGTCAGCCATGCGTGCACGATCTACATGACACTGAAACGCAAATGAGATCATTGTGCTGCGACTGGAAGAGACCCAATTCCCCAAAGCGGAGAAGAGCCGACAGCGAAGCGGGCCCCCGCGTCAGGCGCTCCATCGCCGGAGAGATGGTCTGTGGACCCATGTGACGCAGAGAAGATGCAAAAAGCCACAATGGCTTGCATTCTTTATTCAGCTTTAATTTAAAATTGAGATAATCTGATCTTGTTCCTATATTCTAGCAGAGTGTTTAAAAAAAAAAAAAAAATCCTCCTCGTGGTTTCCATATCTGCTGGAGACGTTCGTCCTCAGAGTTCATGTTGGGCTCCGGGCCCCGGGGGCCGCTGCGCCGCGCTGGGTTCAGCTCGGAACGCGTTGGGAAGTTATTGATGGGAATGTTCGAGTTGGCAGATTGTTCGAGCCGCGTTCAGCTCTGCTTCTGCTCACCACGTCCGTCCATAACGCAGCGCCTTCGTGTGTTTACACAGCCAACAGCCAACAGCCATCCTTCCTCTGCCGTTGCTCCTCCACAGGGCCTGACCTCACCGCACTGCTGCCATCACCGCTCTGACAGAAATGACTCAATCCACCGGGCGAGCCTCCACCTCGCCGCCACTCCTCTGTGGAACGTATGTTTGCTGACTTCACATTCCAGGAACCTTTCTGCCGCTGCCCCGGCGGAAGGCGAGGATCTTCCCCAGCTCAACCCCGCTGCCTCCGCCGGGGAGCAGATTGTGCGGCACGTCCTCCATAACAGCCGTGTCCAGGCTGGAGTAAGCATGGGAACATTTTCTCTGGCTGCATCCTAATGGCAGATTAAAACGCCGCAGGCCTGATTGATGCTAATTGATACATCTAATTACTCCTCCAAGGTAAACAAGCTTCTCATTAGCCAAGCAATTAGCTTGGCAGATCTCTGAAGAAAGGCCACATGAGGAAAACGCTGGAAAAATCCACGGCCATTCCTTTATTTTTTCGCCTAGTTTGGTGGGATTGAAGCAGTTCTTGTCACATTTAATAACACGGGCCAACATTAGTTGTACCTTCAAGCCTGTGAAGGCACAGATTATGGGGGATAAATGTTGGATATTGTGTTTTGTTAGTGCTCCGTGCGAGTGTGTGTGCAATGTTCCTCCAGTTAGCTCCTTTAGCCAGGACTCACTCTCGACTCCTGGCAGCGTGATGAAGTATTAAATAATAACTAATGGTCGCACTAATGAAAGCTGGTGGTGCAGAATCTAATTGCTTTCATTTGACAAAGACTGGAGATAGCTATGGATTTGATAGGATTCAGCTTCACGTTTTAAAAAGCGAAAATTAAGTGTCTTGTTAATCCGCGAAGCGGCTAATTATGCTGTTGTTTGACGAAATTATGGTTAAATATGAATTAACTCAAGTGCTAAAGCCTAATGGTTCAGCTGTGAGCCCATCACAAATCTGAACGTTTCCTTTTAGGCTCCCAGGTAGATGGCTCCCAGGTGCCAGGTTCAAAGGTCTGCCAGCAAAAACAAACATGCTGGTCTGCCTCAGCAGTTGCTAACGGTGAGTCATCCTCCAGCTCTTCTTCTTCTTCAGCTTCTTCTCTTCTTCTCTACCTTCTGCCTGATTGTTTGCTTCTGAGGCTGCAGCGGAGGCCTGGACTTTGCAGGAGAGAGGATGCTGTACCCCTGGTCGGACATATCCCTGACCTTTGGTTGCCATGACAACGACGACAACAAGTGAGGCTTCTCTGATAACAGCTTTCGGGAGACATTTGGAATGTTTTAGTGCACAAGGATGAGGATTTTTCTTTTGAAATATGTGAGGCTGTCAAAATATGTCTACCTGTGTGTGTGTGTGTGTGTGTGTGTGTGTGTGTGTGTGTGTGTGTGTGTGTGTGTGTGTGTGTGTGTGTGTGTGTGTGTGTGTGTGTGTGTGTGTGTGTGTAAGAGAGAGAGATAGAGCTCTGCACTAAGTCTCGTCACCAGCGCTCGCTTCACACCACCATAACTCGACCCTGAAAGGTCACAACACAGTGTGTATCCATGGCGACAGGTGCAGAAAACAAGAACAGCATCAGGCCAGCGCGCTAACGTAATTTAGCCAACACACCCACGTGTGCGAGCACATGAACACATAAGCAACATATGCAGGAACACAAGTGCCAGGACTGACACGTTCAAAAACACTCATTTTCTCTCCGACTACAAACGGTTCTTTCAGGGCTGCTAGGAATTTGCATTATGTTGTCATGGTTACAATACCGCTTGGCTTTTAAAATCATTAATCCCAGCAGGCGCGTAGACGAGCTGGACCCACTACAGACGCTCAAAGAGCAGAGCAGCTCCTAAAACTCCTAACGTTGACTTAAAGAGGCCTTTTTTTGGTATTAATTTGTTGTTCCTGTGGACGCGCCAGACTTTGACTGCCTCATTATCGGCTCATATTCTGACCTACAGTCAGAGACTACAGCCGTCTGACGACCCAAAGAACAGGATTAGGTTACCCATCTGTGTTTGTCTAGCATATTTTGGGATTTGTCTGTAAATATGAACTTTCCTGCTCAGCTACTGCTGTAGTCTGGACGCACCACGCAGAGATGAGCCGGAAATGTTGGAGCATCCTTGATTATTTGGAAGTGTTTTAAAGGTCTCCTCCTATTTTTAGCTGCCAAAACCTCTTTAATCCAGCGACACTGAGCTGTGGATTTGTTCCCTGATCCTGTCTCTTTTTCCTATGCATAAAAGAACGAGCGAGGATCTTTCCCTGTCTGTCTCGCAGGTGAGTGACTCACCATGTTAAATTGAACATCTGCACAGCCGCGCGCGAACGCACACACACACACACACACACACACACACACACACACACAGACACACACACACACACACACACACACACACACACACCAGCTGTGAAAACAACATAAACACTCACACCCACTTCCAGCTGCATGAGCATAACCGTGTCTGTTACCCACGCGACGAGGTTTAACCAGTTCCTCGGTGAGTCGAAGCGAACGCTCGTCTGCTCGGCCTGAACTCCTTCAGCACGTCCTGTTCGCCCCACACGATTAAAGCCATCCAGAGGGATCGGCCCGTTCCGCGGTGCGCTACCTCGTGCAGAGCTGAGCTAAATCAGTGCTGCCGCGGTAACATCCGGCCGTTTACCTGCAATTAATCACATCTGCTCTTCAAGTGCAGAATAATCTCTTGGTCAGCTCGTCCAGCCGGTTCTTCTACCTGATAAGTGTCTTCCCGGCTGCTCTCTGGTGGAACACCGTGCACCCGCACGTCTCCACACGAGCGGTCTCCTCGTCCCACCTGTGTTTCTTGGAGATCAGGTGACCTCTATGAGCTGCCAGGACGATGCAAAATGGCAAAAGGTCATTTTGAATTCTGGCTGACCTTTAGGTGGAAAGACAAGTCAGAGACAGGGTGGGGGTGGGGGTGGGGGGGGCTAACCTCACCCGACTCCAGCTCAGCAAACTCCAGCCACGGTTGCTCTCGCACGTCTCGTTTGAAGATCAGCCTGCAGGTGAGCACAGACGCCGACCATGCTGCTTCCAAGCCCGGCTGTTGTGGTTGCACCGGCTGCATCATTGTTCTGGCTGCGAATCAGCCTCGTGTCTGAGAGCGCTCGATGACTGATTGCGCTAACGTTGTTTAGATCTGCTGATCCAGGACCAAAGGGGCTCCTCTGGAGCCAGCTGAAGTCCACAGAACTAGAGGCCCTCGCACGGGAACCCTGGTTCTCAGTCTCTGAATCTGGAACGGATGAGAGCAGCCTTCCTTAATTCCTGGACCTCATTCAGAACCAGCCGTGACTTCATTCCCACCACGCCAGAGCTGGCTCCTCTTGCGTCGGACCCGGAGCGACCGCAGCGGCTTGCGCGTTTGTGCACGTCTGAAACGTAACCGACCTGCTCGGTTCGGCTAACGTCGCGGGGGTCAGGGAATCCACAACAAACAACTCCAACGAGTCCAGACTGATGTTCTGGGCCAGAGCCAGTCATGTTTGGTCTGCAGCCACTTTATTTGAATTCGTCAGTGAGGCTGATCTCCTCTAAACCCACCTCCGCCGCCCGTAGATCATGTTGCCTCACCGGCTATTAAACCGAAAGGTCACTGCGGTGGGCTGAGTCGAGGGCTAGCTGAGCGCCTCGCGTGCGCAGACTGAGCACGGAGCTCTGCCCGAAGGCTTCAGGAGCCGAGCGCCTCTGAGCGGAGCTCCTCGCTGCTGCGGCAGCAGGGCAGATGTGTTACCAACACTGTGGCCCAACTTGGCTCATTGTGACCTGAAACACATTTCCTGTAATTGTCCCCAAATTCGCCGTGTTTCCCGTACGTCCGCGGCCTCTCCTGGATTCCGTATTTTAGCTCTGGTAGATATTAAAAGCACAATTTAGCTGCGTTTCCTGCTGCCGCTGAGTTGCATGAAAGAACTGAATTGTTAACTTTCTTTTGTGTAGAAGGAAAAGGGTCATGTGCCAGTTTTGAGCCAGGAATAGTTTTCATGTGGGCTTCCTGTCTGACGGCCTGCAGGATGAACCCTGATGTAATTTCATTTTCCAATGATTTACGCAAACACAAATGATTACTGCAGCGGTTTGCAATGACAAAAGTACAGCCTCATTTCCGTTTTCAGGCCTGAATCCTGCAGGAGCCCAGATGTTGGGTTTTTTTTTTTCTTTTTTCAACATGCGACTTTCAGAAGACCAGAAAATCCTTTATTGCCGTGCTGCCCCGGCCTTTTCCGAGCAAGTGTCCACTCCCTCCCCCAGTTTCAGGATGACATGGCGCAGGGTGTGATCTGCTTGGTCGTCTTTAAACAGAAACCTTCCTTCCTTTCTGCACTCCGCTCTCTAAAGTCTTCCTTTTGCAGCGCGCTTCCGCTGCGACTTACGTAACAATGGTGGAGTAATCAAAGACCTGCCCGGGGCATGCTAACCATTCCTTCTAAGGCCAGAGTGTGGATCTTCTAAGGGAATACAGAGACGAGAGTGAAGAAAAATGCTTTTTTTTCTAAATTTATGGCTGCCGCAGCAACGTAGACATGAACGCATAATCCTTTTTGTGTCAATAACACCTTAAATAATGCAGAGTGCAGCTCAAATTTGGACTTGTGTTGGATTTCACAGCAGATAATGACACAAACCACCAGACTTGCAGCTTAAAGTGCAAGTCTGCAGCCTAAAAAACTTAACAATGTGACCTTTTTCCCCGCACGTGTCTGTAAAGTCAGTGGTAAGAGCAGCGTCCCTCCCAGGCTGTCTCGCTCTGACAGCGGCCGGGCCGCAGCATCTTCCCTGTGGTTAGACCGGATCAATAATCCCCCCCCCCCACCCTCACATTATTGACCCATGCGGTCTCATCAAGCAGCTCCATAAAACACTGGTGTGGTGGGGTTGAGCGGGTCGGTCCACACGTCTGCCGCCGGGACGCCAGCGTGTTGAGGCGTCTGTGCAGAGCGACGGCAGATTAACGCGACCTGGCAAAGCTGCCTCTCGGCCAATTCCCAGCTGCACGTGTGCACACATGTCCAACCAACT
>BJFM01000105.1:268799-288516 GCA_016586285.1 Arothron firmamentum
TGTTAGTCTGGGCAGCATGGTGTCACAGGAAAGCTGCTGAATGTTGCTGCACGAGCGCACACAGCTGAAAGAATCTCACTCTCCCTGTGCTTTAGCGACTGTCGCTAACAGGGTAGCATATGCAGGAACACGCCGGACAGTCGAGATCCGTCTGGCTGCACGTTCTGCGTCTCGCGTAGATGAAGCTTTCGGCATCTGCAATTTGTTGCCATAATGAAACTTGTGGGGAATATTGTGAATGTTAGCTGTGTGCAGTAATTGCTCGGCTTGGCAGTAAGCAAACATACGGCGGAGCTATGAATGGCTCCGAGTCAGCGCCTGAAGCAAACACACGCAGCCGGCGCGCATTTTGCGGTGCAGGAGTGTCGTGTCTCCTCATCTGGGTTGAGGGTGGCTAATTAAATCTTGAGATCTGCACGTGATTTTCTGCTTCCTGTAAATTTTTTAAAAAAGGCCCTCGTCCCGTGAGGTTTCGGCCCGGCCCGGCGGGACTGGTGAAACCCTGATCCAGCCGCACTTCTCTGGGAGGAACCTATTCTAGACAGGAACAGAAACAGGACACCGGTGGCGGTTGGGTCGGCGCCCAGCGAATGGCCCCTCAGTGCTCCTCTTCTGGGGCCCGACGCTGCGCCGCTCCACTCTGAGATGCTTCCAAAAGCTTCATGGAAACCTGCTTTTACAGTAAAGAAAGTCACATCAGATGTTAAACCTGCTGTGACAGAGATGTATTCCTGTTTTTCTCAAGAAGCGCCACCGGTCACAGCTGAGCTCAGATCTGCTGCGTGCGCGCGCGCGTGCGCGCGTGCTTGCAGGCCGGCGAGCGGTCACAGTTTACTGACTGTCATGGCTGAACCGCGGGCAAATTCTTCCTGGTTCCCTCTGTGGAGGCTGGAATCATAGCTGCTGCAGCAGCAGCGGGAGGTGGAGGTGGAGGAGGAGGAGGAGGAGGAGGAGGAGGAGGAGGAGGAGGAGGGGGCGGAGCTCTGCAGGATCTATTGTCAATGGGCAAAAATCCAGCTGGGTCAAAGTCTGTCTTTATCTGTCTCTGCCTGCAACTTTTTCTTTAATGATTCCCTCTCTGCTCCGCATGCAAGCCCTTTTATTGCTTTAATCTCCGACTTGATAGGTGATCAGTTGAGAGTCCGGCTGGCCGAGAGTATCGATGCAGACCACCCGACCTTCTGCACGGGCGCGTTCTTCCCCTGCCGACTGTCGGCCACACGCTGCTCCTCCATCCCTGGGATGTGGCCGTGAAACGGGCTGCGTTTCTGCGGCTGCAGCAGCTGCATCGATGCTCTTAATCACAACCTTCTCTCATTTAGCGAGTGTTGCTATGGAGCTCAATTTGTGTCAGCCAGTTCAGCCTCATTCTGGGATGGGAGGATGGAGATGACAGTCGGAACACAGAGTGCTGTTTACCGAGAATGTCTAAAAATACCCAGACATATGTAGTTTTGTTGCATTTGAAACATCTGTGGTGAAGTTCTCGCTGGATCTGGTGACCTCGGAACCATCTCCTAGTTCCCCCGCTGCCTTCCGCCTCGCCACGTTTCATATGATCACTCCATCAATTTATACTGGGAGAGAAAACCGGTCTCAGTAATAGTTCTGTTTACCTCCGTTAACCCACCGCTGTGCTCTCACCACTGCTGGGCTGCAGGAGGGTTTTTTTTTCTTTTCCTTTTCCCAGCTTCCTGTTCGCTCTGTTCACGGTTACTTCCTGAATTTTGAACTCCACTCACACCAGCTCCGCTCGCTATCTTTAGGGGCAATGTTGCGCCGTTGCGGCGTCTTCCTGCAAACATGCGCCATTCCCCGCTGCTGTTTTCCAGAGGTGGGATGTCATTTCCCTCCCTGCACTGCCCTCGCGCTGTCGTAATGGCTGCAGAGCTCGTATCAGGCTCCTCCGTCCCCCGGGCTCATATGCCAGTCAGTGGGTTCGCCCGTGTGAAAGGTGGCATCTTGGGTTTCCCCCCCCCCCGGGCCTACCATGTCGCTGTCGCTTCTAACAAGGTGACTCGTCTCGGGTTTGGCGGCGGCAGGACGTTGATTTTGCATTCGTGGGAGAGAGGAAGGACGTTATTGTTCCCCCCGAGGAGCTGATTCATGTCACAACGCTGGGGTCATTCACTGGGGGGGAGGAAAACCATCTTCCATGGCAAAAAAATACTCTGCAGAGTTACTGATTTATTTATTTTTTTAATACCAGAATTCTAAAGTTACACTCAGCCATCACAAACACTGAATCACTCTGATGAATCAGCACATACGTGTGCAGAAATATCCACACCTGAGGCCGTTTTTACCCACCGAACATTCACAAATAAACACTCCCTCTGTTTTATAACTGCTAAATATTTAACCGAGCATCGCCAGGGCCTGTAAGGAATCATTTCTTGATTTTGTGTGTGAAAAGTCACAGTTTACGAAACGAGCAGCTCTTTAGGATCATTCGCAACGTTCACATTATTACTGTGACTTAAAATAAGACTGTCACAGATGAGGCAGCAATTGTATTTTAGGGAAGTTCAGCAATGGTTTCAGTTCAGCTGACATTGTTTTCATCAGAAAATTCAACATTTCTGATAGAGATAGGGTAGCATTCAGCCACACCAGCATGAAACCAGCTTGAGCCCTGCAGCTGGATGAAACAGCTGCTTTGCCACTGATTTCTCCTACAACCCCTAACTTTCCTACACCAGCCTGCGTGGCCATGACTCTACCGCCCGCACCGCATCACCTCAGCCCCTCTCTCTCTCGTGCCTTTTCCATTTCCGTCCTCTTAATGCAACTCTTAATCTTTCTGCAGACAGAGATGGTGGGCGTATGTAAATGTGAGCCTCCATTAGTCAGCAGCTGTCACCGGTCTCCTCCTCCAGCACGGCTGCTGCTCTCAACATTTTCTCTGCATCTTTTTTGCTTCTTTTTTTTTTGCGTCTTTCTCTTTTTTTTTTGATTAACTCTGCCTGCCCACCTGACATTAACACGTGACTGATGAGCACGTTGGACCGGACTCATGTCTAGCATACTCGGGCCTTTAAAGAGTGCAATAACGGCGACGTCAGCTGAGGGTCCAGTATGTAGGATTTGGCAGCATCTAGTGGTGAAAACACACAGTAACTCACGCCTGTCCTGCCTGGCTGTTTCCATGTCCTCTATTCCATGCACCAACTTGTGCTCCCATGTGCTAACACACTTTTGGCTGTCTCTTCTGTGTCTCACACTGTGTGTGTGTTCAAACAGTTTTAGACCAGTAAACAGTGGACTGGACTTTGTCTCCACACCACTTCAGATTTTGTGTTTTTTCCGTATTTTTCTTTCTGAAGCTGAAGCTGCGGGTGATTTGCTTTTCACGTTTTTGGGCTTCCTAAATATTTGCGTTCTTTCCGTGTTAAGTGCCTGTGTCCAGGTGTCACTGCTTCTTGTTCATATCAACAGAAGACAAGGAAAGCAAGCCAGCTCTGAGGCAGATGCTGTTTTGACATCAAAATAACAATAAAATAACAATAAAATAAAATTAAAATGGAAAAAAAAAAGCTGTTTTCTAGATTCTGAGGGAAGAAGAAGAGTAGCGGGTAAGCTGAGCGAACGCTTCCCTTGCAGGTAGTTTATGGAGGGAGAGGGATGGGGGTGGGGGCAAAGCATCAACGTGCTAAATGAAGGCTAATTACATCAGGGCTCCGGGAGAATTGTGTGTGGAGCGCCCTCAGGCCCAGGCCATCTATCTGATTTAGGATACACAGTGTGTCAGCACCAAATTAAATCTGCAGGGAACAATTGAAGTGCCCCTTAAAAGCACACACACACACACACACACACACACACACAGACACACACACACACACACACACACCTGTGTTGAGCTGCTTTTTCAACCACACGCTTTTAGTATTGCGACAACGTTGCGGCACCCTTGCTTTCTGCTGCTGCGTTGATCGGCGCCTGCAGAGACGGCGTGCGCCTGAACGTGGCTGACGCGCGATGTCACCGTAGTAACGTTCAGCGTGTTGCAGAAGGGGGGCAGAGCGTGCTTCAGCGCTTAAATAAACGACGCCAAAAAGGCACCTCTGCCCCCCCCCCCCTCAGTCTGCTCCCTGTGGCCCGACCCGTGTGGCCCAGTTTCCTGCCCGCATTCCGCTGCAGCGCAGCGGCCCTCCAGGGACTCAACACGTGACCTCTAACCTAAACCACACCCCTCTGAGAGGAGTGGCGGACGGACTGTCTGTCGTTTGGCTGCTCTCAGCTCGTCTTTCCTGTCGGGGACATGAGACACTCTGAAAGCAGCTTGTCCGTCCCTCCGTCCGTCCCCCCACCCTCTCACCCCGGACTCTCCAGCTCCCCAAAGCCGCGCTGCACCAGCAAAGATTCTGTAGTAAACCAAAACCAACGCTGTCTTACCATAGGCGGCGTGATGCGGCAGCAATGGCGGCTCATCCCTCTTCCCTGTTATTCTTTAATCCCTCCTGAAGTGCATTACACCTGTTTTCATTCCCTCCCAGCAGCATAATCGGATGGAAACAGGTCCGCATCCGCAGTCTCCCTGATCATCCCAACACGATTCCTCTGAAAGAAAACACAAGCATTTAATTATTGTGCAGCCCTGAGGTTCAGCTCACACACACATTTTGTGGTCAGCTCTTCTCTTCCTTCGGAGGGGACTCGTTTTTCTTCCCCGCAGCGGTTGCGGTTCCTTTGGATGCTCACTTCATGTCCTATCAACAATAACAATAGATGGAGATTTGTGAAATGAGCACACTAACAAGTCTTCTGATGTGTTCTTTGTGTGCGCGGCCACGTGCCGGTTGCTGATCTGGACGTAGTGTAGCAATGGCAGGCCTGGCAGCACGGTTGGGATCGATAAAGGGCCGTGTTTGATCCCTCTGATAACGATACTCGGTGAAAATGCGACACAAAGGTCAGGAGGTTCTTCCATGAGAAGCAAAGATGTGTTGCTGAGGCAGAAACGGAGGGAGAGATGCTGTGAAAGGAGAGGGGTGGCATCAACTGTCAGCGGGCCGACAAGAGGAAGTCGAAGGCTTCTATTCAATTGTTTTCCCTTCGTCAAAATTTCACTTCTCCTTCGCTGAGCCCGCCTCTCCCTCCCTCCCCCTTTTTTTGTCTTCTCTGTCAGAAAACCGCACCAGTTTCAGTAGCCTGCTTATCGAAAATTTATCATTGATTCTAAAGAACTGGAGCGCTGCCGCAGCGAGGAGGCAGGAAATTTACTGGCTGCAGATTTGCATGCAGATGTTTTTTAATTTTAACCGTTTAATTGCTTTCCGACCCGCCGAGGCGATGACCTTGCCTCCGTTTACCCAGAATTCACACTGGCCTCATCTGAGTCACAACTCTGAGAAAAAGGCCGGCGATGTGGGGCGATAACTGAAGCGATATCGGCACCGCGTAGGAGCGCCGACGCAGGGCGAAGTGGGCGGGGCTTAGTGGGAGCGCAGAAAAGGGGCGCCCATCCAACAATCACATGATTTCTGTAACAAGGGCAGATTTATGACCGTTTTCGTCTCTAACGAGCAGAGACGAGAATAAAACAACACACACACACACACACACACACACGTAAGTGTATGCACGCCGCGTGTGCGCCTGTCTCTGGGTAGGTGAGTTGGATAATCCCATGACTCGCCCGACCTCCCCCGTACTTCTGCCAGCAGCGGCAGCGCTGGATTGGCTGAGAGATGGCTGGGGTGGGGGTGGGAGTGGGGGTGGTGGGGGTGGTGGGGGGTGTGGGCCCCAGCAGCGGCCGTGCAGACATTATATAACCTCTGCAGATGAGGGAGCGGGAGCGGCGAAGGAGCGGCGACGGGGGCCAAAAGCGAGAGTTGGAGAAGAAGGAAGGATGTGATGGACTGAGAGGGAGGAAGTGAGAGTAGGGAAAGGAAGGAGGGAGGTTAAAAGTACAGTAAAATACAGAGATTACACAATAAAGATAAGAGTCAGTCAGCAGAAGATTCATTTGACTGTAAAGTATTAAATTAATGTCACTTTAGGAAAGAACTCAACAGGCTAAATATCGAATCCATCTCTGTTTCCTTGGAGGAGACGTTCTAGGTCTGAGGCCCTTTACGCTCCTTATTCCCTGAACTTTGGCTGTTGGTGACGTTTTTAAAGCTTAAACTGTTCTCAGTCTTATTCTGCGTCTGGTTCCAGAAGATTCTTGAAGGCAGGCCCGTTTCAACTCCCAGCGCGACTAAAACAGTTTGTTTTTTTTCGTTGTGCAGCCTTTTCTGCAGACGGCAAACTAGACTAGTCAACCAAAAACCTCATCGTCAAGGGCAGGAATAATAATAAAAAAAAGCAGCTATTCAGCAGCAGCTGTTAAATCTTTTCTCAGTTATTTGTCGCGTGCTCAGATTGGACCGACGTGGGTCGGCTTTCTGAGCGGGCGGTTGGCGGTGTCGGTCATTTTCCATATTTGCTCTGTGAATATTCTCCTCCTTCACCTCTCTGAATAACTCTCCGTTCTCCCACTGCATTCATCTTTCATGTCACATTCGATCCTCCCACACACACACACACACACACACACACACACACACACACACACACACACACACCAAAAACAACGTTGAAGTTACTGGGGAAAAACGTGGCCCAACACAGCTGCTGCAGATGCTGTTTTGCAACTTTTCTTTGCCGCATTAGCGTCATTATATTCCCATGTAAATGACACAAATGTCGCATCTTTTAAGCGAATTAGAAAAAGCCCCCTGCTAATTGGATTCAGCCCATCGACAGCAGAATGAAACGTATAAGGGGTGCGCTCTTTGATCCAGAAATGGGTCACGTCAGCAGAAACGCTGTGATAACCGAATATATTAATGCAACGGTGATGAGATGCGTTAATCCTGCTGCAGCTTGAATGGAATTTATAGTTTGTCTCCTCGAATCATCATTTTCTGTTCTGTTTACGTTCGTCTTTAATAAGACCCGGCGCGCTGGTGAATCACCTCCATGCGGAGCTCCTCCAGAGCGGTGTGGGCGGAGGTTTCTTCCACAGCTTTGAATGCACATCCACGCTTGCACGTCTGCATCAGAGTTTGTGTTCACCTCGCTGAGATCCTTCCCTCACACGGCTCATTTCCGATGTGTGTGTGTGTGTTGAATGTGTGTCAGGGTTGAAGTTGGTTGCCCTCATGATCGGTCCTAATGTGGCATCAATGTGTGCTGCAGGCCTCAGAACCACAGTGAGCAGAATCTGTGTGTGTGTGTGTGTGAGAGAGAAAGATTTTGTCTAGAATAAACACATGTGAAGTATATATATATATATATATATATATATATATATATATATACACACTCTTTCGCTTTCTGTCTCTTTGCACAAACAGAATAAAGCCCAGTTAATAATGAACCAGTGGTGATGGATTAAAATCAGATCGTGAACCTGTTAAACCAGCGAACGTGCAACGTGCGAACATGCACACCTTCACTTCTCCTGGTGTCAGCTGAACCATGAAGGTCGAACCGATAACATACAAAAGCGAAGACGAGCAGGCAGCAGGTTTGCTACTATTAATAGCTCGCTACAGCCGGACTGGATCCACAGTTAAGACCAGAAGTTCTGGAAAAAAAAAGGTGCTGCGTTGGGCGCTTGTGTTCCAGCCAAACCAGAAAAGCAAATTTATAGGTCACAATGTCTTACTTGGTTTCACAAATGTACAACAGAATGACTGTAAGAAACCCTGACAGCAGTGTGGTGAAGCTGTGGTACCGGCTGCTTACAGTACAGGCGGTAAGAATAACGGATGTTTGTTGTTCGATTGAGGTCAGAGTTTCAAATGCGAACATTAGCGCAGCCGTGGAACACCGGCTTCCGTTCCTGCCTGATGCTGGAGATGAGGCCGCTCTGGTCTCACAGGCGTAGATTTAGATTGACCTCGCCTCCTCCGACAGCCGGCCGAGGGCGGGAGAGGGCGGGAGAGGGCGGGAGCCGCCAGCACCCTTCCTATAGACTAGAAGGTAGATGTAAAGGAGACATATCCCTCGTCAGCGAACGCTGCCAAAACCAGTTTCCACCATGATAACACCGCCAGATTCTGCCATGCGTCACACACTCGTCATACTCTACTCTGGCTCTTTGTTTAGTTTATTTGAGGTTTTTTTTGCAGATTTATGTTGGAAAATATACTGTCAAATGCACATTAGAGTCGTCGAATCATAAAAAAAATCTGTAAAATGAAAAATGTGTGTATTTGACATGCGGTATTTGCCTTTTGAAGTGTGTCATGTACTGCAGTATTCAGAGATTCAAGAACTCTGAGGGCATCAGGGGTCAAACTCATGAGTCACGCCTGAGAACGTACGAGAAGATCTTTTAAGTAATTCTCTCTGCTGATGGACACACCCACTAAATACTGCTGATGGGACTGATCAGATCCATCACACCAAACTGTGGATTGACAGTCGAGGTTAAAGGTTAAACTGGGCGGGGTCAGCTGATCCCGCCCAGAGGGGGCGGGACTTTGTATTTACGCGAAAGCAGCCGGAGTAGATCCCACGTGTCCGTGGTGACTTCAGCAGCAGCTCACGGGCCGGCACAGCGCTGCTCTCTCCTCATTCTGATGTTTTTCTGCGTTACGTTGCAGCTTGAACGCAAACGCAGATTAAAATGTGAATCCCAGATGCAGAGATGAAGGCAGAGAGGCGAAAAACCCAAGCAAAGTATTGGAAAAGTTCATCAATAATTCACGACAGCAACTATTATTGATGCGCAGCGTCCCGCCCGGCCTTCAGAGAATATTTAATTACCAATCTTGTATCCACGTGTGTGCACGCATGTCTCTCATTTCACCCTGCAGGATCAGCGATGTCATCAGAGTTGCACGCACATCCCTGAATATCTCCCTCTTTCTTCTCGTTCCTCAGCGTGTCGCCCAGAGCTGCAGACAGCGCCAGCCCGGCGATGCCCGGTCAGTCCAAGCCCGGCGGGCAGAAGATCTGTCTGGTGTGCTCGGACGAGGCCTCGGGGTGCCACTACGGGGTCGTCACCTGTGGGAGCTGCAAGGTGTTCTTCAAGAGGGCCGTGGAAGGTCTGTGTGACGCGCCTGCACCCTTCAAATTGGGCCCAAGCTCAGACGTGACCCGCCGTTAAGAAACCCAAATTCCCACTGTCACCACAGATGACCTCACGCTTGCGTGTTTGTGTGTATTCCACCCTATGCAGCCACACCCTTCATGTCGGGTTTAGCCCGTTTGCGTCCGATCTGGGGCCTTCCACCCAGCAGAGGCACGGTTACACCTCCCTCACCCTGCACGTCGCTGCCTCCATGTCTCCTCCGTCCTCATGCACAGATATTGGCCATTTAAATCGAGCAGTGGGCGCCCTCACACACGGGTCGGTGTTCAGTTCAGGTTCTCGGGCGTTGTGGGACTCCAGCTGGTGCTGACGCGTTTCCCTGAGAATGCATGTTGCAGTCGATCTAGCGCCGGCTGCGATGGATCCTGGCGTCAAGCCAGCTAAGTCAGCGAGCCCTCGGCAGGAGGGATGAGTTAGTAAGATTATAACACGCTAAGTTTAATGAGAGAACTATTGCTGAAGTGGGAGGCGTGTGACTCTAACCTGACAATAACTGCATACTGAAAAAGTTGTATTTGTTTTTTGTTTTTCTCCCCATCTCTGTTCTCCGCTCCTTGTCTCTATGCTGAAGGATGGCGAGCACGACAAAACACAGATGGTAAATAAATGCACCTTTAATACCAGCCACATGATTTTGATGATGCGTTCACTTGATCTGCTGTGTTCCTCCAGCGCTGATAGACTTGTTCTGCATGCGGATGCTCCGACTGGGCCGACCTGCCTGGAAATGATTGCGTGGCCTTCATGTTCTGTTTAGATTGCTCCACCCTATCAAACACTTAATCGCAACTCTGATTCTTCCCCGTCCTCGCCTTTTTTAATCCTTTTAAATGGCCCTCTTTGGATGGAAAAGTGGGATGAAGGCGATGTCGCTCATTATTGTTGGCTCTTCTGTGGGTTTTACCAGCTGACAGCGTCAAATGTTTAGCAAACGCTCGTGATCTGCAGCCTGACATGCTGATAATAGACACACACACACACACACACACACACACACGCACACACACACACACGCACGCGCCCTTGTTAGCAAATCCGGGCTGTAAAGGGGAGAGTGCAAGCTTCGCCGTCTCCTTTGACGCCGCAAATGGCCGCCACCGTTCGCAACGCTCTGCTGTGACATCAACAGTAGCGTTGCTGCTGCTGCTGCTATCCCATTATCGCAGCAGCAACCCGCAGACCCGTGCGCATGCGACCCTCACACGCGCAGTTATATAATATGGGGCTCTGCCCGTGTTTGGTTGGGTCAGGCCGGTGGGGGTCAGTCCAGCAGAATAAACAAGTGACATCGTCAGATGTTCTCTGCACCTTGAGTTCAACTGAACGTGTTTAGAGTGAATTTCTAGGTGAGTTATTTTTAGTTTTCCCTGCAGTCTTTGTTCGCTTCTGCTGCTGGACGGCCTCAGAACTTTCACCCATCTTTACGTAAGACCCGGGGATGGTTTGGCATTAAAGGCAGCTACTGTTGGGTCCTAATTGGATTACACAGGCATTTCTTGGACCGTTTTGCTGTTGTCCATCACATTTTCTGCAACGGATTAGGAACAAAAGTCCCTTTACACAACATTTTTGCACATTTTTAGATTTGTCCTACGCTCACTCTTGTTTTGGTGACACATTTAGTGGTTCTTCCACTTTCCGAGCTGAAAATGGATCGCTGGAATGAAGGGCGGCGGGGGCGTCCGTGCGTGCCTGTAGACACCGTCTCACTGTAGGCCGGCATACTACTGGCAAAGGGAAGCGCGGACGTCTTAGAAAATGGATCTTAGCTGGAGATGACAGCAGCCTGCACTGCAGAGCTCACTAGGAGAACAGCCAGGAAGTTTATCTGATTTGTTAAAGATGGACGTGTTTAGCCCCCTGCTGCGGAGTGTCCTCTAATCTGTCATCTATCTGTCTTTTTGTGGTTTTTTTCCACATTGCTTATTAAAATGTTTAAGATATTAATTATAGTGGTTAAACAATCCTTTGTGATCCAATATTTCCCCTCTGACATTGATAGACTCTTTCTATGTGATGAACACCAGAGAGTCTGACGCTGATTCTCATTTCTGCGTAAAAGCAGCTTGAAAAAGACGCCTCTGGCTCAGACGGACATGCTTCTTTCTCGCCTCTCTCGCTTGCTTGGGCAGTTTGAAACTCTTGGGGCTGTGGAAATGAACCGGTGTGGATCTGCTCTCTGATGCCAGGTTGCCCAGGCTCCTCCTTCACCACCTGCTCCCTCTGTCTGTCTCTTGGCTCCGCAGGCCAGCACAACTACCTGTGCGCCGGGAGGAACGACTGCATCATCGATAAGATCCGCAGGAAGAACTGTCCGGCCTGTCGCTTCAGGAAGTGCCTTCAGGCCGGGATGAACTTGGAAGGTGAGCGATCCGATCCGATACTCAAGAGCGGAAGCTTCCTCGCCACAATCCTTTATGGCAGCCAGGTTGAGAAAGTTTCGTCTGAACGCGCGGGTGTGGGTCAGATGGGAGCGGGGGAGAGGCGGAGGCAGAGAGGGGGATGCGATACACATCTGCACGTCACCACAGAGCTATAGACAACCGCCAGGAAGGCTATTAGTTGCCATAGAAACTCCAGGAAAGAAATTAGAAAGGTAGAGTTGGGAAAGGAAGTCTCATGTTATTGGGTCGTCTCTGAACGTGTGGCGCGCTGTCGTCAGGCAGCCTTTGCTCTGCTGCTGCTGCTGCGTGTTTGACACGTACATCAGACAGCAACGTCAGACCTGTAGGATCATGTGATCCTTCAGCTGACAGGAAATCTGCCCCCTGTAGTCTTTTAACAGAGCAGGTAATCCAATTATCGCTGTCCTTCCATGGAAAGCCTTTGCATTTGTGCGATTTAGAGACGTATGGATTGAGCCTCTCTACTGATGCTTTTAATCCAAATCAACCTCTCCTCTCCCCACCCCTCCACCCCTCCACCCCTCCACCCCAGCGAGAAAAAACAAGAAGCTGATCAAGATGAAGATGCAGCGTCCGGCCAGCTCTTCCGAGCCCATCAACATGCCCGTTCCGGTCATCCCCAGGAGCATGTCCCAGCTGGTGCCCACCATGCTGTCCGTGCTCAAGGCCATCGAGCCCGAGATCATCTACTCGGGCTACGACAGTACGCTGCCGGACACCTCGTCCAGGCTCATGAGCACCCTGAACAGACTGGGGGGGCAGCAGGTCATCTCTGCTGTCAAGTGGGCCAAGTCACTGCCAGGTAAGATTCCAGGTTCCTGCCTCCCACCGGTGACCAGTAGGAGGGAAGGTTGCACGGGTGCATTCTGGGATTTGTAGTCACAGGAATACATTATCTTGTACGCCAGCAAATAAAGACTGTAAATGTATTCAGCTTCTCCGCCGATAAATGAACCTCCTAGTAAACAAAGCAGATACTTTTCCAAATAATCAGCGTTCTAAAGTCTGGACGGCATGCAGAAGAAGCAGCATTTGGTAAACTGTCCCAGGGGTGAAACAGGGTCTTGCAATATTCATTCTCAGTCAAATTTGGCTGCAAGCCCATTTAAACAAGTTTAAGTAATCAGTTGGGACCTTCTGTGACTCACTAAAACGGATGAGCAAGCCGGTTTTTTTAACGTTCTTTATGGCTGAAGTGCCAAGAACATGAAATACTGAGCAGCTGTGTCAAAGCCTGACCTCCATTCTGGCTGTAATTGCAAACAAAAGGATTAGCCAAAGAAAAGGGTTTCATTTTCTGCCGATTGGGGGAGTTGTTTTTAACACTCGACCCCCTGCTGTGTCTGCTTCTCTGCCACACAAATTCAAATCTTGGATTTCTAATCTGGAGTTTGAATGCAGGCCTGTTTGTTTCCGCTAAAAGGCAGTTTTCCACAACCCACATAAATCACGAAGGAGGAGACACATGACTGGATAATCGCCTGAGGAATTCGTGGGGAGCGCCTCTCTTCTCTCCTGCCGTTATTGTTCCTACCGAGATATTCAGGATGGCTTTGAGGAGCTATTAATGAAGCTGTGCGGTAACAGCTTTTATCATGAGCAAGAGTGTAATCAGGGGAGAACCTGGCTCCAGCTCCTCCTGCGGGCGCGGTCGCTGAGGCGATAGTGACGGCGAGCTGTTACGTAAGAGAGCTCTGAAACGACCGTAACGTGGAGGAGCTTTCATCCCAGGCTTCGGTGAAGAGGCTTCAAACGTTTGCCGCTTCTGTTTGCAGACACTTTTGCTGAAAGACGCAGATGCTCTCTTTTCAGTTTCAGCTGTTTTGACGCTGCCGCTTCCGTCCTGCGAAGGCTCCAAACAGCTGAAGGACTGGAAGAAAGCCTCTGACGAGCGCACCAAGGACTCATGCCTCTGTGAAATGTTTCCCTCCCAGGTTTCCGCAACCTTCACCTGGACGACCAGATGACCTTGCTGCAGTGCTCCTGGCTCTTCCTCATGTCCTTCGGTCTCGGCTGGCGCTCGTACGAGCAGTGCAACGGCAACATGCTCTGCTTCGCCCCCGACCTGGTCATCAACGAGTGAGTGGAGCGGGCGTTGGCGTCCCCGCTGACATCAGGGCCGGCTGCATTCTTCTGAGGCCGGCGCTGGAGTTAACCCAGGCCAGGGCTGCGGCTGACATTCCAAACTGGAATTCTTCAGCCGAAGCGCAGCTAAATGCACACAGCAACATGTTCTTGGCTCAGCTAAAGGGAGCTCGGCTCATGAAACGTCCATTTGTTACAGTCGATTAGGATAAGGTGGTTTTTTTCACGGAGGTGGACGCTCTTTACGGACGTTCTGTAAGCGCTCCGTCCTTTGATATTGGAAATATGTAGAACTAAAGGTCTGAGCTGTGGGGACTTCCTCCCGCTGGTAAAAATGGATGTGCGAGAAGGGGGGGGGGAAAGTCTGAGCCGGCACAGCTGCAGCTGGTCAGAGCAAACACAGCTCTAAATCTGGGGCTGCCTGCTCGCTCTGGAGCGCGTACCTTTATCGGCTCCTGAGGTGGGGGGCGGTGGGTGGGGGTCGGGCTGTGAAAATCCATCCCAGCTGACCTCATACTCGGGGTTTTTCTGCCGTGCAGCTGGAGCTGCTCCACTGCTGGAGCTGTTTGTTTGAGGATTGAGAAACAGGATGAGCGATGGAGCTTTTTGAGCTAATCTTTGCCCTTCTCTCTCCATCTCTCTCTCCATCTCTCTCTCTCTGTCTCTCTCCCTCCCGCCGTCTCGGCTCCATCAGGGAACGCATGAGGCTGCCCTTCATGAACGACCAGTGTGAGCAAATGCTGAAGATCTGCAACGAGTTTGTGAGGCTGCAGGTGTCCTTCGAGGAGTACCTCTGCATGAAGGTGCTCCTGCTGCTCAGCACAGGTAATTCCATCCCTCCTCTAACGCCGGCGGCCCTGCAGCTGCACTCCGACTTGGACCAAAACGCCACAGTCCATTTTCCATTGTTACGTGACATCGACCCAGCGTCACGGGAGGCGCAGGGTCATTTTTATTTTTAGTGCGCAGATGGCAGCGCTTCTGGTTCTGAGTGACACACTCTTTTCTTTATAGCCACAGCAGACATGAGCAGCCCTGCCGAGAAAACCCAATCTAAAGTCAGCCGTGTCAGATCTGGCGGCACCTGCTGGTCAGAATGCAGATTGCAACAATTAATACCCTCAGTGCAACTTTGATTTAGCTGCAGGGACTGAGAGATGAGTGCCTGGTTTTATGTTTTCCCTCATCGCTCCAGGTTTGTTCATGCGACACTACAAACGTGAGGCTAATGGCGGCTGTCAGCTGTGCCCCGCGTGAGACCAGGCTGATGGGCTTGATCTACCGTGCGCGCTCTAATTGACCAAGACTGTTGTAAACACGTCCATTATGATTTATTGAAATAATCAGCAAAGGGGTTGGGTGGGTTTGACCTCACCTTCACCTTCGCCTGGTGGTCTGTGGTGGTATTGCAGCTCCTGTGTGATTTTGAATTGCGTGGAAAGTGAAATTACAGAAAGTCAGCAGCTCTTCAGAGGATTTTTTCCTTTTGAAGAGGCCAAAGTAGCAGCTGCCTTCCATTCAACCTATGTAATTATCACCGTTACAATCTGCAGGAAATCATTTTTAGCACCTCGCATTTTGCCGGGAAAGGACGCATTTGAGAGCCATTATTGCCGAGGAAATGCCATTTCCATACCGAGCCTCGGTCACGTTTTTGAACTATTTCCATCCGGCCGCCTCGGGGATGGAAAAGCTATTAAGTCAGGGCAAACGGTTCAGGCCTTTTAATCGTTTCTCATGAGTGGAAATAAAAGGCAGCTTCTGGGACACGACTGGAGACGCTAGCGCATCGAGCTGCGAGTGACGGGACGCCTTCTCTTCTCCATCGCTCTCCGCCCGTTGTTGGTCTTGGGCGGCTGTTTGCGCTTGTTTGCCAGCTGAATCACGGTGAACTCTGACTGTTCGCTCCGCTCTGGGTCATGAACGGACTCACCCGAGTCCTGCGATCGCCCTAACCGCTGGCGCCCCCTCGCAGCTTTGGCAACACTTGTTTACACTGATAAAGACTTTTAATTCGAAATGGGACAATAAAGGGTCCCGGTGAGACACATGACCTTGGATTTGTACTTTTCCAGGCTAATTTACCTTTCAGCCTTTAAAGGTCAGACCCGTGTTTGTGTTGCAAAAACGCAGTGTTTAAAGAGCGAGCCGAGGCCCAGGCTGGTCACGCTTGCGTAAAAAAGACCTGTGGGCGTGAAACAGGAAGTGCCATCTGTTTTTACTCTCGGCCCGGACATGCGCGCGGACAGGCTGCGTCCAGCACCGCGGCCCGGCGATTCGCCCACATAAACAGGCCGGTTTGCTACCCTTCCTGGCCTTACATAACCACCCAGCCGGTAACTGGGACTTGGCCCGGCCTCAGATTTGGTCAGACGTTGGCGGTCTGCTGCGGTCGCCATGACGCGTACCAGCGCCAGCGCCGCAGTCCCGACGCTCGCGCGTGCGTCTCCAGCGCGCCGCCGTTAACGCTTCGCTCCGGTGAGTCACCCACGTCTGTGTTTGTGAGCAGTCCCCAAGGACGGTTTGAAGAGCCAGGCGGTGTTCGATGAGATCAGGATGACGTACATCAAGGAGCTGGGAAAGGCCATCGTCAAGAGGGAGGAGAACGCCAGCCAGAACTGGCAGCGCTTCTACCAGCTGACCAAGCTGCTGGACTCCATGCAGGAGGTCAGACGCCCTCCCGCAGCCGCCGTTTGCCGATCGAGCTCGCACGTGCATGCTGACGCGCTTGTGTCTCTTCCAGATGGTTGAGGGGCTCCTCAAGTTCTGCTTCTACACCTTTGTGAATAAAACCCTCAGCGTGGAATTCCCGGAGATGCTGGTGGAGATCATCACCAACCAGATACCAAAATTCCAAGAGGGAGGCGTCAAACCTCTGCTTTTCCACCAGAAGTGACTGCCTTAAACTGTGAAGCGATGCCTTAAACTCCCGCCCCGCCCCGCCCCGCCCCGCCCCGCCCCGCCCGTGACCTCCCTGCTGACCTTTCGCCCTGCACTCCCGACCTCTTTCGCTTGTGTTGATCATCTTGAGTGGATTCCTTCGGGGGCCCAGAGTGGGAATTGGGACGGTCCCTCCCACGGACGCGGCCGTTCAGGCCCGATCTCGGCGGGCCTCACCGCCCCGGCCCCAGACTTGGCGAGGCGGGATCACCCGCTGACGTGTAGCCCCACCCGTCAATCAAGCAGCAAGAATTTTTACGCCAGGTGAAATGTGTGGAATGTCTTTCGGACATGCCGATCTCGGGAAGCCCGCTTTGTTTCCAGCCCCATCATCTGTCCGAAGCTCTCTCTCCTCAGGTCTCTCTCTCTCTCTCTCTTGCTCACTCTCTCCCTCTCTCCCTCCCTCCCGCCTGCTGTTTTAACCATCGAGCTGCCAAAGGGAACTTGCGTTCCCTCCTTTGATCGGACGACCGCCGCCGGCTCAGCTCGTCCCGATCTCCCCCCCCCGCCTGTACGTGGAGAATGTAGTGAGTGTTCACTTTCCCCGAGAACTGAAAAAACAAACTCTGATGTTTCTCTTTTCAGACGTGACTTAGCTCTGCTCATTTCTGAAATAATCCAAATCGGAGGGGGGGGGGCAGCTCAAGGGAATTTTTTGTTTTGTTTCAAGCGTTTTGGAATTTCCCTGGTTTTATGCAGTTGTGCATCTCCGGCCGCGCTTACACACGAGAGCGTAGAGCTTCTGTGGAGACGCGCTAGCTCAGCAAGATGTTTACATTATCATGTGTTTCAGAAGGGAAAAACAGTGCCTTTGGAAGCTCTTTATAGCCATCTTCTCTTCTGTGTCTCTTTGTTAACAAAGCATGAGAATGAAATTCACATCCATCCTCTGTTTTTGCTGTTTTGAAATGTTGGTGGTTTCCGCATTCCTCCTGAGCCGTTGGCCTTGAAATCCAAGAAAATAACACCCAAAAGTAGCTGATTTTCCGCCGTTCGAGTGTATTCGATGGGCTGGTTTTTGCGGTGGAAGCCGTCAGACTTTCTCAGCAAATGTTGACGGTCCATCCAAATATTTTAGCAAGTCTGTAGCAGCTGCGATAAACGGCCACCAGAGGAATCCAAACAGGGGGGTTCTGGGGGCTTCGGCTCGGGCTGCAGGACTCCTGCGTTCTGCTGCGCTCACACAAATCAGGTTTCCGGAACCCGAGCGAGTGTGTACGTTAGCCGAGGCCCAGCTGTGCTGCGTGGACGCTGCGAAAGTCCGAACAGACGGACCGTTAACGGCAAACCACCTGTTCCCGATGGAGGAATTGCACATTTGCTTTGTCCAATCCAAGCCCTCCGTGTGTGTGTGTGTGTGTGGGGCGGGTTGGATTTCACGGCTCGATTATTTAAAGTCTTTGAATTCCCCACCAGAATGTATTTTTCACTCTAGAATTGTGAAAAAATGAAATTACAGGGCCAACGGAATGCACTTAGAATAGTCTTTAACGAGCTTCATCTCGATCAGGAAAGCTAAATTAGTATACGTTTGATTTTTCTATTGGATTCCAGCTTTGGAATTCTGTTCTCGATGTGTGTTTCATCCCTGAAGCTGAACTTTGCTTTGGATAACTCATCAGAGCTCAGGCAGAACGTGAACATGGGGCTGTTTTTACTCTCTTACAACTGAAAAAAACGGGTTTTCACCGCTGAAAACATAAAAAAACGAACCCAGATCATCTCCTGACATTGAAACGGAGCCTGCGCATCTTCTCAGTGCACGTAGACGGTATGATTGTCCCAGTTTGGGGTCAGCTAACAACAAAATCAGCCTCTTTTTCGTTTCTAGATCACCAAATTGGTCCTTACGACAAACAGCATCACGACTTGGATGTCGTGGAAGCAGCCCTGGTTTCACGTGCACGTGTTCCACTCGTGTCAAACGTGATCGGCTCTAGTGCATCTTTCTTTCTTGCTGTGTCAAAGACCGACTGTTTGGCTGAGCTTTGATGATTCAAAGGTGTAACTCGAGTGCGTCGACACCAGCTTAAATGTACAGACGGTGATTAAGGTCGCGGACGGGT
Organism: Arothron firmamentum; assembly: GCA_016586285.1. Classification (NCBI taxonomy): domain Eukaryota; kingdom Metazoa; phylum Chordata; class Actinopteri; order Tetraodontiformes; family Tetraodontidae; genus Arothron; species Arothron firmamentum. The sequence continues at coordinate 287,390 of BJFM01000105.1, forward strand.
GGCAAATTCCAGGACGTAGTTGGAGATTTTCCATGGGAAGCTGAGCTCGTTGGAAAAACTGATACATGGATGAGTCAAAGTCAGCAGCAAGCTAGCTCGCTGGTGACTAGCCTCGACAGGTGTCAATCAAAGTTTGTAAATTGGCTTAGCATTAGTTATTCAGTGGCTGTATAAATAGTATCTTTTCTTTTTTCTTTTTTTTAAATCAGTAAGGTTTAAGTGAAATGATTAAAAATCTCTCTGATTTTTAATCATTTCTTATATTCCCATGGAAGGTTTCCATGTAACACAATGGAACTCTGCCAACAAAAAAAAAAGATATAAAATGAGTAAATTTATGAGAGACATATTTTTTGAGATTCACTGTATTTTTGGAAGGTGACAGCAATTTCATACACATGTAATGTAAAAAAAAAGATTCCTACCAGCTTAGGTGATGGCCAAAGACAGTACTGGGCGCCAACTTGATCAGGAAGTTAGAGCACAGTGCCGAAGCAGATCTACTTTCCTCACTTTTACGTTCTGCCTAAAACTATGACTGTACAGCTTTCCTACCCTTTATTCTTAGTGGTATCGCAGTGGGACGCACGGCGGGCTTTTAATGCATATAAGCCATTATTTAATAACAGCCATCGTACTTCTAATCTGCCTTTCTGATGATGTACAGTCGCTTGCGGCGCACGTGGGGGGGGGTGGTGGTGTTGGGTGGGGGGTTCTCACTCTGAAGACGCGACTGAAGCGTCTGCTTGGGTGACCTTTGTGATCAGTATTATACGTGTTTCCAGGTGGGGGCGATTCAGACGAGCAGCTTCTCTGTAGGTGTAACCACATCCCCCCGCCCCCGCCCGCGCCCGCTCATATATAAATGCCATAGGTGTATATAGCAGTGCTGACATCCAGTCAAAGATAAACTTAAGAGCACCTATTCCTGCAAACTATTTTTACAGTCAACTCCACTTTTATTCCCTCTTGTGCTTTCAGGTGTGTGACTAAAGGCCTTGTGAAAAGGAGAAAGCGAGCCATAGATTACAATTCAGGACACTAACTTAACATATTTTGCTGTTTTGGACACATCATATCGTTTCCATTTTTGAACAAGTCATAAAAGTACATACCCCCCCCCCCCC
>BJFM01000105.1:288554-312428 GCA_016586285.1 Arothron firmamentum
TTGTTGGTCTGTGTTTGATAAAGGTAGGTGTGCTAAGTGTCTCGTGACGTGAAGTGTGTTTTCTCTGGAACAGTCACTGTTTTAAAGGAGGGAGTGGGCAGAAGGCAGGATGAACTGGAGGCTTTCAGTCCTTCCAGGGGTGACCAAAGCGGGGGGGGGGCAGGGACGTCGGAAAGGAGTATTCAGGCAGTTACTTTCAAGTAGCGCCCGTTAGAGCTTTTATTTCTTTCTTTATTTTTTTTTAAGGCTGGGCTGTGGAGCTATTTTACATTGCTGTGAAAACATAGTGGTCACATTAAATATATAAAGAAGAGAAATATATAAAGAAAAGAAAAAAAAAGATCTACCAGAGCCTGATGAAATTGCACTACCTTCATTACAGGTTAAAGTCTATTTTGTATGATTGACATGCAGATATCTTCACAGATTCAGAGCAGATCGCGTCTCACTGGTACATAAGGCTGTCATGTTCGTATTTCAGTTATGTAAATGTAATCGAATGTTTAAAGAAACGTTGGTTTATAGAAGTTTGTTTTACTTCTGTATTACACCCTTTTCTGTAGTCAGTGTCAATATTTTCACCTACTTGATTAAATGTTGAAATAAGTCACGGCCATAGTTTGTTTTTTAAGAATTCTACAACTGGTGCGACTGGAAATTTGCCCCCCAGTAGAGGAGAGCGGTGAGAGACGACATCCACAGGCGTCCACAGACAATCCCCACCCGCCTGGAGAAATCCAGACGGTTGCCATGGCCACCAGTAAAGGTAAACTTCATTTCTATCGGACTATAGGCAATTAGCTACAACTAAGCTGTGCACCTGAGGGCACCCAGAGCACAACAGCCCCTGCAGACGCCAGCGCGGGTGACCCCAGCGCGGGTGACCCCAGCGCGGGTGACCCCAGCGCGGGTGACCCCAGCGGGCGCGCAGAGCATCTGACGTCATGTGACCGTCATCAACATCTGCTTCCACGCGGGAATGAAAAGACAGGCGGAGGTGAAAAACAGCTGTTCGACACTTTAATTCAGCAAAATCTCTTCACTTTACCAAACCACTGGGCAGAATTTAAGGCTGTAGATGGACTGAAAGGGTACAATCATCTGGGCAGGAAACCAAAGGGATAGAGGAATTAAGTTAGTATGCTAGAAATACAAAATATAAAATTTCAGACTTAAAAAATTATCTTATCAAAGGGTGCTGGATTATTTACACGATTGATAAAACACTTCAAATACAGTTCAGGATTGCGCCTTTAGGAGTCTCATAAATAAGAAGTTCCGGTCTGAATGAAGTAGTCTCATTTCACATTTGATTTTTTTTTTTTTAACTTCCTTTTTGACTTTCCAATAAAGATGCATTTAAAAGGAAAATTCAGAGCCAAGAAAGTTGAGGAAAGTCCACCAAGTGTTTCAAGCATGGCAGGTTAGCTTCCTGAGCCTCCCTGGAGAACACAGTTGCACCCGCGAGATCGAGATCCAAACTCCGTGGAAACCTCAGCACCACAGAGGGCGCTGGACCCGATTATCCCCAACAAGAGAGCGTTAGCGCAGCGAGGCCTCACGCCTGGGCTCATGCTAGCCAGCGGGGACCGCTCCCCCCCTCCCCCCCGCCTCCGCCGCTCTGGAACCAAAGACCTTCACGTTTGTCTGAGAGGCCTTTGCAGTCAGAAATGAGGAGAAACGCTCTGATCTGCAGGTGAGCTGTCGTCGATGGTCTCCCGCTGCTGGGCCGGGGCTCGGATACGTTAGCCAGGTCGTCCCAGACCAGCACCAGCACAAACCCAAACGCAACCACCGCTGAGGAACGCAGCGTCCTCGCCTCCACGGTGCAGCAAAGGTCAAAGGTTTGCTTTCCTCTCCTGCACCATCACCTCGGCCATGTCTGCGAGCAAAGGCGGCAAATTCATCAGCCCCGCAGCTCAACACCCATCAGCTCCATTCTTAAAGCGATTCACACACACACACACACACTCTGACACACATTCCTGGCTCGCTATGACATCAGCGTCACGTGGACTGGAAGTCTTCCACGCTAATCCAATAACAGCCAGAACCACAGGGGTTTTTTTTTTTTTTCCAGTGCAATTAATCAGTCTCGTCTGTCTAACCGATGCTGCTGGGTCCAGTTTCTGCTCCCAGTCTAAAGAGGAATGAGGTGGGATCTTTGTTCTAATGGCATCTGCTCAGCCTGCTCCGGTCAAACATGGTCATCATCAGAACACCAGTCTGTCCAGTCTTCTCCTTTGGTCCTGGACTATAGAATCTCCACGTAGTTTTCTGGTATCAGTCCCGTGCGGCCGTCCAGAGTCCCCTCCAGCCACCCGGGCTCCCTGGAGACGTGAACTGAAAGCAGAGGGAAGCACACGGAGACCTCAGCGGTGCACCAGAGGGTGGAGAAATGAGGAGAAATAAGTTCTCTGCTGAGTCCTAACGGAGGTTCTACAGGCCATCAGCTCCAGGTGTTGCTGTAAGGTTGCGGTTACACACGTGTGTGTGTGTGTGTGTGTGTGTGTGTGTCCGTGTGTCCCTCATGGCTTCCACGTCACTGCAGCTACGCGAGAATTCAGATCTGTGCAAGAGGCTCGCTGGAGCGTGCGCCTCCACTAAACTAGGAAATAAGCCGATGGTTCACCGGAGTTAATTTAGAGGAAATATCAGCCAGGAGTCGCATCCAAGGCTGCTTGTGTAACCTCAGGAATCACTGGATAAAAATGAACAGAAGAGGAAACAGTCTGGAGGTTGAGGACTTGGACGTTCCCTCTGTGCCCCAGACATCAAAGCCGGACTCACCGTTCTCAAAGATGGTTCCGGCTATGAAGGACAGCTCGGACTCGTGCTCGGCCTTACAGGCGTACAAAGCTCGGGCCTTTTTGCCAGCGATGCTGCAACGACAAGACAGAGCAGAGCGCCGTGGGTTGACAGGGAGGGACGAAACTAACCAGCCGATTACGTCCAACTGGAACCAAACCCGGAGACCCCAGACCGGCGTTGACTCACTGATGTTTTGAAGTTGGTTAATGACTAAAAATGACATGTTCAAACAATCCAATAAAAACATTCGATAGATGCTCTTCAAAAGTTCCCTGAACTTTAACAACACCGAAAACTGACACGGGATGCTTGGGAAAGGTCAAAGGTCACAGTCTCGTGTGTGGTGGCATGCGCTGGCAGGGATAATTCTGGCGCAGGGCGCTGCGAGCAGCCAGCTGTGGAAACACGGCGAGCTTAAACAAACCCGCGTGGACCGACCTGACAGGCGATGAGTCGCTGGAGGCGGAGGAGATCCGCTGAGGGCTGGAGGGGGCAGAGAACATGGGCCAGGAGGGCGAGCGTGGCGAGGCGGGACTCGGAGACGGCGCGCTGGCAGACAGGACAGGCGGCAAAGTGAGCAGCTGTTCTTTACTGGAACACATGTTCAATCATCGCACGAGCTTTCTCACCTGGCCGGGACGCTGCTGCGGCCTTTAGGGTTCAGCCTGCAGGGCAAAAAAAGAGACAAAGTGCACAAATAAAACCACATCTGATGAACTCATCAGCATCTGATCTGCACTTGGCGACAACAACAGGCGAAAGGTCCCGAGGGGGGCCGACGGTGTCAGATTTCAGCACTGGGCGACGAAGAGAGCAGCAACATGAGGAAGCACGGCTGTCTTTCAGATCTCTGACACCCAATCAGAGCGCCACCGTACGCGCGCTTGTACACAAGTGATTCGGAGCTAAAAAAAACAACAACCAAGGTGATAAGTTCATAATCACAGCAGGGGCTCAGCATTAACGGCTCATTACTGCAGCTGCATCACTATCTGGCTGCAATCCGCCAGCTTCCTGGATCATATACTTGCTGCTCAGTTTAAACCTCACAGCAGCGAAAGAAGCATCGCTCGATACCGTGGGCCGCGTCCAGGGGAAAGCATGAAAATGCAGAAGCACCAGAGCAACAGACTTTTTCTTTCAGTGTTATATCACACCACACAGTGAGGATGTGCAAAAACAGGGGGGAAAAAAGGCTTTTTTTCTCACTAATTAAATTTCATGCAGCAGTTATTTCAAAATAAAGCAATAACCACGGAAAGATGACATCTGAGAAGGTGTCTAACGTATTTCCTCACGCACGATTTTCTGGGTCCCTCTGGGTCTCACAGTAAGCCCAGAGCCTGGGACAAAGAAGGACGGAGGAAAGCACAGCCTGCAGATAAAAATCTGAGATTCTGAGGATTTATTCATTTGAAACTGACACACTTAACTAGAACTAAGTTTAAGTCAATTTTGAAACAAATTGGAGCCATGACAAAGAGGTTCAAACCAGAGTAACATGTTTTAATCTGTGAACTCTGGCAGGCCCAGATGATGTAATTACACATAATAATGCCTCTGTTCTTTCTGGCAGACTGGAGCACCATTATGTCATCATGATTAAGCATGAAAACAACGGCTGGACTATTAAAAGAGTCAAAACTCTGGGCAGAAACCTTGAGCAGGACCCGGCTGATAGGGGGACCCTCCTGCTGATGGCCGACCAGGTAAAGAAGGAGGAGGAGGAGGAGGAGGAGGAGGGGCGACCACTGAGCTAAAGACGCTGAGATCACACCCAAATCTTGAAGTCCTCCACTTTCTCCTGTCAGCTCCTTTCAGCTGTGCTCCATATCAAATATTTAACTATGGGGTGCATGGCGTGCAAATACCACGTTTACGCTTCAAATTTCAGTTGTCAGAGGTGTCATGGTGTCCAAGAACCTGAAGGTAACAAACCACGAGAGCTGTTCAACAAACTCCAGTATGTATCGACATAGTTTTCATTTGTTTCTATATGGCAAAAATTCCATTCGTTTATGTTTAATAGGCCTTCCAGCAGCAGCTGACTCACCTTGATAATGAGAGAGGCTGGAATGTGGCGATAAAAATAAGAGAAAAACAGCAATATATTCAAACAAGTTACTGTGGAGTCAAGTGGCTGATCGAGTTCCTCAATAATGACGTTTCCTCTCCCACAAGAAAAACAAGCTTGGACTCGTATGAACAGAACTGAATGTATCATCAGCCTGACTGGAATTTAGAGCTTCTGAGGAGCCTTTGTTGACCCGCAGGCTGGCCGTTCCTGGAGGAACGGGAAGCTCAGTTCCAGGCGCTCCTCTATCATGTGTGCAGATGCATTTGTCGCCTGGTTAGGAAAGCATGTCATTAATTAAGTGAAAATGTTTCTAATGTTGCCAATGTCTAATGTCAACAACAACAACAACAGCAGAGCTTCAGTAAACACTGATCTGTGTATTTGTGTACGCGCCGTGATTTGGGCCATATTTGAAGAGGAGTAAAGTGTATGATCCATCCAAACATGTTTTCTCTGTGTCTTGACAATATGGGTGCATCTCATCTGGCTTTGGGAGCTCCTTTAGGGCTCACACTTCATTCACAAACAAACAAAGGAGGCTGTAAAAACAGCTTTTCCCCTCCAGCCAAGTGCATCCCTACTGTATGATCAGCTGAACAGCCAATATAAATATATATTACAGGTCCGCCTGTATGTACCTGCAAGACAGGAAACAAGGCTCCCCCGGCGAGACGTTTGCTATAGAAATCTTCCCTGAGCAAATACTCAACACCTGGAGCTCAGAAATACTCGTGCGATAAAATGACGGAATGAAGATGACAGAATTGAGAAGACAGAAGAGGATGGAAAACAGTCAATGAAAGCGTGCAGTTGTCTAGGCAACGGCAGGCGGCTGACAAAAGTCTGTTTTTCTGTGGTGAGGGTGGATGAGATGCTTGAGGTCTTCACAGGTGGATGACAACGGGCTGGTTTGTCGAAACATAACGGATGAATTAGTCATGTGATTACGGGTGTGTGTTTGCCTTTACACACATGTAGAAACACACAAACATACCTATACAGCACTTCACGTTAGCTGATACGCAACCATCTAAAGAACTCCAGGGTTCTTTGTGGTAGTGTGGTACAACTTCTGTTGTGTTGTCACTGTTGCAGCTGAAGTGCAGTTCCTGTTTTCCCTGAACGTTGGTGCTTTAGGGATTTCAACTGAAGACCTGACAATTTTTAGACTGGTTCCCTTTAGTTTTAGGCCCCTGTGTGTGTGTGTGTGTGTGTGTGTGTGTGTTTGTGTGTGTAGGTGCGTGCGTGGCGTTACGTGGACATCAGATAATCCTGAATAATTCCTCCCACTCACAGCGAGCTGGGCCGCATCTGCCGGGCGTCCGGCTCTGCGTCATTGCTGTTCAGGCTGTGTCTCGGGGTGCGACCTTGACTGCTGCTGTTGCTACCGGAGCTGCTGTTGCAGTCGGCCGACGGCAGCTCAGCAACTGTTGCGCTGGCCAGGCTGTCCCTCTTTTCACCTACAAGGACAAAGGAAACAACATTAAGCGCCCTCGTCCAACTCTAGGCTCCAGGACTTAATATTCAAGGCGTCCATCAGTGTCCTGCTCTTTCTTACACCAGCTACCCGCTGGACGCAAAAAAAATACATGATACTTTGAATGTGGCTGCTTTTCTTTTTCTTTTTTTTTTTTAATCATTTATTTAAATGATCCGAACAAGTGGGGTTCACCTTTTAGGGAATATGTCGGGGTGTGGAAGAGTGTGAGAGGCCTCTCGCTGCAGGAGGGAGCTTTACTCTCGGTGCTTCTCCGCCTGGTCAGGTTTAGCTGCAGGTTGCTGGAACCAGTTGCAGAACTTGGAACGTCCTTGAATATCTGCAAGAGCCAGACGGCGCCGGTTTCAACATCGCTGACATGCTATTTCATGTCAATTTTATTCCAAAAAGCTAATAGGACTACTGACATCAGGGATTCTAAATGTCCCAGCCCATTTCCAGCTGTTTTTTTTTCCCTTCGCTGAGAAGGAAACGAATGTCGATCAGTGTTTGTTCTGTCTGCGTAGATCCAGGTATGGATCAGGTAAGGCTATTAAGCTGAAGTGTTTCATTTCAACCAGACAATGAGTATGCTTTGTATGTACAGTGCTAGACTGGAATGACAAACAATTTATCCGTTGCCATGGTTGCAACTATAAGCAGCTTGGCTTTTATTTAGGCTGCCAGGACCTAAAGCTGAGAGTGAACCCTGTACAGAGTACAGATTGTTATTTTTAGGTAATTACGTTTATGATTACTGTCATTGTTACTATGTTTTGGTCATTATTGCATTAATTTTTTGATCCCATTGTTATACATTTGTGCGAGCATACGCATCCTTCTTACCCTCTCGTGATGTTCTATGAGGATCTCAACCACAATGTTCTGAAACTTGATATCCATGATGGCGGCCACCGTCTCCTCCTGTGGGCGGAGCAGAGTCGGCCCGAAGACCACGCCCAGGTTGGCGACCGTCATCAGATTGTGCTGATCGTGACTGGCCACGCTGTTGGAGACGGGAACCAGGTGCAAGGCAACATTTTAAGGTTTCATTTCAACGATGGGTCAAGCAGGTGCTCAGTCTAAAGCGCCTGCTAACGCTTCACACCTCAGCATTTTTTAAACTATTACACAGCCTGTGTTAGAGGCTGACATTTAATTATGAGCCAAAATAGGCGCGCGAATGGCCTCACGTTCACCCGGGACACAAGTCTAGACAAAAACACATTAAGACTGTTCAACAAAATTACAATATGTTCTCTGGTAACTGCTGACAGTCAGGGAGTGGAAACAGCTTGAAACAGCATCAGTAAAAAGGAGGATGTTTATTTTATGGAGTGAGAATGAAAAATGACGGCTGTCCAAAGCGTCACAACACAACGCTACCAGTGATTTGACAGCACTGCCTAATAGAAGTTGTTGTGTTATTAATGCATCTTCATCCATGTTGTATTAGCATGGCTGCAGTGATCATGTTGTCTTATAACTTAGAAATATTTAAATAAAAAAAGAAATAATTATTCCTGTCGCTGAATTCTGTCTGCAAATATGTCTGTTGGATGAATGATTTGAGGAGCACGTTTGGGAGTGTGGCTGCTGGACGTGCTTCTATTTGCGGACCTGACTGCTTTATGCCTAGGGTGGATGTGATCAGGAGATCACACAGACTGAATCCTCCGCCAGGATCACCAACGCTGACTTTTCTGTCAAACTGTGCAGCTTCTTAAGAAGCACGAAGCCGTAATCATGTGCGTCTGGTCTGTAATGTTCTCCTACTTAGCCAGGTGATTCATCAGCAGCTCCAGCATCTGTCTGTTCTTCTCCGGCAGCCGGTGCACCAGAGCGTGGATCTCCTTCACTCTGGCTTCTGGGTTGTCCAACTCTGGAGGGTGACATGGAGAGCCATCATTTACGCCTTTTACCAAACAAAACGTGTTGCTGGTGATGAAACCAGGATCTAAAAATGATCCTCAAGGGTTAAAGAGATGTTACAGCGTCAGAAAGAGCAAATAGTCTCCTTGGTCTCTGCTGCTGCGGTTAATTAGGAGCGCGCTGTCGATCTGGGTGATTAGCAGGACAGGCTGAGGGGCCTGCTGGTGATGAACGACCACGCTGAGTCACCAGAGCAGATCTGCTCGATAGTGAGGTGAGAGCGGACTCCCAGCCGGATCCCTGCTGTCAGCACCAGCCAGTCCGCTCCCACCAACCTCCAGAGGACATGAAGAGGCCGTTTCTTAGCAGCCACTGCAGACATTAATTATAAATGGAACAGAAACGCAGCCCTGACTCCACAAACGTACGCGCGTTCTTATATCTGCAGCAGAAATAGGTACGTGCACTGCCGGGCCGGGTAGCTGCAAATAGAAGCGTGCTTATGCAAGGAGCGACGGCCAGGTTTCACATTATTCAACACTTTAGACACGTTTATCTCGTCTTTCTTAAGAAACACAGGACCAAGTTCAGCACATCCAGAAATGTGAATTTTGAGGACGCAGGAGGGAATTCTGAAATAAACCCCCCTCCCCGCCCTCCCCGTCTGCACGCCTTCACCTTCTGTTTAATAATGACCATTAAAAACTGTTGTGTTTATCTTTAACCTTGCTATTTCCTCCCTGTGTCACAGCTAAGTCCTTGGGCTAATGCCAGCTAATAGTACAGTATTCCAGATTAGTGTGCACGTCCAACACTCTAATCCTGTTTCACGCGTGCACGGTAATTCTGACTTTATTAACATTTGATTCAGTGGGGCTCTACATGTGTTTTTTAATATTTCTGACCCAGATTTAATCCCGCTGGCTCATTAGTGCGAAGTCCCGAGCCTCCTGCTCGTGCAGCAGGTGAAGCGGAGCGTGCGCGGCAGCGAGCGTGGGTGTGGGTGGCGATGGAGGAAGAACACAAATAATGGAGGAGGTGAAAGAAGCAGAGTGCAGAGATGAGGTGATTCTGGTGGTAGCGACCAAGGCTAAAACAGTCTGGCAGACCCCAGCGATGGCTGGCAGCGCCGTCGCGCGCTTTCGTTCTGCCTGCAGCCCCAACCCTGCAGCCAACCAGCCTCACTCTCCTCCACCTGTGTGTGCACACCTGGTGGAGATATTCCCCTCCTGTTTGCTGCCTGTTTAAATAGACGAATACAGAAAAGACTCGGGGGATCTTCTGAAGGGTGCGTATGAGAGCAGAGCCCCACTAAGAAAAGCTTTAAAAACAAGGCTTGCACGCACTGCATCCCATCAGTGCTACAGCGCACGAGTGCTTGATTATGGATGGAGTGCTTGCGTTCAGTCGCCAGGCACTCACGGGAATTCAAGGGTCATAATCTTATCACACCTGAGCAGCAGCAGCGCTACCGTTCCACAGTTTGGGCATTTAGCTCATACTTGGAGTATCCTGGCTTGTATATTTAGCATCCTGCGTGCATGCAGAACACAACGTAAAGCAGGACTGACGAGGAAAATAAAGTCAGCATAAAGTAAAGGAAATTCTCATTTCTGAAGAGTGAGATCTTCAGGCGAAAGATACTGAAGTAGTTTGTAGCAAAAAGCCTGACATCTGTTGGCTTGTCTGTGCATGCCTCAGACAACTCTGGCGGCCTCCCCTATCACAAATCTTCATCTTCTCTCTTTCAAAATCAGCTACAAATCAAAGTTTGAGCCTTTTTTTCTTTTGCTCATTATCAGTCTGCACAGTCACAGTCCAACTGGTTTGAGCAGAGACTACAGATCAAGATGAAGCTGTCAATTCAAAGGTGGGTTTCTTCTGAGTGTAGAGCACATATTTTACACCACATCAGCCCAACAGATGAGAAGAGGAGGTGGAAGAGGAGGAGAATGAAAGGAAGGAGGAGGAGAAGGAGGGCAGGGTGGTGGGAGGAGAGTAGGCATAGCCAAAAAGACAGAGTTCAGCTGAGGACACGGTGTTTAAAAAAAAAAAAAAAAGAAAAGAAAAAAAGACTGTCAATCGCTGCACAATTGTTGCGTTCGGGGGGGAAAAAAAGTGCGCTGATACAAGCAGGCGTGTGTTCCCAGATATACCAGGTTACACACACGCAAACTGGTTAGCAGACAAACGTTCACAGATAACAAAGTTCTGACACAGACAAACACACAGATGCTACAATTATCTAAAAGCCGCGGGCGTTAGTGCATCAACCTACAGTAAAAATCCCTCAATGTACGCACGGGTGGCCGAGCTGGCACCAAAACAACCGTTCCTGGCTTTCTCAACGGCCACGCTCTGCTCCCACCCCCACCACCAGCCTCGTTCAGCACGCTTTCCTCATTCCTTTTCCTTTTCACTTCCTGCTGTTCTTTCCCTGTTAGCTGCTACGCAGATGAACAAGCGGGCCGCTGACACGTCCTCTAATGGCTGGTTTGGACTAAAAACCACACGGAGAGAGAGAGAAAACTAGCAACACCTAGCAGTGACACACCAAAAGCCCGTCCTTCATCATCGAGCTAAGCGTAAATCTTGTAAATGCTGTCAAAAAAAAAACAAAAAACGACCATGTAGGATATCGATGTGCCGTGTGTATCACACACACACAACATGAAAGAGCAGAAGGAGGCCTGCAGAGCAAACAGACTGATGGTTGGAGGGTGTTCTAGAAGCTCAACAGGATGAGCCGTCTGACGCTGCCATTTCCCCGCTCTCCAGTCCATTTATAAAGCGCATTTAGGGATTTCAGCTTTAATCAAAAAAGGCAGCAGAGTACGTGATGGAAGCCATTTCAAACAACCTGAAACTGCAGGACAGTCAGTGTCAGCCCCTGAACGCCACGTTGAGAGGCAGAAGAGCGAAAGACTCACTGGCAGCCTTGATGAAGCTCCTCTGGTACTGGTAGGTCATGAGGGGTGCAGGCAGCATTCTGGAGACACACAGGATGGATGCAGGTAAGAGCCAGTAAAGGTGAACAGTCCACCTTCAGCAGCCTGCACACCAGTTTGATGGCTGATCTCAGGACAGCGGTGGCTGGACTCTTTCATTTGTGTGCCAGAGAATTTTTACACTTGGTCGAAAGAAACCACGAGATAAAAGTGGTGCACATTTCTGATGACAACGTTCACATTAATCAGAAAATTTGATCTGAGCGGAGATGTTTTTGGCTACACCTGAACTACTGCTGTAGCTAAAAAAAGGGGAGGCCTTTGGGACAATCATGGGAAGAAAAGAAGCCGTTTATTCTCTGAGGGGTTTTCAAACAGGACCGTTGAGGTGAGAACATTTTTACTCCCTTTTCAAACCCACCTGAGATAGTGCTTGATAGCGCTTGTGATGGTCTTGATCTCCCACTCATGATTTTCCAGCTCCACGTCAGCGCAGGTCTTTGGATCTGATGAGGGGGAACACCAGTGTTAAAATCAAAAGAATGAACAGCTCCATTTTAATTATTACGTGTTCTTTGTACCCATAGCGAGGCTCAAGAGCTTCTGTACCCTGGAGTTAACACCAGCTATTCTGTACAAGCCCTGCTCATTGATGCCTGCAGAGGAAAAAAAGAGAGAAGAAACACATTTAACAATTTAAAATTTACAATAAAAATGCATGCCAGTTAATCTTTTGTGTCAACAACTAGGAGAGAATAAATGAGCTCCGCACCTCGAGTCTCGACTGCATAAATGAATTTTTTAATCACGTTGAACCCTGTCACATCCAGCTGGACCACTGATAAAGCACAGAGTAAACATGCTTATTTATTGTGCTTTTCATTGCCATCGTAAAACATTTTTATCTTTCGGAGACAAAGAAGACTATTGATGATCAATGACAGAATTTTTGAATAACACTGAACAGGAGGCTACTTACTTCCTTCAGCCTGGTTGTCTTTATTGAGATTATACACCTGCAAATGATGGGCGGGTAAAATGATTCTGTACTTGTAATAAATACTTAAACTGATGGGGGCTCATATGTTCCTGAACAAACATGTGAGGTAGCGGTAACCATGGCAACCCACCGGTTCTCTCCCATCCATGGCCTCCATCCATAATCTGCGGTCTTCTTCTGAGAGAGCCTGCATGGTTATAACTCCGGGCCTAGACACACACACACACACACACACACACACACAAACACATATTTGACAGACTTATATAGATTTCCAGGCTGTCACTTTCCCACTAGCAGCACATTCTTATTCAGCTCTACAAAGCTCCAACCTAATCCATACCAGCATCACACACATCTACAGCACACACTATTCTTCACTCAACCCAACAGCATCAACACTAAACTCACAATTCTGCACCAAAAAGATGGATGCACAAGCGAATGCAAGTTAGAGTTTAGGTGTATTTCTGCTAAACTCTACTTGAATGCATGAAAAACTAGTGCAGGAAATGACTGCTTGCTTCATGTTTCTTTCTAAACCAGTAAATGTGCAACAGAGAAAATAAGAGTTGCGGTGTTTGCTGGGTTTCATATAGGTGTGTGTGTGTGTGTGGGTTTTTGTGTGTGTATACATGGTAGAGGTGTGCATATTTGTATATACTGTATGTATGGTAGATCAAAATATCCTTTTAGTAGCAAATTGAGGACTTTTTGGCTGGCAGTCACACCGTCAAAGTTCTGCTTATGTGTTAAGACAAGGGTGTGTGTGTGGTTGGAGGTTTTAAAGAGTTGAAAACAGGAGGAGAGTGATAGGAAGTGAGGCACCACAGGGGGCCAAGCAAACGCGTTGATGACTGATAACGCTTGAATTGGAAAAGACCGAGCGCCTTCTCGTGGTTGTCTAATGTCATTACACCGATAGTCCAGTAATATTGAAATAATAATAAAAAAAAGTCCAACAATAACAACAGAATAAAAATGATGATAATAATAATAAGAGTTGTTAAAAATCTTCATATTGGCTTTTAGGAGTTAAAAAAGAAGAGTTGGCATGTGCTTTCAACCCACATACACTGACCTGTCTACAGCCTCAACGTCAAAACAGAACCTCTTTTCTATTGAGTCGGTCTTCCTTCTTGTGCAGGACTTCAGGATAAAGCTCTCCTCTTCTCCCTAGAAAGAGAAAATTGAAAGCGATGCTCCCATGTGGTGCCATGTTTTATGATACAGTGAGGGCTTGTAGTGAAGAAGCAGCACGGCATGAGTTCCTCTAAGCCGATGTAAAGAAATCCATCTATTTTTGATTGAGGACCATGGCTTTAGATTTGAAGGGTCCAGAATGAGCTGCAGGTCACTGCATCAATGAAACCATCAGGCCTAAGTTATCTGCAGCAAGCAGGGATGGAATCTTAAGGTCAGCAACCCTGGGACCATAAAGCGCTTGGCTGCACCTAGAAATTCTGTCCATAGAAATCATCAACGGAACCAGTGATGAAGGGCATCACAGAGTTCAGCTCTCATCAGAAACAGGTTGGAGAGTAATTCAAACATGCCCACGCTTTGATTGTACAGATACAATCTGATACGCCTGTACCAACAAAGCCAGATGCCATTCGATATAAAGACTTTTCCAGATCTGCTCACCGTTTTCCCTCCAGATTTGGGGTCAAACAGGACCATGGTGACCCTTTTGGGCTCTCGATGGTATGTGCAGTAGTATTTCACCCAGGTAGATACGAAAGAGCCTGAGGAAGAAGTAGGAAAGGCAGAGATTATTTTGGAAGAAAGAAAAACAAGAGTTCAGAGGCAGCAGGAGAAGAAAACATACATCAAACCACTAGGCTAGTGCTAGTCATTTCCATGGGAACTACATCCTTTACAAAAAGTAGCGCCACACGTCATCAGTCAAATTCACTTTCGTACAAAAGCAAATATGCATTTGTGTGGGAGGCGTGCAGATCCTGTGGGTACGTACGCTTCTCCTGCACAAACAGGTATCCCTCCATGGTGTGATGGCTGACGCTCTTGTGTTCATGTGGGTTCTCCTTCATCTTCCTCATCAGAGACTCCACCTCCGACCGCGTGCTCTCAAAACGGTTCCTCGTCTGTCAGCAGAGTCACAGAAGAAGAAAATGTGGAGCAGGTGAACAGATGTGGTGTGTGAATAACAAGAAATCTTTGTACTTTATCTCCCAGAGTCTAGACTTCTTAAGAAAAATAAATGTTTTATTAAACTATTAATCAATGAATTATTAAGCTCCAACCTGTAAACAGGAAACCACAAAGAAATCTAATCCCAAAGATGATTTCTGTGTTACTCAGGAGCCTGATGGGTTCTTTGTTGTGATGTGAATGTACAGTAGTAATCTGACGCTATTTAATGGGACTGGAACCGGATATGCGAGCTCTGACTGGACTCCCATTACTCAGACTGGCTCCAGTTCAGCAACCCACCAAAGCACGAGAGCAAAGCTCGAGCACAAAATGTTTTGCCTTTATATTTTTGTTGTGGAGACATCTTAGTTCATCGTTAAAAATTAGATATGTCATTAGTACTAAACACAAACTGCACAAAAACACAATTTCATCTCAAGTAAGAATGAAGAACCAGTGTTTCACTTCTATTACGTGTGTGCGTGCGTTAGTGCATGAGTGAGCGAGTCTTTACATTCTGAATGCTGATGGTCAGCTCAGTCTTGAAGTGGTTGAAGTCCTTTGCCAGCTCATAGCCGTGGTGATAGTAGGTGAACAGGCCCTGGAGAAACGCCAACAGCTGGAGGGATCAGAAAGGGTAACAGAAGCAAGATGAGGGACAGAAAGAGTGAAAACAAACAGATAGTTTGCAGGGATGGTGACGGGATACAAGGGTCAAAGCTGCAGCGCTGGTTGAAAAAAGTACTCACAGGCTCCACAAAATCAAACATCTTCCTCTCTTGGACCTCCTGCACCTTGAAGACATACTCCAGAGAAACCTCGTAGAAGTGCTGCCGCACGTTATCCACCTGACTGTCCGCCTGCAACGGAGAAGGCGGACGGTGAACACTGAAGGACTGACGCTGAGGAGGAATCCTGAGAAACATCCGGAGCAACATCTGACCTCATGGAGGTGCGACTCTTTCTTCCTGGCGGACAGACTGAGGTGTTTCTCCAGCACTGCGCAGTACTTCTCCGTCTCCTTGTCGTATTTTTTCTTGGCCTCCTGTTTCAGATAAACAACAGCAACAGAAAGTATCTTTTTAAAATATATATATATTGAAAGTTGGGCATTATACAAGAGTGACTCAGAAAGTGAAGAGGCAGGAATGATCTCATGGGCAGAAAAGGAGAGGCGCCTATTGCCTCTGGACTAAGAAAATAATAAATAAAAACTAGAGTTTAAATATATCCATCGATTTCTGTCGATCATTTACAGATCATTACATTTTGATCTGTCATCACTTAGGAGGTGAACATTTGGTTAAAGAGAGTAAATGTGATGGGAAAAAAGGAGCGAACAAACAAAGGAGGGGTAGTCCAGGGTGGGTCTCCCTCTCTCAGGGGCCCATGAGGTATTTTTGGACATCTGGCTCACACTTTTAACAGTCGCGCACCTCTTTAGCTCCCAGTCTTCTCTTTGTACTGACAGAATACCCATGAAAAAATATTCAACAAACAACAGAACAAGAGTCAGACAGACAGACTGGTTCCAGTTAGCAAAATGTGCATCTCTGATCTGTTTTAAATCAAATTAAATCACAAACAGTAAAAATACTGCAGCATTTCATTGTTATTAAATTAAACTAATGATAAGAAGCTGTTATTCAACAATTTAACAGCATATTTGACTGTTTTTGTCACTTTTCTGGTCTTTGCGACCTCGTTCTCATGTCAGAGAGGGAAACCAAACAGTGCCTCATCATGTTGTCATCGCCGCTGCGGTCACATGACGCAGGTGTTTTATTGCAGAGGCTGTTTGAACATCGAGAAAAGGCTTCTTGGCCGACGGAGGAATAAAACACAGCTGTGGAATGTATCCCAGATGATAAACGGTCGTCCAAACAACAAGGCCTCTGTTAAATATCTGTTCCTTTGACTTTTGCGTCGTCTCTGAGGAAACTACGAAAAATATGCTATGAAATAACCAATGCTGCAACCATCCCATCTGTCTTTTTTGAGGTAATCTATACATTATATATTAAAGAAATCAATCAATAAAAAAAAAAACATAGTTTAACAGTCAAAAAACAGCAATTTACAAGGCTTTTCCTTTAAAGTATTTCTACTATTAGCCAGTAGATGGCACTGTTCACCCTGTCAAATCTTTAGTGAGCCTGCCAGCTATCATTTCTCCACTATAGTTACTGGTAAGTGTTTCACAGAAAATGGGATTTCTAGCTTGACTAGAACATCATTCCATGCCAATAATTGCAGAGAAGTGTCTTTGAGGTGTGAGGCAACAATAATATAAAATCATTTGCTGTTTTTAGGTGCACCTCATGACAGTAAAACCCTGAAAATATTAACTTATACAGCTACTTCTGGAGCCAAAAAGCATCTGCTCAGCAGGTTTTATGGAGGTGATAACGCATTGATCGGTTATAGGAAATTGTTCTTTAACTCAGATTTTTATTGCACTTGAACCACTCTGTTCCCGCGTTAGCAGGAGAAGACGGTGTGAGGACTTTTAGGGCTAAACTGGGATTAGAACATCGCTGCACGGTGACCTGAGCGCACAGATTATGTGTTTACTTCTTAATCCGGCCACCATGTCACAATCAAACCATGCCATAATACAGAGGGGATTAACTGTATGCATGCTGATAGCATGTTTAATACCACACATCAGGAGAACCCCTGCGGCTCGTCATCTAGGTCCTCTGGCTAATGGCAGAGAGTCATCACTTTCATCACTTGAACATGAGATATTCAGTACACCAGACAAGGGATTAGCCCACAACCGATTAATATTTATGACTTGTTTTAGCATGTAACAGAGCTCACCTCTGAACACCTACAAACACTGACTGTGCCACAAAGGCGACCAGAGACCCCACCCCCCCCATGATTCAAAGCAGGATTATGTATTTGCCTAATCTGTGATCCAGGTCATGCTCTTATAGACCTAAATCTTGACAGACATTCACGAAGCATCGCTGGGGAGGGAGCCCCCACGAAGCACTCAATAAACGTCCTGAATATGTAAACTGTGTGCTAAAATAAACCACAATCTATATGAAAATGACCACATTTATGCTAAATAAAATCATACATGGATAGTAAACACGTGCACGTTCTTACCTTAGCTGCACTGATCTGCTCTTTCCTGAACCGCTCCAGAGGCATAATCAGCACATCATTGGCATTTTCGATCTGGATCAACACCAGACACACACAGACACACACAGACACACACACACACACAGCTGATCAGTTTCTGCTAATGGAAACTTTATGATTGACATCTGAACTCTGCTTTTAAGTGGGCTAATAGGAATATGAGCCCAGTTGGGTCTGCACTGATGTACTTTTCAGTTTGGAACTCACCATACGTGTTCGTTCATCCTCCAGGTTCTGCAGGACCGCTGCGAATTCCTGCAGGGACTTGGCTAAAGACACCCACATTCACAGAGAGAA
This sequence comes from Arothron firmamentum, assembly GCA_016586285.1. Lineage (NCBI taxonomy): Eukaryota > Metazoa > Chordata > Actinopteri > Tetraodontiformes > Tetraodontidae > Arothron > Arothron firmamentum. The sequence continues at coordinate 306,356 of BJFM01000105.1, forward strand.
GAATAGAAATTAACCATGAGATTACATCACTTCTGTGCTTGAAAGGCTCATAAACATCAGGGATCGATGTGATCGTGATCTCTGCTGTCTGTTTTTATGATGCTGAGCACAGTTCAGCGCTGGGCGCTCAGCCTGTTGGCGGGGAGGCGGGCTTAAATGCTTTTGGGTCAGAGTTTCCACTTGAATAGCCTCGGTCCATGTTCACACTTGACACACAAACACGGGCTGTCAAAATCACAACGTGTTTGTGTTATTTCATGATTATCTAATGAGAAATAAAATCAAGCAGCTTCGTACTCTAGAATCGACAGTGGAGCTAAAAGGTCAATTGCTTATCTTTTATACATTTAAAAGAGAGAAGCATGCATGCTCAGGGGAAACAAGTGTCACAAGATCTGTCACTATAACTGTTTCAGTTTATTTTTACTGTACGACTTCCCCACCCAAAAAAGGGTTTTGAGAGCTGAGCACAAAACTGATGAGAAAGATGGCTGATGCTAGTCAAACGGCCGAGGGTGGGTCAGCCCAGCGAGGATCTACAGCCTGTGCAGACACGGCCAGGGCAGCGCCAGAGGGTGTGGCGATATGTTTCTCGTTCTGTTTGGACAGCGACGCACAGAACAATACAAAGCCTTCACAGTTTATATTCTACTGTAGAGCAGAGCGCAACTAATGAGAGATTCAGGTCAACAATGCTTTAAGCCAAAAGCTATAAAGCATATTCTGATAAATATAATATTTATGTTTTCACAAAAACAACAACAACAACAACAAAAATAACCTGGTTATCTGAACGTCTATGGCAGAATACTTACACATTCTCACCACTGGATATTCGACTGATTCACAAATAAAAAATTGTAAATTTTAAGGTGCAACAAAATCTAATGGAAACAATAATGACGCTGGTCATTGAAGATCAGTAGAAATCATGGGAGGGATTAACAGGAAGTCATTTTGTCCACTTATTCATTCGGACAGGAAATTATCTGACATTCAATCCATTAAAATATGCTGCAACAGAGAAATTCAGGATGGCCGCATAATTTGAGACTATTTATGGATTCCAAGATGATTTTTGAGGCAATGACCTATTTCCAGCCACTCAGAATATAAATTACATCACACTTCATTACCCACCTATGCATATCTCATCATCCGTCTCTGCATCTCCGATACACTGAAACTTAAACTCATTGAGAGACTCTGCAAACTTCCTCTTGGCTGTTGACAGACCTGAAAGAGAACGAGAAAGGAAAACAGGCGTTAAAGATGACATATTTGCAGCGTTGTGCTGATAGCGGGAGCGGTATTAGCCTGTTAGCGCCATCGAAATGTGACAATCTGCAGACGTGTTGACAGCATGAGGCTTTAATGGTGAGGGTGAACCCTCATCATGGCTCCCAACACGTGTGCAGAAAGTTCCAATAAACCCGGGTCCCATCGGCCAGTAAAGCCTCTCCGAGGTGCACGCTCTTCACATAACACAGGAGCTTCTGACAGCTCCTGGGAGACACGTGCACACAGCCAGCTTGGCTTTTACCTCCGATTTAAACTCACGGAAGGTCACCTTCCAAACATCAACATCCAGTCCAGATGGACTGGAAAAGGTCGCCCATACACCGGAGTGGACTTCACGTATCCTGGATACCGTAAATATTGTGCAGCAACAGACCGATGATGGCAGGTACACTGGATTACAGTCTGGAGAGCAACTGTTTATGAAAACAGCGCAGTTCATGCGTGCAAATGTGTACAAGACCTAAAATACAGACATGGCAGCTATTACTGACACAAAAACACTCCCTCTCTCCTGGAGTACTATATTTATTTATTTTTTTAATCCAGCACCGTCAAAATAACTTGAGTATGGCCAAAGCGACACCACATGCTGACCTTAAAGCATCAGCTGCGGTCTGCACAGTGGCAACGGCGGATTACGAAAGAAAATCTCTGGGGAGTGCGCTGGATTTAAACAGTTGCGCTAACTGTTAATAGCATAACAATAACAGTAAACTCGAGAAAAGCCTGGATCACACGTGCGTCTGCTGTGTTCATTCATGTTTCAGACCTGCTGGGGTATCTTTTTTTTTTATGAACTTTACACCTGATCTGATAAAAACTGTTTAATCCAACTTTCAGGAGACAGATTATTGGCAGCGGTGGCCTCAGTGTGGCTGATTATGGCAGCCCTTCTTCCCTCTGCTTCCCAACGCTCTGGAATTTCTCCTCCTCTCTCCCACTGACTCTGTTTCTCAGCACCTTGAGAGCGAAACAAGCTCATCGATATGGATTTTTCACCACACAATGTCCTTCATAAAAGGAAAGAACGAGCAGCAGAAAAAGGAGAACCAGAAGAGGGAAAGTTCCCGAAAGATGACAGTCGAAAAGGGAAGATGATGCTACATCATCACTGCTTCTTCTCTATGACATTAACTGTTTTAATTCTCTCTAAACTGTGGCCCCGTCACCACTGGCAGGCGTCTCAACCAGCCCCTGCTCTGGGTTGTTATCCTTTGCATTGCTTATATACTTAATTTAGCTATAATTAGCTGTAATCAGGAAATTTTATAAGATTAATAAGTTGGATTTGTTACTTTATAAAGTTTTTCAACTTTACCAATTACTTAGTGGTCAAGAGAAGAATGATTTCCACTATCACATTTAAATATTTAATGACCTTATAATTGCTACTGAGTCCGAGGATGGAGGTTTTAAGGTGTTTCAGTCTGAGAATCCAAAGAAAGAAATGAGTCACCAGGATCTTTCACCGTCACTGCTGTTCTCATCGTGCACAGATGCAGAATTTTTCACTGTAAGCGGAGAAATTGGTCCGTGATGAATTTCTTCCTGTGTAACTTTTGAACATCCACATGAAACAATGAATGTCGGGAGAGGCTCCTCCTCAGATTCCAGAGGGAGTTCCTCTAGAACATTTTTTTGTGTTGAAGTGTTAGATCCATCCTGGAACGTAGCTGCAGCCTTTCCAGCAAAGTATCAGGCGATGGAGGTTTTAAAATCCCGCAGCTTTGAAAGGATCTGTTTGGACTGCGCTCCCTTTCCAACTTTCTTAACGACGACCAACGAGGGCCAAAAACAGGTTTAAGGTTTCAACAGCCGGCGCGAGAAACTCAAAGCTGAAACCTGAGAAACCGTTGACTTCTATACATTATTAAACTCGCTGATTACACCTAGAACAGCTGTTAAAATAAGGACTCAAGAAACTTCTCATAGATCCAAAGAAGGGGGAAAAAAAAGGGAAAGTCTGTTTGTCCTTGCAGGAGATTATCTGCAGCCTCATCATCAACAGAATCATTCAAACAATTATCTAAACAGAATTTGAGGAACACACAAGAACAAGATGAGGGAATCTAAAGAGAAAACTACCTAATCCAAGGCTGTAACATCTTTGGGTGATGTATCACAACGTAAAACTAGCACTGGTTCTAAGCTAGGTGACATTACTGCAAACAAACTCACATATCTGTATAAGATTCAACTCATATTTACCAGCTACAACGAGGTTGTTTATCTCTCGCATATTTATGCCGGCTGGATGAGAAAGTACCTTGACGACGGCCGGGATGACCTCACTCTGCTCGGGAACACTTCAAAACAAGCCCGCGGTTGTGTTTAGCTTTCTGCTACTTTAAAGGATGTCTCGCTGTATTTTGGCAACTGCAGTGATGAGGTCACGGTGTTATTTTTCCTGGCAAGAACACATGTGTACATCACGCATGTCCCACCGCTGCTGATGGTCGCGTTCTGGTGAGGATGGCGCACTCGCACACTGATTCAGCCTGCATTTGTTTCTTCATTCAAAGCCCATTCTGGCAGTTTTATGTGTCGGTCATGCAAACATGGCAACTTTAAATAAAGAAAACTGCAATCTTTGTGCAATCTTTTAGTTTTAGCACAAAACTGCATGACTGTAAACGTTAAATCTGCAGTTGAAGGCTCCCCCAGGTGCAACACAAGTGAATGTGCACGGTAGTATTACAATGAAGACTTTGCGTGTGTGTCAGAAGGGCAGAAAGAACATTCAGGCCCAGCTGCCAATCTGCTGTGAGCATACATCATCCCATTCTGACATACAGCCCAAATGTAATTTTCAGCATTGTTACATTTCTCCAAATGCAATAAAAGGATCCAATTGTTAATAAAATGGACTAAACTCAAAACTGGCTGGAGCTGCAGGAACTCATCTGCAATATAATCCAGACATTTGAGCAACGACGGCTTTGGAGCTGCTGGAATGAGCGAAAACGAAAAATCTCAATTAAAATTGACACCAACGGTTCACAGAGTACAGCAGCTACACAAAAAGAATCTGTACAGGCACTGTACAGCGACTGTGTGTATTAACTGTCACACATGCACAGTTAAAAGAATGGCCCTGTGTGATATCAACAGGATATCCAGCAGTAGCTGGAACTCTGCAGTTGCTTTGTTCCACAAGCATGCGAATAGAAACCCTATTCATCGAGCAGGACATGGACACACACACACACACACACACACACACACACACACACACACACACACACACACACACACACACACACACACACACACACACACACACACACACACACACTATTCAACCAGGAGGACAAAGACAGATTTCTGTGTTCTCATCAAGTTCTTAACGGGACTCAGCAGCCATAGCAAGTGGAGGAATCTATGAAATCAGATGTACAGTAAAAGAAACATTTGGGGAAAATACCACCTTATCTTTCACCAGATGTGGTCTCAGCTGCGTGTGTGAACCTATAGTATACGAGCGTACGTTCCAGCGGGTCAAAAGACACAAGGTTAGTTTGACACAGCGAGGGGAGGAAACACTCCTTTCATAGCAACAATGAGCCCCAGAAGCAGGGAAAGTCTGACAGGGAGGGATGGCTTCTTTTGGGTGTTGCCGTGGTGAGTGCAGGCTGGAGGGGAAGCAGGGGTGAAGGGTCACGCTTCGTCTGTCCATTCTGCTCTGTCAGCTCTACAGCAGACAGACCAGGTCCGTATACATTGACGCACTCTTTATAGCGTCAACCTTTTCTCCTGAGTGGACTGTAAATGGATGACGGAGGTCAAATCTGGACCTGGGCGTAGATCCTGTTACCAACACACATTTCGGGTCCATCTTTTGCCGGTAACTTGATCCACCAACACAGCTGGAGAACGGTAGAAAACCATCTATACCATCAGTCCAACTATCCATCTTCTGTTAGCCCCATGGAAGAGGACGTCGAAGGGATGGCGTGAGGCTGGAATACACTCTGAACATGGTTCCCAAACCTCTGCACCTTCTGCCGCAGCCCCTAAAGCCTAGGTTGGGTTCAAAGGGCAAAGTGGAGGGTGCAAACTAATTTACGGATGTAGCATAAATCACAGGCAAAGTCAGCTCATCCCTGCAGGTTTGAGGTGGACGCAGCTGCAACAGAGTCAATCTGAGGCTGTGGAAAAAAGCAGCCAGCAGTGACAAGAGCAGGGAACTGAAATCCATCTCATCACCTGATTCTGCAGGACAAATATTAAAGTCCTTAATTTGCAGTCACAGAATCGTTAGGTTGCAACTAACAATCCTCTCAAACGTTCTAATTACGTGCACTTGTATAAATAATTCTAGTGGTTGAAGAGGGGTCCGACAGCTAAGTCATTCCCTGCAGCACCAGACATCAACTGTCACGTTTCGTTTTTAACACGTGCTAAACCGCACAAGGCAGCGCGGCAGGAAATGAGGTAATACTGAAACGACAATCTCTTTCCTCTTGCCTGACAGTTTTTCAAAACATTTATCGTAAATGTTAAACAGTGGATGAAGACTTACAGCTGCCAGTTATGTATCAAGTCAGATATCGTGTTTGTTTTTTCAGGAAAGTGACGCATGTGTGTGCCGTGGCCTCCGGGGCCGTAAACAGCTGAACACAAGTTGGGGAGGCGGGACATCACAACAGAGAGATGACATATACCCTGTTCATATTTACACTGATGATGTTGTGAATATCTTTGTAACTTTGCCACCAGCAGGTCTTTGGAACTGTGATGCAACACACACACACACACACACACACACACA
>BJFM01000105.1:356878-434258 GCA_016586285.1 Arothron firmamentum
TGATGCAAGTGACAGCGAGCGAGGAGGGGCAGAGAGGGCGTAGCAAAGTCGTCGGGTGTCCAGTCGGCCTTGGTCAAACTCAAACTGCCACTTGCACAATCTTTTTAAAAACGCAAACCGCTACGAGGACGTACTAAAGCACAGTATTAACCACCTCAGCTCTCTCGCGTTACGTTTCCGTGCACTAAATTTACCACCCGCCCCCTTTACACAGGCTGTCTTCTTAAATTGTTATGCTGCATAGCTGCATTAATCATAGTTTGTCCTTTATTCCTAAAGTCTATTTTGTGGCTTGCATGAGGTTCTTAGGATTTTGCCAAAGGAAGCTAGCTGCTCGTTGTTTTTGTTGTCTGTTGTTACACACTATTGCCAACCAGTGTTGACAGCAGTTATTTCTTGAAAGCATGCTGCCCTTTAATACAGATGGCCTTTTCTGTTTGGCACAAAGGCAAAGTGTCTTTGTCGGCCCGTAATACACACCTCTATTTCATACTATACCCGTAATTTCCATCAAGGTGCCTAACTTTGCTCATTTGTCTTGTTGCACAAAGCTAATATCATACAAGAGGGGGGAAAAAAGAAAAGCTGATAAACACACTGTCCTTAGTCTTGAATGTATGAGGCAATATTTTCAAAACCTAGCAATTCAGTCAGAGAGAAAGGTGCCAAACTGAAGAACGATTGTGCTGCGGTGGAAGGCCTAGCACCTGTAGGCGGGCGGCAGATATCACAGATGTTTTGACAATATATTTAGTAATAGAGCTATGCAGGTGAAGTATAATTTGCTGTAAATAGTTTCACAAAATTTGTGTTCTTTAGAAGAGACTTTTAAATGTCCTTGAACGATTGCATGGTACATATAACTACAATTCAGTACAAAATATATAGAGGATATTAGATATGTATGTTGAGGGAAAGATGTTTTCCAGGTCATGAGAATCTGAAAGAGAGGAAATGTTCGCAAGGGGGTTAAACAAAAAAAAAAAACAACAACTCCTAATTTCAATCTCTAGCACTTGATTTAGAAAAGTGTGCCCCAGCAATATAATGAAAAAGACAGAAAAAAACCTCCTGCTGTTTATGCTATCCATGGCTCATTAGCAGTCGAGAGGCTAAGCTAATTCCCTGGTTCCTCTCTGAGTCCTAAATACTGTGGACTCATTGAATCCACACAGGGAACACAATCTGCCCCTATCCGGATCAACCCATTTCCTGCTGTTACTGCTCAGTGTCTCGGCTCTCTCTTTCTCACTTTATTTTTCCCTTCCTCTTCTTCCTCCTCCCTGAGAAATTGTCCCACAAACACCCCAGGCCTTGATTGGCAAACACAGCTGCTGCGCATAAAATCCGTCATACCACAGCGTCGGGGAGGAGAGAGAGACCAGCCTTCTTTCTCTCCTCTTCCCTCCATTCTTTTATAACCATGGACCTGTTTTTTCAGTCGCTGCCTTTCTTTCTTTCTTTTTTTTCCCAACTGCTCAGCTCAGTTGCTACTTTAGCTTTACGCTAGCCTTCCGACGCATGGAAGTCACCAACCCAAGCGACCCGATTTATCTTATTTCTATGGCGCTGCAATGCGGCGGCTCTTTACACACCCACAAACCCCTCGTGCCGCTCATACTTGGGCACCAGAATCGTCTTTATTTCAGCCCAAACGGGACAGAATGTCTGATACAGCAGGGTGACGCAACTCCATTCCTTCATGCCTTTGCAAATGTCGATGTTGGGGATTAAGAACGAGATCTGTGCTTTCGCTTTGTTTAGATATAACGACAAAAGAAAAAAAACTCTCATTTAAAAGGTTCCCTTTATAGATATATTTATTTTGAAGTTCTATTTTATATAGTATTTATTTAGATGCCAACTCTTTGTTCGTGAAGAAAGCTTATGTCGAAATGGAATGTACATTGACAATGGAAATATATATTGTTAAATATATCTGGCTGTTGTGTCGTTACTTTTGGAGGTACTTGGAACTACCCACACCTTCACAAACACACAAATATATTATTATGAGGTAGAAAGTATTCGAATCAATAGTTTCCAGATCTACAAGTTTAGCCGTATTTGGCTGGTTTACACCGACACGTAAGCTTCCTGAAGTCTTCCCTTCCTGGCTCACTATAAAACACTCTGAGGGCACTGAGGGACAAATAATAGCAGTAAAAATGAAATGAGCAACAGGAACTATTTGACTGAATTCCCTGGGAAGAAGGATGTTAAATAATAGCCAATTACTCAGGCTCATATTGTGTCAGTGTTCAATTATGCTATTAAGTGAACAAATAGATGTGTTTGTGTTAATCATATGACTGCTGATAAAATGAAATATCTGACTTTAGTATGTGTGTGTGCATGTGTGTGCGTGTGTGTGCGTGCGTGTGTGTGTGTGTGCATGCTTCATAAGGAAGTGCTTTTGGAAGAAAAGAATGTTACACGTCCAGATTAAAACAGACCACCCCTATAAACAAGAGAGAAGTCAGTTTACACACACACACACACACACACACACACACACACACACACACACACACACACACACACACACACACACACACACACACACACACACACACACACAGATGTGTTGTCACCCCCCGGCCCACCTGTGCTGCTGTTACCCTGAGGTGTTTCCCTTCCTTCCTCCTTATAACACTTTGTTTCCTGGGTGTTTACCTAGTAGCACCTGTGAGAGGAGAGTAGAACAAATGGAAGGTGTGGAAAAAAGAGAGAGAGAGAGAGAGAGAGAGAGAGAGAGAGAGAGAGAGAGTGCAAGAACAGCACAGAGGAGAAAACAAAACAGAAAACAAGTGTAAAAAAAGTAGGTGCAGAAGCTCCAGTTGAGAGAGAAGGTTGGGCAGCAGAAGACCTGCAGGCGCTGCAGCTTCAGCCCCAGCAGGTCTGGGACCAGCCTGCCTGTTTATCTGCCTGTCTGTCAGCACCCACCTGGGACAGCACGCACACACACACACCTGCATCTGACTTCCTCCACACCTACATTGTCATCTCCGTACTTATCATCAACACAGGAAGCCTCGGTGCGCGGAGGTGAAGGAGAAACCCTTCATTATCTGCTGCTGCTGCTGCGGATCCAGGCCTGGGTCACAAACTGAGCATGCAAACCACTGTTTGCGCTGCGATCCGGCCTGCTGCGCCTGCCAAAGGGGCGGATCGCTGCGGCGGAAGCTGCAGCACAGAAAATAAAATAGATTATTCCATTGGATTCCCCGTGCAGGGTTCGTGAAAGAAAACCAGTAGTGCTGCATGTTTGCACACACTGCTTCATTTACAGGGATACGGCACAAGAATAAGGTCGTCACACCCAACTCTCTCACACACACAAACACACACACATACACATATCAGCCGTTCCCGTCAGAGCCACTGATTTCTTACACAAGTAGGTATTCTCACATGCCCAACAGCATGTTCATCATTTAAAAGGTCCTTTTGTTTCCTAAAAGTGCAGCGAGTTCCTCCAAAAGAGAGGTGACAGATAAGAGGGGAGAGGGAAGAGGTCATTTCCCCCTGTAGAAGTGTGTCAGTGGCCCTCAGGCTGGATGAGACTTTGTTCCAGTTAAAGCACATGTGGCCTGGTGTGTGCATGTGCGTGTGCGTGCGCATGAACTCATCTGGATGTATGTTCTCCTCCGCCGCAGACTTATCACATCCGTGTGACCTGAAATATGTGAAAAAAAAATCAAAGCAGCAACAAAGAAATGAACTGATTCTGACGTAGAGCGTGAAGTCACCTGTCACCTGCCCCCATGTTTCCTAAACAGCTGAAATCATCTGCAGCACTCACATGCACAAGCATATGAACACATTTTCTTTTCTTTCTTTCTTTTTTTTAAACACAGATTCCTTTTTCCCCCTCATTACAGTGTTAGAATTTGTGTTTAAGTTAACAGGGACCTATTTCTTCTCCGCTCCTCCACATCTGTACATTTCCTGTTGTCATTACACCTTTTTGCTGATTATGTTAGGAAAAAGAGGAGAACATATGCATATTTGTGAGGAACTCCTACATCAGAAAGTGATGCTGGAGGCGTACCGGTGGCATCAGGTATGACTTACGTATTGTTTTTGATCCAAAGATCCCTCTGAGGCTTCAGACTCCTGGAATCCTCAAGCTCTTTGCTCCATCACATGAATCCGTGTTGGACGTTTTGCCGGCAAAATATAATGAAGGTTCAGTTGTGCTAATTAAACTAAGCTTCCGTTGCTCCTTATGTGTCATTCATAAAGCAGAACTGCAGCATTATGGGGAGAAAAAAACTTATTAATTATGAAAATTCAAGGAAAAGATTCAAATGAAGCAACATATTTCAGCTCTAGACTGAGGAAGATGACGTGTTTGGGGGAATTGTGTGCATGAGGTCCAGTGGAGAACCCCACATGGAGGTTACACAGATGTGCAAGTACACCCCTTATCCCCTCTGTGGGATCCAAAAGTAAAACGAACCTAAGTGTGACAGGATGGAAAAACAAGCTGGAAACGGCGAGGAGCCGAAGACAGAGCTGGGACAGTTGGAGGGAGGCAAGACACAACCCCTCCAGCTACTTCCTGCTGCTGCTGCTGCTCCAAAATATACAAACGGGCATCACTGAGACTCAAACCTGCAGCGTTTTACTTTGCTTAAGGCGCACTTTCTTGGAACACTCCCAAGTACTTGGGCTGGAGGAGACGGGAGAAGAGGAACGGCACAAAAAGAAAAAGAGAAAAGAGAGATTAGCCATGAGTTTTTGGTGCGAGTCAGCCAGGCAGTCAGCCTGTCCACCATGAAGCCAGTCACCCAGCCAGAAAACAAGCCAACCAGTTCATTTCATTCAGCGGGGCCACTGGCACGGGACCAAGTAATGCCACCGAACAAAGAGCTACTGTCTTGCATCACTTCCTGTCAGAGAGGCCGCGCAGGCTGCAGCTTCTTATCGCCAGGCTCGGCCCGTCGGCAGCTCCGGGCCTCCGCCAGCCCGGCCTCTTTACCGCCTGCTCCCATTATATCACACCATTATACCCAGCCCGTATCCAGGGAGGGGCTTCATCTCAGCCCCACAAAAGGAGCCACTACATGTCAGAATAATAAGAAATAAACGGCTCGAAACCATAAAACAGGTTCTTAAAATGACGTTTCCCCTAAAGTAGAAGTGTAATGTTAATAAAATCCGTATGTTTTTAATATTCGACTTCACTTCAAGACCTAAGTCCAAAAAGTGGGAGTGATATTTTTGAAGACTGGGAGCCTAAATGTGATATTTTAAATATCATTTATTTTATTTTTGATCCTGTTTTACGCAGGATTGAAAAAGTTATGCGGTCAAACTCTGGAATCTTAATGGGCAGCTTTGCTCCCCAGTCTTGATAAGTATTCTGCCGGTGTAGTTTGATACTTCCTTTCTGTGTGTGTGTGTGTGTGTGTGTGTGTGTGTGTGTGTGTGTGCGTACGTGTGCGTGTGCGTGTGCGTGTGCGTGTGCGTGTGCGTGTGCGTGTGCGTGTGTTCTTCTACTTCCAACATACTGACTACCAAAATATTCATTCTTCTAGCAAAGTGAGGACATTTTTGGGAGGTGAGGAAATGTTGGCTGGTCCTCACATCTTCAGATGGCCGTCTGAGGGTAACGGCTTGGTTTTCAGGTTGGGGTTAGAGGTGGGTTTAGGTTAGGGTTGGGGTCAGGGTTAGGGTCAGGGGTGAGCGGTGGTTTTTAGGCTTAGGGTAAGGGGCTGGGTAATAAGTCATGCCTATGAAAGTCCTCATAAAGATAGAAGTACAAGGATGTCTGTGTGTGCGTGTGTGTGTGTGTGAGGGAGAGACGGATGCGTGTCTGTTTTCAACAGGCTCTGTAACTGCCTGAGGGGGGTGGACATGTGTAAAGGAACAGTTGCATTCCTTTCAGATCCTCCTCTCAAAGGGAAAACACACACAAACACACTCATTCAAATCCATACAAACCGAGCTTACAGGAACACACAAACCTGCAGCCTCCCCTCCCCTCCTCCCCTCCTTCTCCTCCATCTCTCTGAACAACAGCGGGCCAGAACGGTNNNCCCCCCCCCCCCCCCCCCCCCCCCCCGAGGCCACCGAGGGTCTAGGACTGAACTGACTAAACTTGGCTTCCGACCCCGGGGAAGCGCCACGCCCACTTGGCGGCAGCCTGCGGTGCATTCTTGGTGAGAGCATTGTCAAAGCCAAGCACTTCCTCTGGACCCGGTCCAGCCCCCCACAATAACATTTCATATATTTGTCTGGAGGCTTCGTTCTGCAACGCTTCATACCGGCGTAAACAGACGTGCGCGCACACACACACTCTAGCAGTTGTTGCCTAGCAGTTGTTGCACGTTGATAACTTTAGCTAATATTTAATTTGCGCATGGAAAGCTGCACAAACAATGCAATTTTGAACCTATTTCTAAAAAAAAGTTCAGCACCACCATCAAAATGAGTTTTGAATCACGGTAATAAGATCCTGGTCTGATGGTGATAATCTAGACAACGTTTGTGAGTATGAACATATGAAACATCTGCCTACGGAGGGGGGGGGGAGCCCCATGAGAAGACATTGAAGAATGTTAATAGTATATAAATATTCATGCCATTCCTGCATTGTTATTGAAAGTGAACTCTCACTGACTGCAGAGGAGGGAAAAAAATCTATTTAACTTCTTCCAAGCTGCTCAATAGAATTCTTCCTGAAGATGGTGAAGGTTAAATCTGCTTCATTCACATGTCTGCCTGTTGGTCCTTGCTCCAATTTCTATTCTGTCAGCACAAACACAAAAGGAGGGAGGAAGGGAGAGGGAGGGAGGGAGAGAGAGAGAGAGAGAGAGAGAGAGAGAGAGAGAGAGAGAGAGAGAGAGAGAGAGAGAGAGAGAGAGCCTTATGTAACAAGTATGACTTCACAGGAAGTCAGCACCATTGTGTGCATGTGCGTGTGTGTGTGTACACAATCATATAAGAGCTTCAGTCCACGGTTGAGGCTTTTTTTTTTTTTTTTCCTTCTTCCTGGACTCAGGAAGGTGATTTGATGTCCAGTTTGACTTGTGGTTTTGAGTTTCCTGTGTGTTTAAGATGGAGATATTACGGGAGGTGCTGTCAGATTCAGAAGGGGCTGATATTTTCCTGGAAAATGGAAGGAAAAAAGTTCACGTGTGTGTCATTAAAGTGCTTTTTTTTTTTTAACAGAGGAGAATGATTTGGAACACTCGAAACACTGCAAAAAAAACCCCGACAGATTAACTGCAGCCAGTATAACCACAACACTAAAGATAATAAGTGTTTGACTGACCGTTGTTATGTGTTAGACGTTAGCATGCAAATATCAGCATGGTGGCGGAGGTCCACTCCAGGGCATCCATGGCGGACCACAAAGTCCTGGAAGATGGCATTGTTTCTCCTAAAACTCAGTGCTGGGACCATCCTGGGAGACAGAAGTGAAAAATGAAGCTTTTGGTTCTCAAACATCAACTTGCTCCACTTCTGCTGCGTCCTCAAACATGGCTGACCGAGTGACTCCAGCGCTGGAACACAACACTTTGAAAAGCCCTACAAGAAAGGGGGCAACGGTCCACACGCAGGGCCGGGGCAGCGTGACAGAAATGACAGCCACTCCGCTGCTGTGGGTTCCACAGCCATCGCTTCTTCTGCTGCCCTCTCCCTCCCGCTAACATAGTACATTTGTTTAGTCAATATCGTGATCGCCATGGCAACTGCTGCCTCTCACACCAGGGCACCTTATAGGCAAAGTAAAAAGAGGTCAAGCCATGTTTTCTCAGATATGTGAGAGTTATGCGCCTGTCGTTCCCGTTCCGGCCCTTGGGGGCAGGGGGATCTTGGCATATCGCACTAAGGTTCTATGTTTTCTTTGAGCTCTTTTGGCACTCTTGTGTTCCTCTTGGCTGACCTCTTCTCATCCCGTGAAGTTCCTCTTCTGCACTCTGTCCAGGCGGGTCACAGATGTACAGCTCGGAAACACATAAGGCGTCCCACAAATGTGGAGCACAGGTCAGTGAGCTGACGCAAAGACGGTATCTGCATGCAGCACCTACACAAAGAGAGTCATATTTGAGGTTGCTTCAAACAAGGACTCCAGGAATGATGGGAACTAGCCGAGCACAGGCTGAGAGCATATTAGCAGCAGTTCTCTTCAAGACCGGAGCAGAGGTCTGACTGCAAAGACTTTGGTGCATGTGTGGCTTAACCAAGGATGTGGTTGGTCCCACAGAAATCCTCACAAAAAGGCTCCTTTTTGTCAGTGTGTGTGTGTGTGTGTGTGTGTGTGAGAGAGAGAGAGAGAGAGAGAGAGAGAGAGAGAGAGAGAGAGAGAGAGAGAGAGACAAACATCATTCAACAGCCGCTCCTCCGTCCAGGAGCATCGGATATTGGATTAGTGTGCTAATCTCCATCTCGTTCTTTTCTCACGTTCTTCTTTCCTGTGTGTGTGTGTGTGTGTGTGCTGTTCAATACTTCCACACAGTCCCAGTCCGCCCTCTCTTTTCCTGCCAATGGCCTATGATGCTGTAACGGGGAGACCAATACTCCGTCCTGCTGTTGTTGACGTCAGAGATCAACTGTAATTATTGAATAACCAGAGTCAGAGTCAGGCGTTGCGGCTCCCAACAGACTGTAAGATAACATAAATTTAACACTGTTGTCAGCTACTTTGTGGGAGTTAAAGCACTAGATTAGCCTCCACGGCTAAGACAGAATGCTTTCATCCAGAGCCAGCAGGCACTTGATGTTTCCTTAAGAAGTCACATTATTTTCAGTTTAACGATTGATAATAAATCCCTGCACTTTTCAAATCTCAACTGCAGTTACCTCTCTTGAGATGGGGTCTGTAGCATGACAAGAAACGCCGTTGCCATGGCGTGATTGCGCCTCTCTCCTCTCACACCACATTCAGAATATATTGCTAAAATCTTTGAAACAGATGGTCTGAATCCTTCCATCGATGCAGGAGGATTTGGAGACTCAAACTATAGGAAAAGAAGAGTTGGAGCCAGTATGGGAGGCTGGAGCGCACCGGCTGCAGCATTTATGCCTGCGGACAGACATTCCCCGTGCCACGAGGCCTGTAATATCGGAAACTAAAGTTGCACAGTCGTGCAGATATTTAAACAAGCAGACGCACCGAGTACATCGAAAAAAAATAAATGGGTGGAGGAGAGAGGGAGAGGGGAGAAAAAAGAGAGAATGACTGAGAGACAGCAAGGGAGCACAGAGAGAGAGCACCTGCTCAGCAGCCTCGAGCCCAGACAAAGACACCTCTGTCCTGCAGTACAATAACGTCCGGGACACCAACTTCCTGTGTCTGGTGGGACGACCAAACAGCACAGCAAGCTAGCCATTTGTGCAGACTGGGCCTATTCACACACATGAAACACACACGCACGCACGCACACACACACACACACACACACACACACACACACACACACACACACACACACACACACAGAATGGGGAAAGTAATCTTTAGTCATTCAGAGACTGAATGTGTTACAAGTTTTACTTTAAATACATTTTAGTTCAGGGAAACAAATGTAATTTAAAAACTAGTTTTTAAGAGGAAGAAGGGATCAAGGAGGCATTCAAAGACTTCAATCCTGCAGTTCATATCAAGGCTCTTTTTCCCGGTAGAGACTCTTGAACCACAATTTGACATTGTTGATGAAGTTGGTTTTGATGACCGCAAGTTTCAAAACTGGTTTGAGCAAGTTTAGCTGTAACATAAAGATTAGAAGCAGGAAGGCAAAAGGTTCCTACCAACACCGCTGCGTGTTGTTTGTTATTACTGCAAACATTCGTGTTGCATGTGATTACGCATAATTAAGCGGTCGTTACATGTCAGGGAACGCGTGCATGGCAGAAAACAGCACCGCAGAAAGAAAATCACTTTGAATGCTTCAGAATCCCACTCAGAGAATTCCAGAAGAAAACCCCCGACCACTCCTGTGACCTCCGTCTTCTTCTGTGGATGCTGTTTCCTTAATGTAACCTCTAATATATGTGCATTAAATCTTTGCTGAAACGCTGGTTATCATCACCCGTGCCTGTTAACTCTTCCGGGTACAGACGGAGACGTCCACCCTCCGTCACAGCGGAAACCTCAGGAAACGCAGTCCGAGACGCCCGGAGGCCACGCGGAGCGTCAGCCGCTGATACTGCTGCCTAATGAGGGAAGAGATGGCTGCAGTTACTGTTTGGTCTGAGTCCTCTCTCAGTGTCAGCTGAATGCTTCCCCCCTGTGTGTGTGTGTGTGTGTGTGTGTGTGTGTGTGTGTGTGCAAGAAAGAGAGAAAGTTAAAGCCACGTCTGCTGCTGGGGGCATGAAGTCTCACTGGAGCCAAAGCATGTTGCAAGGACAACACACACACACACATACACACACACACACACACACACACACACACACACACGAGAGGGGGGGGGGAGTGTGTGCCCACAAATGGTACTGCTTTATTTGAAACATACTGCAGTGATTTATAGCAGCCGAGTGGCGCCCAGAGCCCAGTCCTAATGCGCATGGTTTTTTCATCATTTTTTCACGTCACGTCGTCCTCCTGCATGACGATGGTCAGCGTTTGCTGTAGAATAGAGGCTAATATTGTACTCTCTGAACTCCTGAAGTTGTAGATGATCGAATCACAGCTGAATTTGAAGAAAACTACGCCAGCAGCCAGCCTTGCTAATGGAAAAGCAGCCTGTTGTCGTCTTTTTTTTGTGCAGTTAAATATCTATGTTTGAAGGGGAAGTTGTGATTTCTAAAGCATTTAAAGATATTTCTCCTGTCACTTGAAGCCCAGACAATTTTATATTATCGGCTGTGACCCTGAATCAAGAATGACAAAAAGACGATCCCAAATGTATTTGAACTGCACTTTTGGTTGTAAAATTACAGTTTTTTTCCCTGTAGTCAAAAAACTATGGCCTCCAGCAGCCAGGCCCCAGCACTGACATTTTTAAAAGATCATAAATTCTTCAACAAATACCATTTTGTTTTGGAACACAACAAGGAAACGTTCCGTGCTGCTTATTTTTTCTTCACCTCCTGAGGTTTTCCTGCAGTTTCCTTATGTAATTTGACAGCTTCACCACATCCAGTTTGGTTGCTGGCTGGTGTTTTGGCTGCAGCCTGAGCCAGCGTTGTCATCTTCTTCGCCGACTGCTTCTTCTTCTTCTTCTATTCTCGCTGCAGCTCCAGTATGTGGTTTCATCTCCAAAGCTGGTGGCTGCAGTCCCAGTGGGAAGGAAGGAGAGAAGAACGGGTAAGAAAGAGGCAAAGAGGTGGTTTAAATAGTGAAAAACATCCAGTTCATCCTCACAACAATTCTCTCCTAACTTCCTGCGGCTCCTCGATCTTCTAGACTAAGAATACATGCGTGCATATGCATCACAATATAAATATACATGTATACAGCAATTATGTATTTCCATATGCAACACTGTGATATGTGCCTGTCATCTTTGGTGATGGTAGTTCATAAATATTCCTCTTTCCCCCTCATATTTATCCTATGGTCATGTGACCTGCTACCATTGTTGCTACTATGGAATGAATTCATGTCATTTCCATGACAGAACATGTCATTAAAATTATAAATGCAATGTTTGTTTATGGTTTAATGGCTAAAATGAGTATTTAATCGTGACTTGGGGTGTCCTCCATTGTGCCGCAGGGACTTTGGGCCGAACAAAGTTTCCTCCCTTTATGGACAAAAACTGATAGCAAAACATGAAAAGAAGCTAAATTTGTGGCAATTTTTGATGTTTCACATTCTTTTCCTAACCCCTGTTTATGGTAAAAGTCACCCAGAAAAGACAGAGATGAGAAAGAATGAGAGAGAGAGAGAGAGAGAGAGAGAGAGAGAGAGAGAGAGAGAGAGAGAGAGAGAGAGGGTGAGTAATTTACACCAGGAAGTAATTATGTAAATTCTAAGAGGGGTCTCCCAGTTTACAGGGCAGCCATAAACCCAATGAGATGTCTGGCTTGCAATAAACATTATTTATTTCTTTGTTTATTAATGCTTCCACTGCTACTCCTCCCTTTGTTCTTTTTAAAAAAGAAAATACTGGGAACTGCATAAAATGCTGGAGTTTAAGAGGAAAGAAACATTGCAAAGGGGGGGGGCTGTTAATGTCATTATTTTTTATGGAACAAACATGTGCGCTTGATGTGGCTTTGTTGCATGTGGTTTGATATGTTTTGTGTTTGTGGAGGGAAAAGCTGAAGCTTCAGAGTTTGAGCATTAAAAAGATTCAAAAGCCCTTCGGACAAAGAGAGCGAGGATGAGATGGGCTCGGGCTTCACCAGTGTCTCGTAATCAGGCAGGAAGCTGAGGGGGGAAATGGAAACATGCCTGTAAAATAAGACTCCAGTCGCTTCGCTGGCATGTTTGAAGTTGATTGCCTGGAAACAACACAAAACGACATATCTTTAATGGCGGACTTCGAGAACGTCAGTTCAGCTTTTAGTGCGGACGGTAAAAAGAGGAGCTGAGGAGCTCAGGTCGCCGTGGGGCTGTAAACTTCCTGACCTTGCTTATTCACGCTTCCTGACGCGATGAGTCCTTTATTCTGGTGCTAACTGCCTTACTTTTCCCATTTTCGCTGTCCTGTCACCACCTCTGCAGGGAACAAACTACACAACAAAAAACTCCATGAAGAGGTTCCAATCTGAGAGGGGGGCTTGTTTTCAAGTGTCACAGAGGCGAAACTCCTTAATGACATGTTGTATACAATCCCAACGGTAACCTCCTATCCTCCTAAAAGCTCTGTGTGTGTGTGTGTGTGTGTGTGTGTGTGTGTGTGTGTTTTGTGAAAAGTTGCGTGAATGCTATGTTGGCATAGGTACGCGTGTTAAAGCAAAAGACAAAAAGAAATATCCACGTGCATGAACGAGTGTGTGTGTGTGTGTGTGTGTGTGTGTGTGTGTGTGTGTGTGTGTGTGTGTGTGTGTGTGTGTGTGTGTGTGTGTGCACATGTGCGTTCACAGCAGATAGCCTTGGTGTTTATTTAGTTTGAGGTGACAGCAGGAAGGAAGGCAGGTTAACGAGCTGCCGGCTCCAGGCACATGGTGGTTACGCAACCTCGGCCAACTCCTCTTTTACACACACACACACACACACACACACACACACACACAGATAGTGCACTCACCTGGGTGGGGAAACATACTCGTTCACAAGCATTATGGAGCTCTTACACCTCCTGAAGGGGATATTGACTCACATAAAAGGTTAAAGACTAAAACACTGACCAAACCCTTGCTGGATTCCAGGATTCCAGGATTCCAGGATCCCGGTGCCGACGCCTCCAAACGGCTCGCCATTCCGGTTGGGCAAATTTCCGTAACACGATTGCAACACCAGTCGGCTATCAATCAGCCCGTATTGTGTTTTCAGCCACGCCTCAATTCACTGTTTTTTTATTGGCTGAGGAAATCGAAACCGTCATCCATCATCACATGAGAGGGGAGACGTGCGGACCTGCAGGACGAGCCAGGAATCAGGAGCTGCAGACGGGTCAATGATTAATCAGGAAGTTAAGACTTCTCTCTTGAGTGGAACTCTTCCATCACCTCCACGCCACTGGTGCACGTTCCAGCTGATCGGCTCTGGTCCAAAACATCTGACCCTTCCTCTGGGTTGGAGAAGAACGTTTGGAGGCTCTGGAGACGCTGAGGGCAGCAAGTACATAAGCGTGCGTTAATACAGAACTGAGCCACGTGCGTGATTTGTCTCGGTGATAACAGAAGCAGAAGTTTACCCATGATTCAACCCTCCAGGTTCAGGACCAGTCGTGTCACACGTTTGCATGCACCGGCCAACTGGCTTCATTCATTCAAAACCCACTGAACCGGCTGAGGTGACACCAAATATTCCCGTTCTGGAGGCACCGGCTGGGAGTCACGCACTCGCACGCTCGCACGTGCACACGCGGAGCTTCACATGAGTTTGCTGACTCTCCTGCCAGGTGCCGCATCTGCGATTGTGTTCTGCGCTGAAACATCCGAGCAATGATTTACAGACGCGGCGGAGAGGGACACGAGGGCTGGGAAGGGCGGGTCAGCGCCGGGCGTGAGTGTACGTGCGTGTGCGTGCGTGCACATGGCAGTGATGGTCAACCAAGCAGAAAAGACCCCCCACGTCAGCCATTAACACACTCTCACCTTTGACCCTCCACCCCAAACTCCAGCGAATGGCTCCCTAATGGGGGCCAGATTTGGAGAGTGTGTGTGTGTTTGTGTGTGTGTGTTTTCACATGCGTCCATCTGCATGTGCATGAGCGTGACCAGAGAGAGGGGCGAGAGAGCTTGTGAGTAGAAAGAAAAACTCCAAAAAGAGAAGGAAGTTTACACAGCCGACTCAGGAGCTGCTCTATTTATAAAAACAGCAAAACCTTCATTACACGTGTGCGTGTGTGTTTTTACGTGCGCCAGTTGTCTGTCTCCGCATACCTCTCAGCAGATACCCACGTGCGCACGTTAAAATTAATAAAAGCCACACCATTGAAGGCTTCCTGTTATTTGGCAGTCGGGGCAGAGGAAGTTATTTTGTGGTACACTGATCATTTTGGTCAGCACGCTGGGCTATAAATACTGTCAGCGCTACGCGCTCCATTCCGCTTTCCTCCCCTTGCTCTATGTCTCCATCCTTCCCTGAAATGAAAAACTTGTGTGCAGCAGGAAAACAAGGGTGAAATAAGCATGCAGGGAGTTGTTTTTAGATTTTTCTTTTTTACAATGTCCTGTTCCGCTAAAGTCTGCTCTGGTGTCAGGTTCCTCATAAGAACCAGCCTTCACACACCGCAAACAGTCTCTAAATAACCCACAAACAGCTGCAATTTAGTACAGTGTCTTTTTTTGTTTTTTCAGGTTGCCCTACTTGGTGCATGATGAGCCTATAATTCCTCATTACACCACATTAAATGCGTATTGATCTGTTACTGAAAATAGTCCCCTTCAGAGGAAAATAAAACGTCCAACCTGACTGGAAGAAAACTTATTTAAAAAAAAAAAAAAAAAAAAAAGGAAAAACAACACACACACACACAAGGGTCACATTCAATACACCAGAAAACTACCTGTTCCTAAAATCCGCCCTGTACACTTGGGGTCACGGCCGGCTGCACAAGCGCACTGATACGGTGCCGGAAATGCATGTGGTCAGTGCACGGGGCACACCAGAAAAGTCTGTCAGGGGCACGTTAATATTCCAGATGCTTTGGGATATAAACAAGCCTCCAAATTGGAGAGCGGAAATTCAATTTGAGCGCAGTTCTCCGTGGCGATGCAGAGATGTTTATCCCTGCTCGCGTATCGTTCCTGCGTTTGAGGCCTCGCAGTCGACAGCGTTGGGAATCGTTGTTTTCCTCGGAGATCTGATTTCACAAGAATTACAGAACATTAGTAACATTAGTAACAATAGTTCAGCGTTGCTCATTATTAATTAACCATTTTTATAGGTTAAGCATAGGGTCCTACTTGAATAAATTGTGTCAATGAATCAGTCAAACATGTTTTGCAGTGTGTGCACGTTGGCCACAAGCGACCCGAAACACGACAGTTAACTTTGGGACAGTTTTAGATAAGTTTGGGGTCATTTAACCCACATACATCCAGGGTGAAAGAACAGGATTCATTGCTAAATTCTACCAGCCCTGGTTGTCATGTGAACCAGGCAGCCAATGGTGTGCTTCCAATGTCCATACCCTGGAGACTGTGACTGAACGTTTACACCATTCATCTTCATTTTAAATCCCCAAAACAAAGTTTTTACATACCTAAAAAGCAAAGGAAAACAATAATGTCAAACATGTTGCTACTCAGCTATTAGAGCAGCTGTTAGCTCCATGCTAATATGCTAGATTTAGTGTTTAGACTAACATGTTAATCATATATCACGGGGGCCTTGAGTGGTGAATTCCCAACAACCTCTTCTGTTATAAAATCTAAAATACATCACTGCAAACTAAAGTACACCACTTCCTGTACTTTAGATACTTTGCAAACAAAGATCTGAGTGTTCTTGTACATTGGACTGTAAAAGCATTATGTGTCTATAGGTCAAATTCCTTTGAATTATAGGAAGCATGTTTACTCCACATGAGCTCTTGTTATTTGCTTTAAACGAGAGTTGGGAGTTTATCAGCTTGTTGACTCACTAAATTTCCTTTTGTTAATGTGAGATGAATCTTTAAGGGAAAACTTTTATAAAATAAGTGAACTCATCACCACGGACGTTGCAGGTGAGACGTCTGCTCCCAGGAATCTGATCCGCCGTTAGCACTCGAGAGAATAACTCGGCAAACACGGCTTTTACAGCCGCCCTTTATGCAAAGGCTGTTAGCCTGAATGGCCTCTCGTCATTAAGGACAAAACAAGCACAGTTTACAGCGGCGGTGCTCAAATCAGCAATCCACAGGAAGCTCCAGCCCTGCACAAAACCCCTCTCAGAGTCCCTCAGACGGTTCAGGAGTGTGACGAACAACACACAGCCCACTGTGTCCCAGCAGAAAACACACACGCCTCAGCCAGCGATGCTGATTTGCACAAACCGGAGCTATCGGTGCACCTTTGGCTGTTTTCTGGGTTCCAAAAACAAAATCAGGGCAGAATTTATCGGGCCCCCACCCCACCCCACCCCACCCCTACCCACCCCACCCCACCCCACCCCACCCCTCTGATGTCAGCAGATACTAGTCGTTGCTGACAAGTGCTCATTGTGCCGTGTTTGTATGGTTCCCCTCAATCAATCCCGGGTCGTCCCGGGACTTTATCCCGCGGCAACATCGGAACTCACTGTTTACCCATCCCATAATAAGGCTCATTCAGCTGAGGACATCTTGATTAGGTCTGCTGAACGTCTGGTTCTCATTTGACATGGAGGATGGGACTTGAGAGAAAGGAAGGAAGAGGTTTGGAAAAGGGGAGGACAGGGCACCAAAATGAGAAGTGACCCCTCAATAAAGGTGAAGAAACGGAGGGAATTCTGTCCTTTAAAACAGGGTTTTTGACCCAGAAAACCAAATTCAGGCTTTATCATTAGCATTGCATAAATGTTTACCTCAGCTAGCCTCTTCTTTAAGGTTCCAACCTCCAGCTAACCTTCTACAGCTGCCAAAAGCCTTTGAGCAACCCTGGTTCACTTCAGGCCTCTTTAGAAAAACCTTTAGAAATACCTGAAGACCCTCAGGTCAACCTTTCCTGGCACATTAGTGAAAAAAACAGAGGACAAACAGGTCCAAGGGTACATAACCTTACGAGTCGCTCTGGGTGACCAACGCAGAGCAGGGCCACGCAGGAACACCTTCATTAGCACGGTGTTCCTGGCCTTGAGTCTGCAAAAAGTGAAAATAGGATCATATTTAATAAAGTTAAACACCACCATGTGATCGTGGATCTTAAAGTATCCGCATATGCATTAATGTGTACTGCAGCTTTAATGTGACGCTCAGCAGAACACACGGACACGCCCACCAACACGCATATATGCAGCCCTGAGTCCCATTCACGAAGATACACAGACTACTTACACACTCACCCAGTGTATCTTTATGTGTGTAGCCAAACATGCACATGCACATGCACACACGCACGCAGGCACACACAGACACAGACACAGCATGTTTATGTGACAGTGTAGGGGTCACGTACCAGATAAAAGAAGGTAGAGTCAACAGTACTGTAGATAGTCTGCTGATAGAGTGTTCCTTAGCTTCCGCTGAACTGTTTACCTAATGATAAAGTGGTTCTGTGTGTGTGTGTGTGTGTCTGTGTGTGTGTGTGTGGGGGGTCACATTTTATGTGCACAATCCGCACACATCATCACTGTATAATTGTAGCAGCAGAGATTACATTAAAATCCTTCTTATTTGTCCCCCAGAACGTGTTTGCAGTGGACCTTCCTCTCCCGCCTGAACGTACCGTGTCAACATCTCGGTGGAGGTGCAGGAAGGAGCGTAACTTGGATAAGCCTATCAAAGATCTCCGATAAGTTAAACGTCCTCATGCCGGCCGAACGCTCGATGTGGCTTTTCCTCTCAACGTTGTTGAGGACGGAGCTTGAAGTCTTTGCCAATGCTGATTCTGCTTATCACAATCAGCTAAATGTGGACGGTGAAGTCCTCTGGGGGGCAACAGAAGTGGACGGTTTTAGCCAGCGGCTTCGGTGCTCTTTCCTGTCAACACGCTAAACCATTTGCATGAAATTAGCATCAATTTGATTAAAAATGAACATAGTGTAGGTGGTTATTACATGTTTTTACAGCATTTAAAGGTCCCCCTGCGGCTCTTGTTGCCTTGTTTTCACCATAACACAGAAAATAGCACATTTCCACACGGACACATGGGACAATTTACCGATAAGCATTTCCAGCAAAGGTTTTAAGCCACAAAACATGTGTCAGCAAAGCTTTGAGGCAAAGGGGTCTTGATTTATAGGTCGCAAGTTCAATTTGCACATTTAAGTCATTCTGAATTGAAGACTAAATCGAAGCACCTGCGGACAGTTAAGACATCCTGCAGATTCGCCCATTTGGTCGATGCCTCAGTTCAACCGCACCGCAACCGCGAGACCCCCCAGCTCTGCCGAAAAACTCTGCTCTGCATCCGTGCCGCCATGAGCAGCCGGCCCCTCTTCTTCCTTCGGACCGATGAGCCTCATCACCTTGGATGAAGCAGCAAAGCGAAGCAGGCGGCCGCACTCGCCTCCCTGGCGTCGCCCGTTGAAGGCGGAGCGGTGGGAGTCGCGCACTGGCGCAGGAAATTGGGAATGTGAAACACGCCAGATTAGAAAAGCAATCTGAGGGCATGTAAGACAAGCTCGATGGATTCGACCATGGGAAATAACACGCACGCACACACACACACACACAACTGCACAATCCAGTCAGAGTTTCAACCACCTGCTGCATTCCACAGCCAGTAAGTCAGCTACTTAAGGAGCCAGCTTTTAATCAGCCAGCCAGTCAAAGAGCCAGGCCGTGAAGCTACCATCCACCCCAGCGAGACAGCCAGTCATTCTGTTTCATTAGATTTACTGTAATAGTGTTTTAGGAAAGAGCGACTGTCCTGTTGCAATTTGTTCCAGCCACCAAGGTCACTTCCGTGTTTCTGGCTGTCAAAGCTGATTTTTTTAGAAAAGCTGCAAAATTCTGACATTTCTGGGAGGCCTGCATAGAGCGTGACACGCCACAGAGATCAGAGCTGCAGATAGGAGCGGAGCGGCGGTCAGCCTGTCAGGTAGCCAGCCGCTCACCCACACACCCAGCCAGCAAGCCAGCCAGGACAGGACAAGGGCAGAGGAAGCAGTGATTACGGAGGAAGTCTGGGCGTCTTAAAGCCATTAGATGCCCCTCAGAGAGAGGCAGTCCAAGGCAACACAGATGACTGAAGCGCTTCAAAGCAGAAAGGAGTCCGGCCTCCGCCTCCAACAGCCTTCATGTTCAAAGAGACGTGGGGAGTTTGCAGGGTAGGATGGGGGCCAAAGTCGGCACAGGATGGGAAGCAACACCAGAGCAAAGAGTGCAGCGTTTTGTTTTTTCCCCCCTCGCAAAGATTCAGAGTTGCAGTTCTATCTTTTAATTGTTATTAAAGCTGCACACAAAGGAAAGTGCCTTTGATGTGGATCAAAGCGCACGCTTTATTTTCAAATGGAAAGAAAAACCCAGTAAGCATATTCCTCATGTGTGTTAGGACAGCGAAGGGAAATTACCTGGAGGGAGGATGTTTGCAACGGGACAGAGCAGAGAGGAAGGAAGCAATGGCGGTGATTTACAGCGGGGCCTGAACTCTGGCCAGTCGGAGGTGAAGGATGTGGAAGGAGGGTGTGAAGGACGTGAAAATGGCTCCGGCTCTGGAATCCCGAAGGCAAAAGAGGAAGAGCCGGACTCCTGAAGGCTGCGGGGACTCTTCCTGCATGTTTCTAAAATAACAAGAAGCTATTTTAGGCAAACATCTGGTCCCAAAATTGCGTATTAACCACATTACTGGAATTCAACATATGTTTTAGTTTAGGTTGTTACACATGTCACAGCGGATTAATACACCAAATCCCTTTTAATGAAGTTTTGTTTCACTTTTTAAAATAATGCATTTCAATTCAGGCTGCACATAGTCATAACCAACCAGTGTCCACCACACCAGGGTGACCCTGAGGTCAATATTAGCTTCTTAATTACTAATGGCTACCTGTTAGGGGGTTATTATTATTATTATTATTATTATTATTATTATTATTATGATTATGATTATGATTATGATTATTATTGTTATTATTATTTCACATCACATTCCTCACCGTCCCTTCCTTCACCCGTTACCTCCTGCTCTCCACTCCAGCACCTGTGCCCCTGCAGAGGGGAAGTTCCGAAGAAGAGGAAACCCCCGGGGCCACGCAGGCACCTCACAGGTGGTTAGCAAATTACACCATCATTACCTCTCCTCTTCCTCTCCTCTTAGGCCGACACTTCACAATGACTCGCTGTTCCTGGCCCGTCTGCTCGTAAACCGAGAGAAAAGGTGTTTGGGGGAAGTGTGTGTGTGTGTGTGTGTGTGGGGGGGGGGGGGGAGGTTAACCCACGCACGGCAAAGAACACCCGGAAATTTTAAACGCAGCATTTCTGCCCGAATAGTCAAATAGAACCATCAGCAACATTACGAGATGAAAGACGGGAAACGCCTCTAGACTCTCTGCCAAGTCCCCTGAATTAAAGATCTGCGGCCTGGTTGTGCGCGGTCTTTATCTTACCAGCTGTTTCTTAATTTGTAATTACCAGTGACTGACTCACACACACTCTGTCTTACGTCTGTGCCTCCTCCAGCGCAGCGTGAAAGTGCAAGCCCCAGTGCACCCATTAGTCAAGGCAAGGAAGGCATGGAATAATAATAAACACGGCTGACACGCATGAGCACGACCAGCGCGGGCGCAGCGGTCAGTTTCCAGAAGGTATTTCCATCATGTAACCTGGAAGTCCCTCTTACATCAACGCAACCGTCCGTCATCTCTCAAGCCCAGAGGGTCGGCCTAAATGCTGCAGCTTCCAGCTGTCCGGGCGTGCACGCAGTTAATGCGCCCAGGCCAAAGCAATCGCATCGATATTGATGCTGGTAGGGGGAAAAGTCCCGCGTTAAGACAACGCAGGAACAATTTCAGGTCTGTTCTGTGAATTTATCAGTCTCAAGCACACATGCTAATGTGGCTGTCTCGACAGCTGGGACACAAAATTCCGAGGAGTTTGTATAAATGATAAAATGGGTATACAACAATCAGATTTCTTTTCAGTGTGTGAGGCTGACTTAATAGTCTTATCATGCTTTTTTTTTTTTTGTTTCTTTTCGGAGGCCGTGGAATAAGAAATGGGTCACGTGGTCCTTCCCCCAGCTGCATCAAAAGCATTTTAAAGAGGAGAGCAGATGCGGAGTCGATGAGAGGCGAAATGGAAGCATCGACAGGGCCGAGCATGTAGGAGAGCCCACAGCAGGCCAGAAGTACTCCAAAGTTACTGCAGTGGAGTGACAGTAAGAGAGAGAGAGTATGAGTCATACGCACCCCCTCCCCTCCTCTCCTCTCCGTCTTTCTCCCTATCACCCTTGCCACCCCCCCACCCCCCTCCGTCGACAGCGCTGATGTAGCCCAGTTACGTCGATCCTGACTCATTCACACACTCTCCAGCTTATTTTTGTCATACAGTGGAAACCTGCGTTGCTTTAAAGACTCGTTATGGCGCTCTGACAATGCTCTATCAGTCCATTCACAAAAACGCTGCAGAGTGTGTGTGTGAAGTAGAAGGCACACGGGCTGACGCGTGTGTGTGTGTGTGTGTGTGTGTGTGTGTGTGTGTGTGTGTGTGTGTGTGTGTGTGTGTGTGTGTGTGTGTGTGTGTGTGTGTGTGTGTGTGTGTGTGTGGAGTGTGTGCCACTCGTACGGTGACACGCTTCCTGTGATTGGGTTCGGTTTTAGCTCCATCTCCTCCTCGTTGTTGGCTGTTCCTCCCTCTTTTTCCCCTCCTCTCAGCGGAGCAGCATCTATCTCCATGTGGTTTGCTCATCTCCGTCTCTTCCTCTCTTCTTCTTCTTCTTCTTCTTCTCCCTCTGGTTAGCTCATCACATCTCCAGGCAGTCAGCTTTGCAGGCAGCTAATTATAGGCCACGCTGTGGAGTGCAGGGCCGGATGTGACAGCGCAGTGTGTGTGTGTGTGTGTGTGTGTGTGTGTGTGTGTGTGTGTGTGTGTGTGTGTGTGTGTGTTCGTGTGTTAAGTGCAGACACATTACTCTGCTGTTGCTCTTTGTCTCGTCCTGTCTGCCTTGAAGGTCCCACCTCCAGACCCCCGCCCTGGCCGCAGCACGTCACTCCTCCGGGTTTTGGGCAGATATTCTGTCGGTCCTCACAAGTGTAGCGCTAAGCATGCATGGAGGGGTGTGCATGTGTGGATGGGCCACCAGCAGGATATTCAATCCCAGCCCCTCCCACACTGTACTGCAGCTCTGACTCATTCAAGGTGGAGGCAGAAAGAAGTGGCAATGAGCATGTGCGCAAACACACGCGCACGCGTGCAGGTACTCTTCCTCAGACTCCTTTTCGGCTCCTTATGTTTGTTGGAGGAGAGAATTCCTTTTTTCCGTCTTTTCATGTGATGCAGAAATCGTAGTATCAAAATAAAACCAAACAATATGCTGCGAGATTAAACCTGCCCTGAGCTGCAGAGCTCAGAGAGGCATTTCTGGGGTCGTCTCATCCCTCGTCTTCATCAAAACTAGCTGGGCTCACAGCTCTGACTGCTGTTGTGGGTTCGAGGGTGACCCACGCGAGCCAACGCTCCCATCTCATCTCCATCTTGGTTTTCCGGTGTTGTGGACAAACTCGGACAGGAAGACTCAGGCTCAAACGTGCTCCGTGTCACAGCTCTGGATCTTCCTCTTTGACTCCTGATCTCCACATGTTCTCCATTAACCCCCCCCCCCCGGCCACGTAGATGTTCTGTGGTTCCTGCGGTGACGACGCTCCTGCCACTCGGCGTCTTCATCTGTCTGACTGTCTCAGCAGGAGTCAAATAGCACCAAATTGCGCCCATTTTTATACTTTTTTTTTACTGCTTGTAAAAAATTTGATCCTAATATCACGAGAGCTGAGTGTGATACTCAACACTCAGCTCTTGGGTTTGGAAATCTCCGCCTCACTAAGCAAATATAATAAAACAGCCACCAGATGCAGTAAAGGTGCATAAATCCTTCCGTTTTCTTAAACTACTGTTTCAGCCACCGTGAATGAAAACAGTCCTGCTTTTTTGCTCCAGCTGTGCAGCTGAGTTTCACATCTCTGCATCTCACTCAGAGCGTCAGCGTCTCTGCCTGTGGTGACGCAGGAAGCGTCTGCAGACAGAAAAATGGCACCAAAAAAAAAAAAAATAAAAATGTGTGCATGAATTCTAATCTATGAATCAATGCTGCGCACAGGGCGGCCCACATGGGCGCACGTGCACGCGGAGTCAACAAGGCAGGGCTTCGCACGTAAAGGATGAGATCAGCAGTCAGTGTATATCTGTACAGATGCCATGGAAACTCTCTCTCATCCTCCCTCTTTCTTCTCCATCCCTCGCTCGCTTTCTTCCTCTGCGTCTGCCTCCCGACTTCCTGTCTCACCCCCCCTCCCCCTCCCCCCTCCCCAGCCTCCATAAAGGCAGAGAGGCCTGTTCATTCACGCGTTCAGCCAGTCAGCTGAGCGAGGGCGGGTGGATGGAGGGAGGGGGAGGGGGGTCGGGTTAAACTGAGAGAAGAGGAGGGAGGCTTCCTCATGATGATGATGAATAGGTCACCTGTATTACATCACGCATGGGGGATGGAAGGATGGAGAAAGAAGGGAGGTAAGACAGAAGGCTCCTCCTTTCCTCCATTCTGTCTCCCCCATCTCTCCCTCCTTCTGTCTCCTCTCCATCACCCCCCCTTCCTGACAGTATGAGTCACAGACAGACCAGTTCCCTTGATGCACTGCGGAAACGTAATGTGACGTAGCCGCCGTCCCTCCCGCCGTCTCCCCCTCCCTCCCCCTCTATTCATCCTTCCTCCTCTCACAGACTCCATTCACAAGAATCCCATCTGAGCCAGACGGCAGAATCTGTGAATGGACGAAAACTGTGTCACATTTTCTTCATTTCCCCAAACCAAATGCGACAGATTGGTCTTGAGGTTCATATTATATGAAAGCAAACGCCCTCAAATATGAGCAGAAACGCCACAACTATCACGTCAATCTGATGACGGGGGGATTTTTGAGGTGCTGCAGGAAATATATCAGAACCTTGTAGCATGCAGCACGTGCTCAGTTCAGCAGAATATCACTTTATATAGTGAATTAGAGGAGCAGCACGCGGGGCAAACATCCCTGCAGCAGCTCATCAGCAGCCTGGAGATGAGCTGCTCAGCCACAAACATGACTCACTTTTCATAATGGAATTAAGACGTGTTTGAATGCTACATTAATCTATGATTACCAGATAAACACACAGTTGTTTAGCTGTTATCGGATAGAGTCACGCATGCAGAGGGATTTAATGTGGAATACAGGCTATTTCCTTTATTTAAGGGAATAATATCATACATGTTTTTTAACTTGATCTCTATTGCTTGATAATTTTAGCCATCTTTGTGAGTACATTTGTTTAAAAAGTACACTTAAATTGGGTTTTATTCGTCCCTTCTTTATCATTAAGTGTTTAATGCAGAGAAAGAGCGGCAAAGAAGGTATACGTGCATGTAATAACCGTCTCTGAAAGCCACCCATATATCTGCCAACATGCGTCTGCAATTACATCACCACATGGTTGCGAGGGATGGATGCGATTGGCGGAGTCTGAATTTATGAATGAACGGGTGACATTCAGGTTTGCCCCCGCCACTCGGTGGAAGAAGTCTCAACGTACAGTATGATTCACCACAACACAGCGTTGGGAGGGGGGCAGTGATGTCACAGGCGGTGGGGTGGGAGTCATTCGTGAGTCAGAGAGGAAAGAGAGGAGGAGGAGTTGGAGGAGGAGGAAGAGGATAAGGAAGAGAGGTGGGTTTGGGATTTAAAAAAAAAAAGGATTGGGGATATGGGGAGGTGGGGTACCTGCTGCTTGTGACCCATGGTAACAGGCAACGCTGGTCTGTGGATGACTCACCGCTGCTTTACCAGCCACACATGCACACACAACGCATGGATGTTCATACCGTGCACTGTAACACACACACACACACACACACACACACACACACACACAGAGTCTGTTTCGTGACTGCCCCAACTCCAATCTCCCATCAGGATGCACATGCTAATATGCACACGCACGCCACATGAAGGGCGGAGAGCGGTGGCGGCGGCGGCGGCGGTGGCGGCGGTGGTGGGGAGGGGGTGTCAGGATGACTCACACATCAATGATAACACCCCTCCCCCGTCCCAATCACACCCAGACAGAGGACATATCATTTGGATTCTACCCACATCCTCTCCACATCCTGGGGAACCTCCCATCAGGCCGGCAGCAGGAAACTCTGGCGGGCTGCACTTCTGTCCCAGCTGATGGGGACTCACAGGCCTTCCTCTCCTTCACGACTGCGCCTGCAACTGTACAGGAGAAAAACTTCAACTTCATCCATCAGTAGACCCGATAACGGCCTCGTAAATCTGAATTTCAAACCATTCTCTTTTTCAAACCAGCAGGAGTGAAAGTCTTTAAGAAAAGAGAAGGAAGTTATAACGTTCTCCAAATGGACGCTGAAGCAGGATTGGTCCTCGCGTGCAGCTGGAACCTGCGGTTGTATCTTGCTCTTTTGATTCTCAGCAGCAAAGCCAGCGTTAAACTAGCTATAGTAGTAAAAAATAAAATAAAAAAAAGGTATGTAATAAAGGTTCATTCTTGAATGGAAAAAAGTACAAGGAGCCTAATAGATCTTTTCTGTGAATGGAACTATCCTCCCAGGCTCAAAAAAAAAAAAAGAAAAAAATTCTCTTATCTTTTGATAGCTAAAACATGCGAGCGCTTGGCCAGGACACGTTATTCCCATCAATCCCTCCAAGAAATACTTCCGCCTGTGCAAATCGAGGGCAGCGTGACAAGGCCCAGACAGCTCTTGGCACGCTGGAGTTATTTCACGGGCCACATCTGGCCTGCACGGACACCTGCACTGCGGTGACCCCGCCGGAGCTGAAGGGGAAATGACGTCCGGGCGAAACTCGAGACGCGAATAACGTAGACGATCAGGAATCTCACTGCTGGAAACGCAGCCAGACTACCGTACATTGGTGTTAACACACGTGCACCCGGTGAAAAGAGGTTTGTTGACCCGAGGTGACACGGTGACCTCTGCCCTTTTCTGCTGCCTGTGCAATTTCTGCCTGTGTGGTGCCAAATCCAACAAACTGAAGGTACTTCGGGTCCAGATCAACTCTCATCGGTTCATCGAGGCACCATTAACTAGTTGATCAAATGTGACGGTGACAGAATGAAAGGTGCAAAAAAATAGTCCAATGATTCTTTTCCTTGAGGCCAGATAGTTGAAAGTTCAGGTTTTTGGTGCAAACCCACTACCTGCCTGTGATTTCCGGGCGCAGCTGTTTCTAGTTGTCCATCGTGCACGTTGCAAAAGAATGGTTCTGGGATGTCCGGTTTTCACAAACGCCAGGAGGACGACGACCTAGAGGCACAAAATGGAGAAAAATCTAAATTTACAATATGACAAGGGACCACAAACGTCAGAATATGAATCGATGAAAGACAGAAATGTGGTCTGGATTTACCTCTTTTTTTATAATGTAGTGTGATTTTCTACAGCGATCCTGTGAAAATAAAGTTAAAGATAAGACCTTTCTCCCATGTCAGAGAGGGAGCGCAGTTGCAGAACAAGTGGAGTGAGAGGCGAGTATGGAAATGAGCACGTGTAATAACATCCAGCAGGGACAGAAATAGCTCCCAACTGATCTCTGCTGGCCTATATGACAGGTCGCTATATGATTCCAAGTTGTTGCGGTGAGCCAGCTGAGAGGAAGTGGAAAAAACTTAATGAGAACTTAACCACAGTGGCCTTGTGCAAAATACCCCAAATACAGCCCTTTAACGTGTAAAATTAAACAATCTAGCTCTAAATGAAAACAGACCTCACTTATTCCTATTTAATGCAAAGGCCATGGATTTCAAATCATGTCAGACTAAAACCATTTGTTGGAATACTTTATTTTACCCAACACATCTGAATCCAGTGACAGACTAGTACATATCTCCGCCCCTGCTTTCCTGTGAACACAGCTTTGTCACATATATTGAAACACATTTCAGATTAATGAGATATTACTAAACACATGAAAGGAAAAAAATGTGGTCCTTTACTTCTTTGGCCCCTAAACTTCCAAACATTGGCCCGCCTTTGTACAATCTGCACTACAGCTCAAAAATGATTGGTCAAACAGGTTAAAAGCATGTTAAATTAACTCCTTAATAGATTTATACAGTGTAAATAAACTAAAACCACTGCCCCCACCCCTCTGTACAAACGATTTTAACAGATAGAAGTCATGACGTAATACAATACTGCCCCCTGGTGGCCACATGGGAGTAAAGCGCATGCTACTACCGACATTAAAAAAATAAAACACTACCAAATAAGGCATTCATTTATACCTCACACGCTTTAGAAATGTGAATAATACCTGACAGTCCATCACTAACGATCAACGAGTTATGTTTTTACAGATTTCATTCACCATTTCACACCAAGGATTTGTCCAGCACATGTCAAATAGAGCGAGGCCTGTTCTGAGTTCCTTCCTGATCGGATGAACCGGAACAGCCAGTTTAATAGATGAAGAGGACCCGAGTGCGGGGCAGCGTGGATAAGGTGTCGGCCATTTTGCGGATTCTGGCATAGTTGATGAATCCTCTCAGGAATAACAAGAAACCTGACAAATGAAAAATCAAAAAGGACAGTGTTCAAATCCAGCAATATAACACCAATCCAGGAGTTTAGTCTACTTACCCAGCACCAGGAAGACCCACCACAGCCAGTACTGTCCATCAATGTAACCGGGAAAGTATGTAGAGAACTGGAAACAGACAAAAACAAGCCAGCTGTCATGTCTTCACTCAAACAAGCCCAGTCTTTAAAACAAACAGAAAAAAAAAAAACAGTAAAAATATGTATGTACCCTGACTATGAGGACCCATTTGATGAGGGAGAGGCCGAAGCCCGAGATGGCCCCGTAGCGGCCAGCAGCTGAGGTGGTCAGACAGAAGGAGAGGAAGAAACCAATCCAGTTGAACAGGAACGCCACTGGGAAGAGAAGACGGTGCTTTAATGCGATGCATCAGAGGAACAAGAAAGAGGAGTGCGGATTGAGAAACTCACTGAAGAAGGTCAGCATGAAGATGCCGTCATTGCCTATCCTCAGCTGGTCGACGTCTTCGAAGTCGTCCCTGGTCACAAAGTCTTCATCCTGAGACAGACGGAGCAGCAGGAGGAGAAATCAGAAGAAAGCTACAGACACCGTGACTCATTTCACCACAGAAACACCGAGGGTCTGCTTTCCAGAGCTTCACAGACACCATTACCACAACTATCCAACCAAATCAGCTCACCAGTCAAAAGCAGGCATTTGAGATTTGAAGTAAAGCCTACAAAATGAAAAGATGATGCATGGGAAAGCAACAGAAAACCATCTTTACTGAGAAATAAATATACCACAACACCAAAAGGACCATGGAACCATCACAACACAGCAAGCCCATTTAACATCTATGACTGTGGGTTCGGAACGTTCTATTCAGTCTAGTGTGGGACATGAGGAGAACCTGGAGAATATTCCATTCTATCCACTAAGCAGAAATCTACTCCAATAATACACATACAAACACACACACACACACTGAAGACATAAACACTCTACATTTGTAGTTTCACAGACTTCCTGCCATGTGCACCCCCCCAAACACACACACATACACCCTCTAGTTACCTCAAAAGAATTGCGAATTATATCATCAAATGTCTCCAGGCGTTCCCTGTGCTGAGACTGTTGCTGCTGCTGAGCACAGGCAGTGTGTGGCAGAGAAAACACAACAGCGACAGTCAAACAGGGCCGCACAGTCAGCTCTGGAGGTCAGAGCTGACATTCAGGACACTCCAAACAGCACGTGAGAGCAGGTCTGGCTGATCTGTACGGCTGGGTGCCGCTGCTGATCTTAGCTCAGTTCTACATTGTACCCAGCGCACACAGGAAGTGGGATGAGTGGTGTTATGTTTCATCACCACCTACACCCACATCACCAAAAGACACATTACATGCTGCTTGACGCAGAGGTGTCCAATTCTTGTCCTAATCTGCTCATTTTCGAACATTTAGAGCTACAGTTTATCCCGCTGTAGAGATTCTGGATCCATGGTTCGGTGGTGACTAAATGAGATGTTAGCTTTGGTAGCTGAGTATAACTTTGGAAATTGATTGCATTGCTACAGGAAATAACTACAAAAAACTGTGAAAGATAAGCTAATTACCGAAATCCTTCCAGCAGTTTTGTTATTAATGTGTGTCATGGTGGAGGTTTTTAGCTGTTGTTCAAGCCAGCAATTTAGGCTGATAAGAAATTCACGCAGGAAGATAATGAAACACACTCGAATCACAATGACAAGCAAAACTTTCCATCGTGCATTATGACCACTTCCTCCCCTGCAGGTACACAAAGCGCGCGCGCGCGTGTGTGTGTGTGTGTGTGTGTGTGTGTGTGTGTGTGTGTGTGTGTGTGTGTGTGTGTGTGTGTGCGCGTGCGTAGGCTGTGTAGAATTGAAAGTAGCCAAAAAAGGGAAGGAGACAGATACTCACTCTTCCAGTTACCAGGGGAACAGTAGTCTCTGCCTTGCTTCTTTCTGCTTCATCATAGGAGGGTAAAGTAGTTGCAACGTTGTAGGAGGGAGGTTTGGGGAAAACCCCGTCATCCTTATACTCGAAGAAGGCTACAGACGAAACAACGGTTTCAAATGTAAAGGTAGAAGACGATACAAGCTGTGCTGAGTCACATAAGCATTTTCCGATCCTCACAGGTGGAATAAATCCATACTATCTTAATGTCTTATTTTGCTCTTTAATACACTTTTAGGTGCGACCATGTTAATAAGAAGCACCCCGGAAACAACCCAGATATAAACCAGCACATGTGGATGGGCAGTGGTCTCACCATCGTTGTCCACTGTGAGGCTGCTGTACGGAGGCGGGGCGTCAGCTGCTACCTGTGGGGTCCCTTCTGGGGGATCCTCCTCATTGGACAACTGTCAGTGGAAACAAATCAAAACATTAATGGCTGCAAAAGACGCTCCAAGATAAGGAAGCTTCATGTTTTCCATATGGGTTACAGCAGCAATCATAAAATAAACTCAGCTATGCATCGCAACAGTATTTTATATCACTGTGTGACCACAAGTAAAATTTCACGTTTTTTCCTTATACATTAGTATTTAGACCTTCCACAAAGAGCACTGAGAAAATAGTAAATACCAAACAGACGACTAAAACACATGGGCGTACTTTATTTTAGAAGTGAATGACCGCTATAGATGTGGATTTAATAGCTAAGCTAACATGCCATGTGTCGGCGTTGAAGTTAGTACACAACTGGGCGTGGGATCTTGGAAAATCTGATATATTTGTTAACGTGACTCACATAACCACAGAGGCCAAATAATGGAGACATTGTAAAGCCTGAACACAACCTTCGCCTTTCTGTTTCAAATGAATCCTAATCGGAATTATTAGCAAATGAAAGCTAGTAACTGTGCAGTTAAAGCTAGCGTCAAACGATTAAAAACACGGCCAATATTAGGGAAACCCAGTCAAAAATCACCTACATAAACAAGAATAATAGTTTACAAGAACATAAATCGCAAACGCCAAGGGTGAGTGTAAAGTCTGCGCTAGCTTCACTCGGCTAATGTTGTTACATTTCTTTGCGTCTTAGCTAATGGCTGACAGCGTTCTCTTACCTGCTGATACCGGGCGTTCGTTTCGGCCATTCTGGGTTGAGCGGCTACAAATCAACGACAGAGAAGATTCACGCCGAAAAACCCAACGAAAATAAAATTATATAATCGTTCCGACGCTAAAGCCAGTCCTCGCCGTAATGGAAACCTCTGCCCAGCGTTCTCACAGGAACCGCACCGGTCTCCACTTCCTGCGAAATTTAGCCATAATAAAATATTTTACAATTGAATTGCTTCCTTACAATAGGCTATATATTATCGCAAAATAATTAAATTGCGCTTATTTGTCTTGTGAAGGATAATCATTTCGTTTATGTAATTTAAAATTAGCCTTCCAGTGCTTTTCTTACGAAAAGTATCCGGTCTGTTTCTTCTTTACGCTTGAAACTTGATGCAGTTCTTTCCATCTAGCGAGTGACGTCATCGCCCATAACAAACTCTCTACTGCTACCCTTTGGAAAAAAATGGAATTACACTGCAAAAATGTGCATACTATAGGCATAAAAAAAAACATTTTCATGAAATAGAGGTAAATATTTCCTATTAATTTGTGCATTCTGTACTTACCTAAAAAGGAATTATCCTACAAGAAGAAAAGAAATCACCAAGTTTAGTCTTGTAAGGTTTTATTGTATCTTTATCTAAAATAAAAAGACAACAACAATACCTGTGACACTTTGTTTGTAAGGTCAAGCTCAGTTTGAGAGGCCTCAAACTGGTTTTACCAGGTTACTCCTGGTTTTGGTACTTAAGCAATACAGGGTATGTGGTGCCGATGTGCTTTTGGTTGTAATGGTGGCAAACAATCTCCACGTGGTAAAAACTGAACTGGATTCTGACACGCTCGTTGGGTGAGGTGAGGAAACAGAGGGTGTAGAGGGCAAACTCGAACTCCGGGCTGACACCGATGAAGATGCTTCCCTTGGGCTTTATGCCGTTCTTCCAGCTGAACTGTAGCGCCAGAATGTGTTTGTTCTCATCAGGCTGGCATGAGAGAGAACATGAGAAGTAGCCAGTGATAAAAGACAGAAGCATCACTTCATTTTGGCCTCTTTGGCCCAGCAACTCTTGATCACTGGACATAAGATGCAGTTAAACCTTAAATAACATGCAATTAGAGAGCCAGTCCACCAGTTTACAGCATACAAAAATATGTTCTATTTCTGTTTCATTCACTTAACATGAGAAACGCAGTCATCATACCTGGGGTGAATTTGCAGTAACACTGTAGCCTTTGTAGTCGATGTGTCCCAGCTTCTCCTGCAGGTAGAGCTGGATCCAGTTGTGAAATCCGATGACGGTCCGTCGCCCTCTCGTCTCTCCCACAAACACGTGCTCAAACCCTGAAGAATCTGGCCTGGTGGAAAGCACAGTAAAACCTCTGTCTATATATATATATATATATATATATATTCTCAGTATCCATCCTTTTTTGACAGAGCCCGTCTCACACTGATGCTAGCAGAGCTGGGATGGTGCCAGATTCCAGCCGTGAAGTTATATTTAGGTGCTGTTCCAGAGTCCACCCACCTGCTGGATCCTCTCCTGGCGTAAAGTTCAAACCAAATCCTGTACAGTTGCTCTTTGAATTGTGTCTCGTCTGCCGGAGAGAGATGCTTCTCGACCAGGTATTTATGTGCTATCTGCCAACAAACAAAAGCTCTGGTGAAGTTTAAGGCCTTACCGGAAGGGTGTTATAGGGTCTTACAATCAAAGTTCTGATTCTCTCTATCCTTTACTCTATTTTATTACAAAATACTGTATATGCCAGAGATCCCAGATTTCTGGATTATTTTTCCAAACTACCTTCATAGTCTGAGTCTTAATGATGGAGTCGAGGAATTTGTGGTTCTCTGCCACCTCCTCCGGAGTTACAATTTCTGGCTCACCGGTGTCACTTTCGTAGTTATCCAACAAGGAAATAAAAGCTGTGGAGGGGAAAAAAGGTCATTTGGTTTATTTTTATTAAGGTCATTTGGTTTATTTGTCATATTTATATTTTTATTTATAGTTATAAATAGTTATAAATAAGGAAACTGCGCACAAGCATTAACTTTAACGAAAAATGGCCATTATGTTCAGAACTTTTCCCCGGCAAAGACACAGCAGGATGATGTGAGCAGGAAGGCAGCTTCTGCAGCTCGGTGAACTCTGCCTGACCTGCGCTCACGCACACGCACACGCACCCGCCGCCGGTCGTCATAAGGAGATTAGGGGCGGATGAAAAAGCCCTGGAGGGAGGCGAGTGTCAATCATCCATCCTTTGTGCACTGACCCAGAAACGTCTCCTTCTTGAAAATGTTCTCGTCGACAAAGGTGAACAGAGGAGACCCCGCTCCGTCGTTGTTGTCATCGTTGTTGACGGCCGCGCTGTCTCCAGCTTTGCCCTGCAGCAGGAGGAAAACCAGTGAGACCCAAAAGAATCCCCGCACCTTCCTCCAGCCATCTTGCACACCTGCAGAGAGATCCTGTAGTCTTTTCCAGGTATGAGTCTGTTGACGTCATTGTCCCAGAGCTCCTGCACCATGGCCGACAGCTCTCTGTCACTCTCGATCATAATGGGGCCGCCCCGGCTGCGCTCCTGGTCCTGCAGTGATGAGCTGTGGCTGGATGGGTCTCAGAATACACCCCTAACAGGAGAGAACACCTTTAATTAGAACCAGGCATCTTGATTCAGTGCATGTGAGTGACGTGCAACTTTTCAAATTATTCTGGAGTCAGAACAGACAGCAAAATAATAATAATAATAATAATAATAATAATAATAATAATAATAATAATAATAATAATAATAAGATAAAATAACAAAAAAAAATAAAATAATAATAAACCCCTAAAGTTTCTATGTTTGATCGTATTGTTTTCATGTTACTTCCATCCTGTCTGCTCCCTCTGATGTCACTCACCTGTGTTGGATGGGTTCTCCCTCTTCCTGGGGTATTTAACCCCCTTCCCTCCTCTGCCACAGACAAGCATCTTTACTGCTGTTCTAACCTGTATCATGTCACATCGGTAGTCTGTCCTGGCTGATCATATTGGTTTTGCCATCATTGTGCTGATGACTGAGCAACACTTTAGGGCACACATATGCACCATTCACCTGCTTCCTAACGTGTATTGAAACCACATTGATGCTTCATTATTTATTAGAAAGCACATGTAGTGACTTTATTCTACACGACAACATTCTCTATTGATTACACCATTAACTAGAGTTCACCAGCTATAAGGTCCTAATTACTGCTGCTTATACATTGGTCATAAGGAGCAGTAATTAGGAGCCTTTAAACTTTTTAATATACTTTGCTGGTAACACTTTAGCCTTTAGGAAAGGCCTGCAAAAGTGGTTAAATATTAGTGATGTTTAATTCATTAAACTGTCCATAAATCTTACAAATGTAAATAAAACATGAATTATTATAATTTTTTTTTTTGAGATATTGCTTAAACTATCTTAAGCACAGTCATGTACCATGGAGGAAGACATCAGACCATAACTGTATCATCCCCTTGGCCCATCAGCGCACCCATGAACAGACGCTCTGGGACCCTCAGGGACCCCCGAGCTGCATCCCATCCGTTAAAGCGCACTAACCTTTTCTGGGCAGAGGTTCAAATCCCGGACAACTTGCTGTGTCTGCGAAGGTCCTTGGTGGAGATCAGGTGGTGCTGCTGGCGGTTGTTGTGTTTACGGGCATAGTAACAGTTGAGCCAGTTGGTCAGCTGCGCGGAGAAAGGGCAGCAGGGGGCTGAGGGGAGGCGCTGGAGGGTGAGGGGGTGGGCAGGCTGAACAGGAGGGGGGGGCCATTTTAAAGGGTTATCCCCTGTCAGCAACTCTAGCCAAAGGGATCGTACCACGTTGTCGTCTCTTTTCAACCTCAGGCTTAAACGTGCGACCTTTGTTTCTTTAGTATTTCATTGTTCCTGTCTCTGCCACAGCATGACCGCTGGATCACAGCGTAAATATGGGTCACGTTTCAGGTAATAAGATCATCCAAAAGGATGCTTCCAAACACTGAGCTTACAATCAATCTTAATCTTTAGGACAGTCAGCTATGTGTTTGCTTTGCTTCACTAGACATGGGCAACACTCTACCTTTCTACAACATGTTTTTGCATTTGTGTATTAAATTACCTGA
Organism: Arothron firmamentum; assembly: GCA_016586285.1. Classification (NCBI taxonomy): domain Eukaryota; kingdom Metazoa; phylum Chordata; class Actinopteri; order Tetraodontiformes; family Tetraodontidae; genus Arothron; species Arothron firmamentum. The sequence goes on from BJFM01000105.1 coordinate 392,014, forward strand.
AGAGCGTGTTGTTTTGGTATTGTTACAACATAGCAATAATTTTGAATGTGTTGGACTGCTGTGTATCAAGGCAGTGAAATTAAAAAAAAACAAAAAAACACTGACAAGATAAAAACATTTTTACACCATGGCAACATTTACTTGAATTGTGCTAAAGACGTGTATATGTATATGTTCAAGAATTAAACAGGAAAGTAATTTTCCCGTTAATTCACAGGAGAAAATAAAAGACCTGCACTTTTTAAGCAGTCAAGGGCACCTCATTTCAGTAAAACCCAAATCAATCCAATCAAATTTAAAGATCAATAAGGTACCTACCCAAAAAGAAGTAAAGATCCACAAACCAACCTTTGAATTATGTTTGGCAATATTTTGTAAAATCATTCTAAAATAATGTCCTTTTAACAGCTTTTTCATTACTTATCAAAGTATCAAATGCAAAGTCCCAGCTGTTCTCACGCTGAAACCCAGCAAAGACGCAAACCAGGTCATTGAAAGTGCACAAACTTAATTCACAAACAATTCCTGCACCGATTATTTTCCTATGTGATCTCTGGCCATTAAAATGCAAAGCTACAAACTTCCTACTGCAAAACAGGAAGTTTAGAGACACTTGCAGTGTCTGATTAGATGGTAAAAGACATTCATGCTGACCTCCAACATGAATCTAAAGTAAATACAAACCAAAAATAGGTATTCAATGTTTCATATGATAGAGAAAAATGACGGCATACGAGTGGGGTGGCACTGACGCAGGCTTACTGACGGTCGTGTGAAATAAAGTGCATTCTAATGTAACGTACAACACTGATCTGTCAGTCTTCCTCGTCGCTCCATAAGGCATCTTCCTCTTCGATATCCACACCGTGAAAGAGTCTGAAACAGGCAGATGAACAAGTTTAGTGAATGATCGAGTGACTTGATCAGCAGCCAAGAATAAAAATATCTCCCTTACTGGTTATAACAGGGTGAATTTGCGTTGTTAAAGTGACTGTATGGGTTGATCCTGCTGAGTGTGCCCAGACACAGCCAACAGAAGTACTGTTTGCATGATGTACATGTCATCTTGTTGCAGCCATCCACTTTCTACAGAAAGAAAGAGACCAGGATGAGAAGGAGAGAATCAGAGGAGGTTCCATCTGGAGGCGCTACATTGCGAGTTTGTTACCACCAGGGGGAGCCACACCTGGATATTTGTCCCACAGCGTGGGCAACTTTTGCAGTTGTCCTTCAGCCAGTCACTGCTGAAGGACTCCTCCACTGCTTTTTGGATGACCCGTTTTCCAAAGCGTTGCTCCATAAACTTTTGAACGTCAGCTGTGGCCGACAGGTACTCGTCTCTGAGGTTTCGCAATTCATCTGCATCACAGAAGGAGACAAAACAGTTAAAACATGTTCATTTCCTTGAAGAAACAAACATCATATATGGTGCACCTTCAGTCACGCGCTCACTTCTGACATTACCTGCATTGATTTTACAGTGGGATAAACCATGATAGCCCATTTTGCACAGTGTGCAAAAAGCATAACGACAGGCGGAGCAAATGCCCATGGTTGTGTCGGGCTCCACCATCACAGCAGTGCCACAGGACTGACGGGGACAGTAGACAACGTCAGCCATGAGGTCCAGACTGGACTGCAGGAGCAAACGGTCATAACGAGCAAATAGAGCCTCATCCACCAGCTGTTTTACCTGCACAATAAAAGCGGGATTAGAAATGGTTCATTAGGGGAGGGGGAATTTGAATATTTGTAGCAAACACAGTAAATAACCCCCTCTTACCTGCAATGGGTTGGCCAAGGACGTACACTTGGGCTCAGGACAGCAAAGGCTCTGAACGTTGCCGTCACGTATTTGGATCTGAAAATACTCGGTCATGCAGGCCTTGCAGTACACGTGCTGGCACTCCTTAAAGCAAAGGCAGCCGGAGCCCAGCTTCTCTACGAAGCAGATTCCACACCCAAAAATCTTACTGTCAAACGCTTTCTGCCTCTGCGCCTCATCAAAGTCCAGGAGCTGAGGTAAGAGGTCAGCACGCGGATCCAACAGAGGGACGGCGCGTGGGTCCAACAGAGACGATGAAGACAGCTGGGGTTCCTGCTTCTCCTTCGTCACTTCATTTTTCATCTCAGAGGGTTCACAAAGACACTGAGGAAGTGCTAAAAAAGCGAAAAACATTAAAAAAGTTTTCTTACAAGGCATTAAACTGAACAGAAAAAATCTGTTAGCATTATCTGCCCATTATGAAAATGAGAGGTGGGTAGAACATTCTCACAGTTGACTTGTAGGTCAGGATTCCTGTTTTCACCGCCTGCTTTACTCCCCCTTATGCTGATGTCAAGGGGTGACACGATGCCCAGGAAGTCCAAAGTCTCCTCTTTGAGAAACTGGATCCACGTGAAAAGTATCTCACAACCTTGGTTCTCCTTCCACAGCTCATCCAGTCGTCTGCACAGACAGCTCATCTAAAAAAAGGTACATTTTGAGCAATTTGAAGAGTTAGAAACACCTGTGACCTAACTTGCAAGTTATTTTTATTAATTATTATTAATATCACATATCACTGCTACAGAAACACACGGAAGCATATTGCTGTCACTCTATATGAATAAAAATTGATCAGTAACATGTTATTACATGTTGTTTATTGTCAGAAGAATAGATTTTCACGTTATAACGTGATAAGCTTGTTGTATTGTAAAAACGTGATAATCGTCATGGCTTGCAGCCCGTTCTGCTTTTGTTTGTTCCTTTACTTTCAGGTCCTGAGCTGAATGCTGCCACCTGTTCTGTCTCCTCAGCTGCGGCTCATTCCCTCATTGTTGCGTCAAAATCCAAAATTCAGAAAAATGATCAAAAACAAGATGAAAGGAGCAGTTGATGTTTAATAATCAAAGGGCAAGGTGGTGTAAGGCAACATACTGTGTTATAACCATGTAGCTAAGTTAGACCTGCCCTTCAAATCACAACCACAGCTCCTGATCAACCAGAAGATGCAACTGGTAGGAAGTAACTTTAAATATTTAAGATTAATTGGTATTGCATTAATATACATTCATTTATTCACAGTCATATTCATGATTGCATTGACTGTTGTACTTTCAAGTGTTATGCATGCAAATTGGATGCAAAATGTATGTTCTGTTTATCTTTAAGGTTATCGACCTATTCCTATTCCTATTCCTATTCCATTACCCAATTAAATTGGAAACAAGAGGAATTGAGTTGTCCTTTGCATCCTTCAACGATTGATCAGTTTTTCCGGTTTCCACCCGGGACAACCTACGTTTTCCCTCTGGCCTTTTGCCACAGACACCTTTTGTTTTACCTGTTGACTGTTTTTGTTAATAGATTAGAATCTTTGAGAATTCTGCAATTGGGTCTGATCTTATTACTGAGTCAAATCACAACTAATTTATATTGTAAAAACCTGATAAGTTTATCGTAAACCCAGCTTGGATGCAGCTGAGATGGTGTAGCTTGTATCCATGGTGCCTGCCATATCCTTCCAACTGATCAATGAGAAATGATGCTACTTCCAGAGATTCAGACTGATTGTTCCTTCTGTACAGTCCCATGCGCTTTAAGATCCTTAGTAGTGTGCGCATACATATCACAAGCGTGCTCAGTAACAAAATCTCGCCATGTATCATTCCAAGCATAAAGTATAATTTAATTTATGCTAATTAATTCCAGTTGTCACTTAAATGAGCCATATCCTTTCACTTATCCGCTCTCCTGCACACCGTTTCATCGCTTCCTCATTACATTACCTTAAACTACCTTAAACTTATCACATTTTTACAATATAGCAAACTATCACGCTACAACGTGAAACGTTTCACGTTCTTAAAATAAATATTATAACGTTACAACGTGAAAATATATTGCTCTAACAATAAACAACATGTAAACGTGCTACTGATGAATTGTTATTTATCCAGAGTGGCAGCAATAGCTTCGTGCACTCCACCCACCTGCGCCGCAGTCATCCATTTAGAGCTGAGAGTGAAGATTGGTGGGCATTTAGAGGGATAGTCTTCAGGTAGCTCAAAGTTGAGCACCAATTGAGGCAAGAAGCAGACATTATACTCTGTCTGTGTGTGCCCTGCAACATCGAGACGTACTTATTTGTTTTTGAATATGAGATGCACTCAGGTATGCTGCAGACCATTCTACCAGGCCTACCTTTGACAACTATTTTGAAATCAGCGGGGAGCTCCAGGCAGAGCTGGATCTCTCCGCCCTGTGCAGACTCTGCCCGATGGAACTCTTCCTCATCATAGATACTTGTCAAAGCAAGCAGTTCGTCCTCCTGAGCTTCCTTATTATTCGACATTTACATTCCTAAAATGTCATATGTTGCGTTTTAGTTACATGCGTTAGCTTAAAGTTTACTTATCCACGAATTAATAACAGTGCACCATTTACTTCTAATGTCGACGGTACGGTTACGTTACATCAAAGGGGGTTTATAAATACCTTAAGTCCTAAATAGTCATTCATAGTTACGACAACACTGTTACGAATACCTATAGAATTATATAAGAGTTTAACAGTGGATTTTGTTACCTTTTAGAATTCCAGTGACCCTTCTGGACTTTAACCGGTTCACGTCAATGAAGGCGGATGTGACCTGTAGGGCTTGTTTTTGTATGACATAGCGTTTAGGTGAATTACCGCCACCAACTGGCTAGGAGTGTTTACTGCATGCTTATTCTGGCAAAACCACTAGGGTTTGCCTCACGATTCTTTTTATAATCACACTTTTAAGAAATAATAAAAAATACTAAACTGCTTTCTCAACGATTCTGCAAACGTCTTTCATCTTTTATTTCAAGATTTATTTTTGCTTTTTGTTGATGTGGTAACAAGAACAGCTCCCAGGTTTATTGGGACCAGCAGTTAAATTTATTTGTAAAAAAAAAAAAAAAAAAAAAAAAAAGGCTATGAGAGAACAATCAACACATCACTGTTTTTGAACGAAGAAACAATGAAATCCTGCTCGACAGTGACTTGTAGTTTCTAATGCCTACACAAAGTACAAGGAAACTCAAAAAAAACAGTCTGCGGGTTTGTCGTGAACAATCCTGAACAGTTAATGTTCATTTACAAGGGCCACTATATGTTATTTAAACATAGCTCATTCATCTACATTGCCAGAACTCCTGTTGTGTGTTTACTAGTTATATTCCACAAAGTAACTGTTTCAGTTTGACATTCTTAGCATAATTACACTCAGAGATTCTGAACAAAATAATCTTGCAGCATAAAGAAATAAGAAGGATCCAATCTTGCACTCATAACTAAGGTCACAGAGGGTCCATTTGTTATATTAGGCTGAGGACACGGCGAGAAGCCTGATGAGTACTTGTTTGCTGCTGCTGTCTGTGATAGAGACTACAGTGCCATCAATATCAATCTCAGAAGAATAATAAAACTGTGGCTAAACGGCAGGAGGAGAAGATTGTAACCAGGTTGCTGCTGCGGCATACTTTAGTCAATGTCCATTTCAGGGAGTTTGGTCTCTGCCGTTTCCTGTTCCATGCCTGCAGATGTGGTTTTGTCAGGGTTGGATGACTGGGTCTCTGTCCCCTCGTGCCCGTTGACGGGTCCATTCTCAGTCTCCTCTTCCTTAGGAAGCTCCACTTTGGGTTTGGGTTTGGAAACCACGGGATTGCAGGCAGAATAAAGTTCCTGAGCAGAGGAAGAGCAAACACTCATTACCCACATCTCTTTGATTTCCACACAACTTTTGGGGTGATTCTTTTCAAACTGTGTGCCTCTCTGTACCTTAGCCTTTGCCTGGATCTCCTGAACTTTGACCACTGGGTCCAGGGTGAGATCCTGGCCATTCTGCTGGTTCATCTTGTTGTTCATCCAGGCCATGGCATCATTCACTTGCTTCTCCACCTGTGTTACCTCCAGTTCATCCAGGTGATTGTACTGCTCATCCTGATTGCAAAATACAAAAACACAATTTAAAATAAAAAAAAACAACCCAAAAAACCTTTGTTGTTCTATGTTTGTTACCTTTGCCTTGTAGGCTTCTATGAACTTCATGTACACCTGAATTTGTCTGCCAAGCTCTTCGAATGCTTTTGGCCTGATCTCAGCTTCCATGTATCGGTCCAAAACCGGTTGGCCCATTTTCTGTAAAGCAAAATGATATAAGGTTTGGTTGGTAAGCAATCTAGCAAAACAACTATGACAGTTTAATTCCCATAATAATCTACAATAATTATCTATATCCTACAATCACAGCGTACTTATTTGATTTAAAACTGACGCCCGGTCAGATACCTTCAGTTCAGCTAGTTTATCGATGTAAACTTGCTTCTGTTGGTCTTCTCCTTCCTCATATAGCCAGCTTTCTGTGTCCTCCAGTTTTAGAGAGAACATGTCCCGGTCCTGCATGTTGAACAACAGAAATAAGTGTGTGTTAGCCTGTGTCACATGACCATCTACACTCTCCGTGAGCCTTGAGGAAGAGTCATACTCACGGATTCGTTCACAAACTTCTCCAGGATACCATGCAGTTTATCTCTCATGTCATAGACATACTCCTCTACATTGTTCTTCGCATCATTCCTTTCTTTCTCTAGTTTATCCTGCATGATCATTTTGCCCTGGAAAAGTCAGAAAAAAATAAGATCATGTCTCCAGTTAATTTTAAGACAAGACAATTTAAAACACATTTTTAGCTGTAGCACATCTTGGTCAAAGAGTGTGAGTGTGTGTTAGACATTCCTAGTGTGTTTTTAGAGCATTACCTCATTCTCTACAAACATATTTAGTACATCAGTGGGAAGTTGCCAGTGCAAATTGTTCTGTACAGGCAGCTCCACAGTCTTCGTTTTCACTTTGGGCTTCTTTGCCTGAGGGGGTTGGTCGCTCTTCTTCTCCTGCTTGCTGTCTCCACTCTTCTCCTGTTTGTCATTTTCCATCTTCTCTTGCTTGCCATCCTCTGATGTCTGAAAGGGAGAGATAGCCACACATGGAAACCAGGAAAAAAAAAGCTGTTTTCAGACAACCATATATCAGACCTGTAATTGAATTTATAAGCCCCCCCTCGTTATGCCAGCTTGGAACAACCCAGCAACCCAGGTTGGCTCCAGTGACGAGTAAGTCCGTTTGTGCAGCTTAGACTTTTTAAAAAATGGAGTGCTTCACTACATTCCGGATCACAAACCATTTATATCAGCATCTCCAATTTTGTTACCAGCGTATCCATGGTCTCATTTACCTCCATCTCCTCAGTCTCTGATTTCTTCTCTTCTTTATCTCCAGCTTGATTTTTCTGATCCTCTTGTTCCACTTGCATTTTGTTCTGACATGATAGCAAAGGTAAAGTATATAGTAAAATATATCAACCTCGAGGGACATTTTTGTCCCTAACGGCATGTCCCATTAATACTACTGTGAAGACTGATTAGTGCAAAAAGGTTTGCGTATCAAAGCCATTCCCTTCATATGCTGTTAAGAGATTTTTTTTTTAATGGCAGGAACTGTTCTACTGAGGTGTGGTCCGACTCAGTACCTCAAAGGTGAAAAACAAAGCAAATACAGAAACTCGGTCAACTTCGCCCCCCCCCCACATACACACCTCCTCCTCCTTCACTGCCTGTTCTGTCTCCATTGGTTCCTCTCCTTCAGATGTCTTCACAGTCTCTACTGAGGAGGCACTTGATACACTGAAAACGCCGTGAACGTTGACTCGAACTTTCACTTTGACCTTTGCACACTCTCCAGACTCCTGGGGAACCACATTCTGAATCTGGAACTGGCCTGTAAAGTCAGACGTTGACATCAACAAGGCAAGTATAGAAAAAAAGACTAGACAAACAACATATCTGTCAAAGATGCTTACATCTGCTATAAATGTATTAAAAAACTGCAAACAAAAAAACAACTTGTTGAATAGCAGTACCTATACAAATGTTGGGGTATGGCAGCTCCTTCAGGTTGTTGTAGTAAGCTTCAAGTGTGAAGGGTTCTTTCCGGTAGAAGGTCAAAACTTTAGAGAAGGGTGCTGCGTGGTTCTTTGGGAAAACTTCACAATCACTGCAGGTAATCAATGACAAAAGTTACAGAAGCAGGATCGTGGCAAAGGGCCGTGCATACTTGTCAACCATTATTTCCAGATTCCATACTTTAGTCCATCCTCTGCAGCTGAATTCCATTTCAGAGAGATAGAATAGGGGACGACGTCTGTAATGGAGAACTCTCTGACTTTGAATGCTGGTGACAAGATAGCACACTGGGAGATAGAGCGAATAATATGATTTTAGAATGATTCAGTATAATTTTAATCAATTTAATTTCCATAGATTTGATAAAGAAGGTGATATGAAAAACTATGGCTCATCTTAAACCATCATAGAATAAAAACAACTCAAAAATCAACAACTATTACATAGGAACGACAAGTGACCCATACCTGCAGTGCACAGCCTCTGGCCACGGCCTCGTCTGCATTCAGAGTAGTGCTCAGCTCTTTGCCAAAGAATTTGGCAATTCTCTCTTTAATGGCTGGGATTCTGGAGGCACCGCCGACTATTTCAACTGCATAGATATCTTCTTTTTTCAACTCTGAAAATAGAAGGCAGGGAAGAAAGATACTAGTTCAGTCATAGCTTCACTTTCACTATGAGGAGTGAAGGTGAGAGGGCGGGGAGGTTTTAGTGAAAGCATGTGACTGTACATTGGCAATGTTAGTGAGTGTGTGTGTGTGTGTGTGTGTGTGCGTGCGTGCGTGTGTGTGTGTGCTGGTGGGGGATGTCCAGCTGCTACTATAACCATATTTACTCACTAGTTTGCTCCATGATGCTGTATAGGGGACCCTCTACTTTGGCCAACAGCCCTGCGCACATCTCCTCAAATTGGCCTCTGGAGATACAAGTTCAGAGATTATTTTTAGATACACACATACACACAGTTACACTGCGAGACATGCAGATGGATGCCGGGTAATATTTTCTATTTATAATTATCAGTTTATTTAAATGAACTTGGCTTTAACAAACCCCGCTCTACAGACTTTTTATAAAGATTGACTTTTTAAATTGTATCTATCTTAAATTGCAACTATATTTTCACCTCACCTGTTGAGTTTGCCGGAAACGTCAATGTCATTCATGAAACACTCGATGCTGAGAGGCAGGTCAGAGGAGTTGGCGCTCATCAGCTTCTTTAGCTTCTCACACTCCTGATAGAGTCGCACCAGTGCTCGAGGCTTGGATCTGACGTCTAGCTTGTACTTCTTACTGAACTCTTCGCAGAAGTGCTTAACCAGGATGTCATCAAAGTCCTTGCCACCCAGCTCTGGATCAAAGGCGGTGGCCAGGATCTAACAGTGGAGGAAGAGTCACGTTAGAAACATGGCAAATAATTATCTATCCATATTTAGGAATAAAATGTTTAATATAAAAAAATTGGCAGCACATATGTGGGCATTTTTGTAACAAGGAGAAAGATTTAATCTCATAATCATTACTGAAGATCGTGCTCATAAATTGACAAGTGGAAAGGATAAAACTCCAACACAAGTGTGTGTCTGCTCTTTCTTTCTTCACTGCTATGGAGACCAGACAATTCAAGCCATGTGGGAGTAATGACGATTTAGTCTCTCAGTCAATGTTTAGCTAACTACGGAAAAGGAATGAAAAAGCAACAGACTGATCTTGACCTCATCAGTGTGTAGCCATGCCACCAAAAAGCAGGATTAAAAAGATACCGTATTTTTTACAAGGGTAGTCTTTCAATTACACTTCTTTTTAGGTTATGAAACGTTAAGATAAATATTCACCTGTGATGTCCCCCAGAAACAAAGGGCTGATTGGACAGGTAAATAAAATCTTAAATCCTGCACTGCCTCCCTCCCCTGCCTTGAAAAAAGGCACAAATTATTCATTGCTCACCTTGAGCTTTCCCTTATTGAAGGCACAAACTGACACCTGGTAACCCGAGTGGCCCACATCTACAAACACCACAATTCGAGGCTTCTCTTCTGGAGCTGGCAGGTCCTGCTTGTAGATGCCATATGCCAAAGTGACTGCAACAAACAGGTTTAAAAGCTTTAAGTTTCAATAACTGCTCTTTACAGTTTAAGAAGTGTTAAGATTTACACTTGCCAAAAATAAATGATGTATCCTGCGCAAGATATGTGCCATTTTACAGCATTCCCAATATCTGAAAGCTCTTGCTTTTAACTGGGATTACAAACTAAAAGGTCCACTCCTGCATAAATTACATCATGTATTTAAGTACCTGCAGTGGTGTCATTCATCAAACGTAGACAATTCAGGCCTGCGATCTGAGCGGCGTCCATGACAGACCTTCTTTCTCCATCTGTGAAAAAGCTTGGAACCTGTGAGCAGGGACAAAAACATGGAACATTACTAATATAAAACACGATAGCTGAAAATGCATTGGTGACAGTGTGGGAAAGGAACCACCCACCCATTTTAAATTAAACCCTAAAAGACACAGGTGAGATGATGAAAATATCCAAAAATAAAAGGCCTGCCTGACAAGATGACATTACTGTGCTAGTTGCTCTGGTTGTCAAAACAAAACACTTCCTCGTAGATAAGTTTACAAGATAAATTCAGCCCCGAGCCACAGCAATAATAAACAGATTATCCATCTCTGGAGATGACGCAAACTGCCAATTTAGGACCAGAGTGAGAGCTGTAATGTTACATAAGAGAAGCTGCTGGGGGAATTCATACACTGAGCTCAGCAAGAAACACACACATCCCACTCTTCACCAACAAGGTGCAAAGGGAAGAAATAAGGCTGCCAGTGAAGACATCTGGTGAAGTGCTGTAAGCTTGAAATGTCACATGAACAGTTGGCATTACATTTGTGTTTCCCCAGAGACACTTTTCCCACAGGTTTTTGGCACCAATGACTTGAAAATGCTAACACTCAACCAAGGCCAAAGCTATTCAACACTCACTTTAAAACAGTGAATAGAAGATTAATTCACTGATGCCAAATCATTAAATAAACTTTCAGATTTTTAGATAACATGTTGCAGCTATCGGGTCACAAATGAGGTTAGCAGAGGAACTTACGGAGATGACACAGTCTGCAACTGGTTTCTTCAGTGCGCTTTCAGCAGTTTCTTTTAGTTTGGTCAGCAACATCCCAGTCACCTGCTCTATGCTGAATACCCTCTCCTCTTCCATATACATCACCTGGAGTTTCAAATTTTTTGGAAAATATTTAGTAAATACATTGCAGTAATTGTGATTGCAACTTTTTGACAATGATTCCTTTATTGTCTGGTAATACATAAAATCAGCCATGAAACAGTTTTTACCTTTATACCAGTGGCCCCAGAGGGCATCTGAGCGAGGCTGTAAACCAAGTTAGACTTGGCTGACTGGACATAAGGGTCCACAAAAGCCCTGCCATGGAATCTCTTGAAGCCCTGAACAGTGTTCTGACAATTGGTCACCACCTGGACAATAGAGGAGGCAAAAAGAAAGATTTTTGATAAATATTTTAATTTTAATAACATTTAGGCTACCATTTACATTTAATTATAAGGTCAGGTGTGAGACTGGCTACTTTATTTTACCTGGCTTTTTGCAGCTGCTCCAATTGTTCGATTTCGTTGACCAAAAGATACAAATGATCTAAAAGAAATCAAAATAGAACATGAAGCTGATACCTGCTAAAAGTGTCGTTACACAGCTCTACGACATTCAAGCATCATGTCAATTAAATAAATCGTCATGTCTCAAAGTAACATTTAGCCATGTAAAAGACCGATATGATTCCACTAATTGTTGTCTGATAGGATGCAGTTTGCCTGTTTTCCTAACAGTGAACTATGCTTCAGGGTCATGGCAGTCAGATCCATACGTGGTTGCCATGAACGACCATCTTTTCAGTGACATGAAAGTACAACCTAATAATATTTCGTAGTCTTGGATTTTTACTCAGAAGAGATTACCTTTCATTTTTGAGTCAAGAACATAATGATTTGTGTGGACTTTTTTTTTTTTGCTCATTTTTCACAAAGTAGAATTAAAGATATCCCCAGCCTTTTTCATAACATGAACTATAAGATGGGAACACAAAAGGAACATAATTATATTGACAGTACATTATGCCATAGCCTGACTGAGAAGAGGTAACCACCCATGACAAACTGTGGCCTGCTGACCACATAACCTGTCCTACTATGCAATGCCACCTTGATGACACAGTAGCTAGTACATTTTCCTGTGCTGAGAAGTAAACAGTAACTTGTGGGCACCTTTTCGGAGTCTCTAAACTAAATTAAAATAAATAAATAAGAGCAGGAATTGGAAGAATATTCTAGGAAGCGACAAGACCAATAGTGTGCCACACAGAACGTGCCGATTGGGCGGTGCCAGCTCCTTCAACACCGCTAAAAAGACACCGTCCGCCTTGTGCTCTTTAACCAGGCAACAGAAGCACATTTTCAAACCTTGCATTACAGTCCGCAGCGTTATTAATGATCAAAAAAGCAAAGTTATATAGATAGCGAGGCAAGTTTACAAACAATTTAAGATCATACTACATTATTTTGTTTATTACTAACCCTATCAGTTAAATGTAGACTATTTCACCAAAATATTACAAAGTGAGCATAAGCTAACAAGCTAGTTGGTAAAACATCTTGTTCACGTGTAATTTGGTAACACCAGAAGACCTCAATTAAACAACTATCGGCATATAAAACTCCTTTCCTTGGAAATCTTAATGCCAAGCGTCCAATAAATCACACAGGTGATCTGAAGAACGTTACTTACGGTGTACATCTGTCGCTGTACTCGTTAGCAACTGTCTCGATTCCTCCTCCTCGGGCTACAGCTACATAGCAGCTTTGAAAGCCCAAGTCAAATCCTACCACTGACATGTTTTTGCGCGTATATAACGCTACTCAATTAAAGCAGAACAATAAACCGAAGCGAAGATATACTGTATAAAACAATAAGGGAAAAAATCCTCTGAATAGTTTCATAAAGCTGCGTTAAGTAGGGTTATTTCTCGTCATAATCCACACCGCGTAATGAGCCGGTGCCTTTACTCAGGTCCGATCTGCTCTGGCAGCAGACAGCAGCAGGCGGACGTTATCGCGAGATTTTCTGAATTCTCGAAAACTCTGGAGCTTTCTACGGGGATGTTCTCGACCTTTGGGGAAGTTTCTTGAACATGGAGGTTGAACCTCGGTGAAAGGATTGCTGATTGATAGATTATGGACTATGATTCCGATTATAGACTCGAGGCACTTAGAGAGAGAGAGAGAGAGAGAGAGAGAGAGCGAGAGAGAGAGAGAGAGAGAGAGAGAGAGAGAGAGAGAGAGAGAGAGAGAGAGAGAGAGAGAGGGAGAGAACTGAATGTCTTCCTTTAATGCCTTTAATTAAGAGCCTCTTCTTGATTAGGGACTGGAATGTGCTGATTTGTCCGATCAATGGGATGGGGTGTCGATCAGAACATATTAACAAAGAATAATCCAATATTTTTAAGGTATTTAGTGGGTTGCTTTACAATTAAAGCCCCTTGGCCCTTTGATTGTCATAATTACAAAGGAGGAGGGAAAAAAAATCAAAATCCAATGTCTGAAATTATTTCTGAGCAATTGGCTAGTATGCCTTAGGAAGGATGAAGTCGAATTGTCCTTTAATCTTATTTTTTTATTTACCGGTACTATATAGTGAACATTTTTATAAACTATATTTTTTCTCTAAAACACCCAGTATTATACAAAAATGTTGACCAGGAAAGTAGTACTATATTTGTGATGTTTATTATGTATAGCTATAAACCAAATATTAGTTAGCGACACATTGATCAGTGAATAGTGGAAATTGATCTCGGCCTCCTATTATAAACCGTTGTCGCTACTAGATGGCACTAGATACTCAAAGTTAACCGGAAATATGTTTAGAGTCCTACCAAAGAAGAAGAAAAAGTAAACTGCAACATGGCGACTCCCATGCACAGAATAATAGCCAGACGGCAAGCGTGAGTATCAACCAGATAACTATATTAGAACAAAGATTTTCACCTTATGGGTGTATTGATCTGTAATATAAATCACCACAAAGCCAATCAAGCAATGGTGATATTCTTTGAAAAAAGCAAAAATGTTTTCTCAGCCCGAATACATTGCCGTCTCAATTTACGATGGTGTTGTATTACTCAGGAGAAATATATATATATATATATATTAATACTGTTTACCCTTTCTTATATCGTTTCAAAACCCGCCCCAAACTGGCAACAAATGCCTTGAACAGACTAGTTATAGATTTAAAATAGTTAAGTGGAACGAATTGCGTATTTTCATTCATCCTCGGGTAACTTGGTGGTTAAAATGTTGTATCAAAATATGTCTGCTTTGAGATTTCGGCTTTAAAAAGAGCTATGTAGCGTCATTTTTTTTAAACCACAACAACCTCTGCAGATATTGCTCTAGCCTGTCACAATATAATTCACGATAGATTCAAAAGGATATATACAGTGGCGTTGTTGTGGTTTAAATAGCGTTATAAGAGAGCGCAGCAGAAAAAAGTTACAAGCATATTTGAAAATACTGAAAAAAAAAGTACATTACGTTTATAACACGTTTCATTTTTTACAGAGAGGCAAACAAGCAAAATGTGCGTTGCCAGAAGTGTTTGGAGATGGGACACTGGACCTATGAATGCACAGGGAAGCGTAAATATCTATACAGACCAACAAGAACAGCTGAGATGAAGAAGAAACTCAAGGAAAATGAGGCAAAAGTACTCAGCATTACAGGGTAAAGTGTCCAATAAATATTTTCTTCATACAAGCTATACAGGGATTTCATACTTGGCTACACTATTTTCCAATGTCTTTAAGAGAAATTCTCTCTCTCTCTCTCTCTCTCTCTCTCTCTCTCTCTCTCTCTCTCTCTGTGTGTATATATATAAATATATATATAGTGCATTTAATTAAAAATTGTCTTATCCTGTTAATTCAAGCTTATGGGCACATGAGAACTACCTTACTGTCAGAAACTTTCCTCTTTCAGACCAGGAACAGAAGGTTCCACTGACAAGAAATCTAAAAAGAAGTAAGTAAAAACATTGTGTGTGTCTGTGCACGTGTGTGTGTGTGTGTGTGTGTGTGTGTGTGTGTGTGTGTGTATTAAATGTAGACAAAATTCTTTTAACATCGACCATTTTACATTTTTATTTTTGGTATACTTTGAACCATTTTAAACATGGCCAGGAAATGCTTTTCATTGTAGTTCTCCATATGTCAAGTAGCTATTTCAGGAATTTAACAATGTATTGTATTAGATTAGATAGATATTGGATAAGCTTTCTACTCTATCGTTTAAGCCTCGCTATATAATGGTATAGATCTCGTCATTGTCAACAAACGTATGAGTAAATCGCGCCAACTAGTGGCCATTTTCCAGTACTACAGCGTTTTGGAAAAGCTGACAGATGAGGTCACGTGTTTACGCACGAACGTGTCAGAAACATGGTAGTAATTAGAATTAATTAATTGATACTGATGAAACATATAGTTTGTCTTGTTTCATTCAGGCAGCAATTGCAGGACAACCTATTAAACAGTGAGAAAAGGAACAGATGGTCAGTTGCTTATGTTAAGGCCACACATATTGCACTTTTTAACTCTGCCGAGGGAAGAGGTTATGTGACAGCTGGTGTTTGTGTGTTACCAACTAACTCAAAAAAATTATTATCGGATGAATTTTTTTTTTTTTTTTTTTACAAAATGTTGGGCTCAGGAACAGATGATTAAATGCTGGTGATGTTCAGGATGCCGAAGGGAAACGATCAAAGGCCAAGGGGCTTTGCTCATAAAGCAAGTGCTTTTCTGTTTTCATATTGCTACATTTATTTTTTGAAAGATGAAATACTCTGATGATTATTTTTACAAGTAAGCTTTAGAATCAGTAAAATGTCTTCACCCTCACTTTGTCTTCATCAAAGCTGGAAGCTACACTTGTTAATCAACTAGTCAGCTCAGCTCCATATTGGGAATGTGGACATGTTATCTGCAATCACAAACTGGAGCAGTGTCTCACATGTTTAGAACTGTTTGTCTTGTTTGTTAAAAAGCATGTGCCAATCCCACCACATGACAAGTCAGAATCGGGTCTGTGTTGATTCTTGAAATGCTCTGCAGGTTTAAACCAGATTCTGTAGTTTATCAATAGGCCAGAAATTCCAGCCAAGCAAGCACAATGCATAAAAAGGCAGCATTTCTTTGAATGACATTATTGTTTTTCTTGTTAACTTTTTGTTATTAATCTAAGATGCAACGCCTGCCTTTTTAGGACATTTAACCCTTATCTAAGCCAGATCATTGTATCCCATCGTAGTTTAAGTCAATAAGTCTGCATTTTCAAAGTTATTTTAAGCTCATAAAGTGGATTTCCGTCATCGAGGAGCTGTAAAAATGGTCTAAAATTAGAGCGGGTGATCTTGTTTCGAAATGACATTCTAACAGGTACAGCCCGAGTCCATACCAACAGAACTCTGACTGTTTGTTTATTTGCACCCCACCACGCGCTCTCAGGTCTAAAGACTCGAGTGAAAGCAGCAGCGGTTCAGATGGCTCCTCCAGTGACTCATCGTCAGACAGCAGCGACTCCTCGAGCTCCTCTTCTGATGACAGCGACAGCAGCAGTGACAGCGACGACGACAGCTCATCCTCCTCTACCTCCTCCTCCTCATCCTCAGACAGCTCTGACTCAGGCAGCAGCAGTGACTCGGATCAGGGGCCTCCGAAGAGGAAGAAGAAGAAGAAATGAACAAACGTAGTCATGTTCCTTCATTGCTTATTCTGTCACAGCTGGGTGGGTCTGAGTAGGACATCTTTAGGGCTGTAATTCTTACAATAACTGCTTACTATATACACAAAAATGGAGATTGGTAGACCTTTTTCTTTTGGTGACCAGTTCATCTTTATGTATCCACATTGTCAATTAGGTAATATTTTCACAAGTTTTATAGTCACATTTTAATATCGGAAGAAATTAGAATGCATGTCCACCTTCAGTTGTGATTTTGTACTAAATATATATTTTTAGTCTAATTTCCTAATATCTGTACAGCCTAAATGTTAAAAATAACATAGTACTGCAAATATCAAAACAAGACAGGTAAACGGGTTGTGTATGTGTTATTTTGTCTGATTTGAGCTAAGTATTTGTTGCCAGGATATTAGTTACTCGCTTCCTTACAAAATAAACGATTTCACGGCTCGTTTTTTGTTAATATAAGTTTTAAGTTTAATCACGTTTGCTCCTGCCAAAACAAGAAAATCGATTTTTTGATGGGAATAATGGTTGTAAAGTAGAATTGCAAATGAGGAAAAAGCACATGTTAAACAAAAGGGCGATGATAAAAGCAAAGGAAAGTGTGTTGAATATTGCAGTATTTAACTGATGTTGCAATATTAATGATCGATTCTAGGGATACCTGAATTCAGTTTGCAGGTATCTCGCAGCTGGACTGTTAGACAGGTCAACGGTGATTTCACATTAATATGCATGCAACAACTGGAAGTAAAGGCATTTGTGGTTAAGCTAACCACAGCAGAGAACAATGGATCGCTCCTGGACGCTCGTCGTGAGCGTTAAGTCTGCGTCAGAGAAATGTTGCATTCAAAGCGTGGGGAATTAAAGATAAACAAATAAGCAATCGTATCGTCGCACAGAATATGTGGTGTCAAGATTAAACGGGTTGTCTGGGGGGTTCATAACCAAAGACTGATAGGGGGCCGTTGCGTGTGTCTTTTGGTGTCTTGATCTGGGGAATTGGTTTGAGACATTTCCGACAGCAATTGAAGGCATCACCGCTCGCTGCTACCAATGCATCCAGTCTTGTCTGTGGTACCTGCTGGCTACTTAACTTAGCTAGCATCTCTACCTATCACTCACTTCTGTTCAGAATAACAAAATGAACGATACAGAAAATGATTCTTTTCTGTTTTCCGCTCGATGCGTTCTCGTGGTTTAAGGAAAATATGGAGAACGTGTATTTATTTTTAGTGTTTTAGCTGTTAAGGTTTTTGCTGAGTCCATTTTGCGTGTAACTGGAAGTGGAAAAGACAAAGAGAAAAGAGCTTTCCAATAGCTAGAATGGTTTGGGCCTGAAAAGAAGACAGGAGGTAAGGACGCTAAATATCAAATAACACGTTGTTTGATTTATTTAACTGAACTGAGTGCTTATCTGACATTTGAAGCGAATGTTAATTTTAATGGAAGAAATCCTGTGATTTCGAGTATAGCTCACCGATAGCATAGTCCCTTAGAGCTATTAGCAGATCTGGCTAGCTAACGTTATGTTAAAGCAAAGATGCAGTTATTCCAACGCGAAACGTGTTATCTTTTTTCTACACATCTCGACTTTGCAGCGACTTCTAAACTATGTCTTAGGCAAACATTGATATGTAAAGTTTACAATATTAAAAATGACTGTCAGGCGCTGGTTTACCACTGTCGGCGTGATACTGCTGATATTTCTGTAAATGTTGGCTAACAGGTCATGACGTGTTATGTTTATTTTCTCTTGGTCTTTGTCAACACGATTTAAATTCGATGTTTTTGCCATTACTAATGTATGTTGAGCAAAGTATAACTTAATAAAAACTAACCCCGGACATGCCAGCTGATTAGCCTTAAAGATCTTTTGAGTAACTCGAAGCTCGACGTATCATAAACAACTAATATTTAAATTGTTCGCCCGTTGGTCCTCATCAGAAACCCGATATGACTTTCCCAAAAGAAAATCACGTCTTTAATTTTTTTCACTAACTCGCCCAAACAAACTTTTTGACCTTGTCCTGCAGTGTTGTTCTGTGTACATTTCTTTTTATATTCCATTACTCTGTGCCATCTCATGCTGTCACCACTCAAATTCCAAACTACTGGCAACTATCATCACAAGGAAATGCACCAGAGGAGTCTGAGTAGCAAGAAGACAGGTGACATGCTTTTCCAGGAAGCCATTTTACGTGTGTTCCATGGGGGAAGGGCCAGAAAATGCATCATAAGTCTGGTGTAACTCTGGACAGTTACATTGAAAGATTCTTGCAGCAACATACTCGACTGGTGTAGATGGAAGCAGAGCTATTAGCTTGTCTAACTTGGTTGACGCAGCGGCGCAAGTCATGAACTCATTTATGGTAGGTCTCTGTAGTGACAGACTGTGCAAGAGTGCTTCATTCTCTTAAAGAAGCAATGCACATTTTGAAGCTTTATTAGGTGACATTGCCTACATATATATTGACTTTAGATTTTTTGTAAATGACAGTTTGGAGTGCTCGAAGCAGTGCAACTGTTTGTCGAAAAGTATGTTTGGTTTTTTTCTTCAAAAGACTAAGATAAATTTGGAGCATGGCCAAATACAACAAGGTGTGTTACGGACGTTGTTGGTCTTCCAGTAACGGTGTTCTTAATAAAGTGTGTGAGTATTTGTTGGCAGTTGAACGTATGTTTTCATGTGTGTCTATGATGCAGCTGATTGTAAAATCCTCCTCATTTCCTGTTTACATTTGGCTTTAATATTACTGTTTCCTCTATGGCCGTGAAAAGGACGCATGCACATTGCGTGGAGCTGTTAGGGTCACTTGTTTCCAGTTTGGGTCCGTGTTTTCTTTGGCCTTGACAAGACCATTGTGAGTTGCCTCATGACTACAGTGTGATGTTGAGTGATGGCTGTTTGGAAGGAATCAGTCACAAACTGGTCCTTTGAGTGTGAATAATCCATATACTTAACAGCACTTTTTTGAAACCAATTAGTCTTTATCCCTTTGTTGATTTAATAGAAGAAGTTAAAAAAAAAAAAAACAGTGAAAAACCCCCAACCCTGGATTAGTGTTGATGGTTATTGTGCTCGTGTTTGGTTTTTACTTTTTAAAATCCCAGCTGGAACCCGGATCTAATTGTCCCCTCAGGTATGGCCTGTGCATTCATAATCAGATTTAATTTCCTTGTGGAAGGAGAAGCTTGACAAAAGTGCATTGTTTGAAAACTCTTCCAGACTCTGCCAGTTTAATTAGCTGAAATCTAATCAGACATCAACAGCTCTTCTTTATCTCTTTGCTGTTGCACACGCAGCAGAAAAATGTGCTGCTTCTGTGTCTTGACCTTATGCAACTGTTCTTCAGTCTCTGGGATGTGTGTATATACATCACACATACATTACTAGTCTGGAAATGAGTCCGCAGGACTGCACAGTACCAGGAAAACACAACATTTGCTGCCTGATATTAGCAGTCTGCTGTTTTTCATGTCTTTGTGGTTTAGGTTTGTGCTGTAACATGTCATTTTTCTATTATCTCACAGAATAATCAGGTCTGTTCAGGTCACAAAACACTCAGGTAACAATGCAGAGCAGTGCTACAGTAACGCTTACCCAGGTCACGACTTGGTGTGGTCATCCACAGGTTGTAGGCAGATATAATGATATTTAATATAGGAATTTAGATAGAAGAGGAAGTTGGTATTTTAGCCGGCTAATTTGCAGATGATGACGGGCTTATTGTGCACGCTCAGGAGCTTGAATGACGCAGATCCTTTGGAAGTGTTGCCAATTGAGGGTTTGTCATGTTCTGTTAACAATGTGGCAGAACATTGTGTTTTCCTTTTTTCTTGACAGCAGTGTTTGACTAATCTGCTCATTTGACCTTTCTTTCCCTCTTTTTTTTTTAAAAAAAACATCAATCCACTGAAGACTCCAGGCACTCACATAATGTTATTTTCACCAGATGTTTCAGCTATTTTTTCAGGTTTGTAGTTAAATTTCACAGTTTAACAAAGGATGGATGGGTTT
This sequence comes from Arothron firmamentum, assembly GCA_016586285.1. Classification (NCBI taxonomy): domain Eukaryota; kingdom Metazoa; phylum Chordata; class Actinopteri; order Tetraodontiformes; family Tetraodontidae; genus Arothron; species Arothron firmamentum. The sequence continues at coordinate 412,846 of BJFM01000105.1, forward strand.
TATTCTGTTTTGGGAAAAGATCTCACCGGTCGATGCATTTTGTCTGGTTTTTGCAGAAATCTTTGAATTGTTTTCAGTAAACATGGCCCCAAATAGAAGTGCTACAAATTAGATTAGTGAATAAAAGTCACAATGGTGTGTGCTGATTGGTAAATGCTCCCCCATTCCCACCGTGCAGGCCTGCTGAGCGAAGGCATTCCACCCCGACAGTTTTGATGCCTGGATGAATGGACGCTGTTTAGGAGGCGAGCCTTGATGTGTTAACAAAGTGTTACATCACAGGGAGGTGGGGGTACTTGAGGTAAATACATCTGAATGCTCACGTTAACTGAATTCCTGGAGTTAACACACTGAAAATGATTGCATATTTGCCATACTGAGCGGAGTTTGTGTATTTCCTGGGAGGTCCTTACTTTAAGCTACAGCCTTATTAGCCTTTATTGTCACCCTAATAGAAACTTCTGTTTGAATGTATTTTATGGCATTTAAATAGATTATTCCTTGAGTGTTTACAGTGGTCTTCTTTCAGAGCACCAAAGAAGGTGGAACTGATTAGCCCTGGGATGATTTCAAGTCTCTCATCATGAGAAATAGATTTACTCTCCCTGAGATCCTAAATAAAACCTCAAATATAGTTTAGGTGGAAAATTTTCTTTTCTGTGTAAACTGTGTTTAGTCCTACATTTTACATCAATTTGGGTAAATACATCACAGGTGTGAAATAATGTAAATTTCTTATTTTTGTCAGTTCTTAGGTCACGACGATAACATGATGTCTTGGCCAGGGTTATCACCCTGCACGGCTGATGAAAACAAACCCCATGTTTGTCACAACCTGCATGTAGGAAACTGCGTGCTGTCTCTTTAAGGGGCTGCACGGGTGCTCTTCTCTGTGCTCTGGGCATAGTGGGGAGGGGGAGGAGGGAGAGTGTTGACGGGAAGCCGGGCCCCGATTGGCCAGTTCCTGCTGAAGGCTGTGACATCGCAAGGGGGGTGGTCCCTTGGTGAAAAATTACATGTCCTTATATGGAACAGGCTGGAGCGTTCCATTCTGCGACAGTGGTGAGGCTTTTTTTGTTTAGCTAGGCTCCTCATCAGTCCTGGTATAGTAATATAGATTATGTAAATTACTCTTTAACTCTTAATCATTTAATTTATCTCTTCATCCTTTAAGTTCTTCTGCTTCCATGTGATTTAACGTTTAAATATCTAGTTACCAAACTTCCATATTCTGCCCAATTGTTTTTTGTTTTGAATATGATACAATGGTATATAACTCAAGCTATTGAGTCATCAATTTACAGTCTTAGTGTTAGGTTTGTAACTAACACATTTTCTCCTTAGTTATCCTGGACTCTAAATAAAATCTGTTTGAATTTGTTGTTGTCCAGCTGGTTCAGAGGTGTTGACCACCTTTGTATCGAGGGCTTATCCTGGTATCGACAAACTCAAGTACTTAATTAAACAACTGTTACAAAGGTTACTCTTGAGTTTCTAAGAAATAGTTAAATCTTGAAATAGAATGGTTTATTTTTTATCGACCATTCTTTCATGCAGTCATTAAAAATAAAATGAAATAGATTTGTTGAATTTGGAAATCCCAGAATTGTGACCTGCTTGTGTCACACACCCTGTTTTCAGCTCTTTTAAAATGTATGCAAAATCGGTCTCCTTGACTATTTGTCTTTATTACATGATTAGCCATGCCGATCAAATGTCTCCTTGATCCTCCCTCGCGCCTTTAATCTTCAAACAGTGCAGAAAAGCTGCAGCTTCACCTTCACCCCCACTGCTCATGAAATGGTATCTCCCGAGAACGAGCAGTCCCCTCCCCTCTCTAAGTCAGATTTGTCTTCACTCCAAGGAAATACACTCCACCTTCAATTCGGGTAAAGAAAGTGCAGTTTCAGCCCTCCAGCTGGAAACACACAGAGTAGCGATAAATAGAAAAAAAGGCTGTGTTGACTCCGGGGGAGGTAGAACGTTAGGCTGACGGGTTATGACGCGAAAACTTGTGAATCTTTGGGAGATCCCCTGAGCCCTCCTACCTCCTCCTTCCAATGTTTCAGTGGTTGGGGCCATGGCCTCTCAGTCAGGGTAAGAAATGTGGCTAGTTGGCTGCTCTTCTTTTTTTCCTCTTGGTGTCTGACACAAAAAAGCCATTTCCAAACTTTCATTGTCTTTATTTAGTCATTAGGAATTGGTCCCTAGAGATTGCCTGTGTATTCGAGACGCTCAAACCACCGTCAGGTTCTCTTGTGTTTTTTTCTCTTCTCTTTTAGTGGATAGTGTTGAAAACATGGTTTGACACTTGAACATTGTGAGTTGGACAGAGATGAGCTGATTAATGTGGGTACGGAGTGAACTGGTTTTTCACCATGTAGACTTTGACCTTTTCATTCTGGCACTCTGTTGAATGATTACTGTAAACATAACAGGCCACTTCATATAAATGAGGAATTGCATTACATGTTATCTGGGAAATTCTCCCGTTTGCGCTGATTGTGCCTAGTTTTGCTACTTTTCCTACCTAACTTTGTGGTTCTGCTGGTTGGGGGTTTTTGATACGGGGTTGTAGAAAACCATTTGCTTTTGCAGTTCATAACAAGTTTGTGGTTTGCTCGTTCTGAGAATGCAGCTGTAGTGTCTGGTTTCCAGAGGCCAGAGTTTATGAAACTGTTTGTTCAGTCCCTAAACTTTCTTACTGAAGGAAAAAAAAAAAAAAAATCTTCTGTTAACATTCATCAAAACACACTCCCGCTGTGACATTAAGTAAAATAATAAAATAAGAGCTTAATTTGGTGGAGATGGTGATGAGCATGCAACTTTAAGTGGTAGGATGGATTATCAGAGTCCTATTTGACTCTTGATGCAATATTTTAGTGTAGCAATGGGCAAATGGGTATTGCAACATAATGTATAGTGATTTTATCACAGGATATACTATGTTTTATGTCACGGATTTCCTGCAAGTGATTTGTTGCCAAGAAACAGGCAAAAAAAGGAGAAGACTTCCATAAAACCAGTTTGTATGCTAGGTTGGATCTGATGCCCCGGTTAGTCTTTGGTGTACTGGTCTGCGTTTATTTGGAAAATCGTTGCCTTGTTCTAGTAGGGAGATCCAATTTGGCACCATCTAGTGGTATGGAGGGATAAATTGGTGTTATTCAGAATTCAAACTGTTGCACTTGTGTGTTTGATGTTCGTTCACACTTTTACACTCCAGTATTATTAAAATCACACCTTTCAGTTTAAAAAAAAAAGAGGTGGGTTGCTCTTTCTTGTTTACTTAGCTCTGGTCACCTAGCCAGAGTAGATATAACGAGCAGTGTGTTTACAGAGGATTCTTTTTAGCTGAGTTGTTAAACATTCTGCTGAATGCTCACCATCACACCTTCAGGCCATCCCAAATTGTAACACATTAATATGGAAATGTGGTGAGGGATTGTTCTTAATTAGCGCTGATGTCCAGATTAATAATACCATTCTCTATTTAGTTATTATCTAGTTATTTTAATAAAAAAATTAAGCTCAGAGGTGGTAATGGATCTTAGGTCAATGTATAAGCAATCATTATTATTGGCAAGTCCACTGCCACTCATATTATTATCGTATCTCAGTATTGCTCGTGGTAATTCTTGTCTTGGCTAATAATATTAGCTACTTAAACTGTGACTCACAGGTAGGTGTTGTTGTAGGTGGTGCAAAACAGATGTGGTTGGGAAATTACTATTTGGGTTTTTCAAGATAACTTAAGGATGATCAGTCAGCAGCTGGATGAAGCTATTTGTTCTGATGAATATACTTTGAAACTTGTCATAACCTTACACAGTTTCTACATCTGTTTTGACTTTTATCTTCTTTAAAGGTTTCTGTAGCTTTTCATTATTTGCTCGTATGCACTTGGGGGGAGTGTTGTGTTGAGGTCTGTCAATATTACTGTTGTCATGAGTAGATCCTTCCTAAACTGACACACCTGGTTAATCTCCAGTAGTATCTTCAGTTAAGTCAACCTGTATCAGCCTGACAAGTACCATGAATCTCAAAATTTTCTTTGCTTTTTAAGCATTTTTGTCTTTGTGTATTCTTTTTTTCCCATTTTTGTGTGTAAATCCATACATCCATACTTAATTGTTTTATATAGGTCTCTAGTTTTTTTTTTTAAGTGAAGAAAGTCACAGAAATCTCTTGATCAATCTTATAATCAACAAATCAAGTAGTAGTTGTTGCTAGTTCTCAAAGTTGCATTACCCATCTGTAGAAGGAGATTACTCACAGGAGATCTAGGCTACCATATAGCGTCTAGACTAGACTAGCCTAAGCTTATTAAGGCCTACTTTCTCTTACAAGTCAGCTGCGTGGTCCATTGCCCGTCTTCTTTGTCCATTGAACACACAAATCATAGCTTGACTTGTGGCTTTCTAAAAAAAAAAAAACCCCAAAAAAACCAACCTGCCCAGAGAATGGAAAACTGTAACCAGACTGTCTTTGGGATTTATTTGAAATCCCCAGAATTCGGAGCCGGAATAAACTGATCAGTTCACACCGTGCACATCACTTTCACACTCGGCAGGTGTTTGTCCCACTTCTCAGAACAATCTCCAAGCCGACCGTGGAAAGACGTGACATAAGAAGTCTGTTGACTTTCTTCGGTGTGGTATTTTTGTTGACATTATTTTCTGTTTATGTTATCAGCAACATGAACCGTGAGGACCGGAATGTGCTCAGAATGAAAGAAAGAGAAAGGAGAAATCAAGAAATCCAGCAGGGAGGAGAGGCCTTTCCAGCGAATTCCCCTCTTTTTCCTGAACCCTACAAAGTGGTAAATCTCTCATTTAGTTTTGGCTCATACATTTTCCAGATAAAGTGCTAAAGATAAATTCTGCACGGGGAAATTGTAGGCTTTTATTTCAGAGGTTATTGTAGGTTAAGAATCTTGTTGTGTACTGGGAGCTTTGCTCCTGTATGTGGAGAATATTTACTTTCACATGTAGCTTTATAGGACATTTTCTTTGCAAACTTGTTATTGATGAAAACTGATTTAGAAGAGACATCTACATCTGCCTTGTTTTTAAAGACGCGTGTGTATGTAGTCCATCCCTTGCCTGCTCAGTGTAATTGTAAGAAGGCTTTGTGTTCCTTACACTCATCTAATCTTTGCCAATAACCAGATTTAAGTGCAGGTAAGTGGCTCCATGTAGCTGGAGCTAGCCATCAAAGAGGCAGCGTGGAATGTGTTCTGACAGGTCGGGGAATACAAAGGGTACCAGAGGTGAGGGCAGGGTGAATGCTTGTGTTTTTGGATTGCAGGCAAGTGAAATCTAACTTTGGCAAAGGAAGAGTAATGAAAACAGTGCAAAAAACATGCTTTTTTTTACATATCCTCCTCAGACATACAGTATTACCTGCTTGGTGGCAGGCCGTTCTTTAGAGGGGGCATGAACCGATAGACGTATCTGGCTTCTCTGTCTCTTGCTTGTCTCATCTTATATAATCTTGAGTTTGCCTTTTTCCTTATCTGTTATGTTCATGTAAGTGGAAGTTGACTGTGTGCCGCTTCACGTGTCCACGTGTGAACGCAGCTGTGCTAACACGCAGTCCTCTGTGGTCCAGAACTCATGTACTTTTAACTCGTAATGGCACAAGATGGCTTGAAACTATACCTCACAATGATGTTTTCTATATGATAATGATGTGTATATAGAGATTTATGCCATGTATAATCTGGCTAGGCTTCACAAACTACTCCTGTTCACAGTCAGGACCAGATGGCTTAGCTTATTGCATTTGCACATAAAAATGTCAGGGTTAGTTTGGTGGTAATTTGTAATGTATTGTTGTAACAGTAAAAGGAAACCAAACATTTTCTCAACTACCGGTAATTCTTTCAGTTTCTGTTGTTGTTGAAAATAGAGTCAAAGATATGAGATGCACTATTTTAATACGGATGTTCATGAAAGTACAAACTATTGTGTTTTATCCTTCCATTTGTGGCATCAATGCTTGCAACATAAATATTAAAGTATTCTGATTAGCAAAAATGAACCATATGTGTAAGTTACTAAAATGCTGTTCATTTCCACTAATGCTGTGATAATAAAGCATGTCATTAATGCTCCTTTTGCAAATCAGGTTTATGACACTAAATGTGCTCTAAAAAGGTAGACGATTCACCTCTCCCACATGTATATCAACTGTTAATGTATGCCATGACTTCAAGATGTTACATTTCCTGCTGAAACATCACTTTTTAGTTTCACACCTTGAAACTCTGGAATGAAAATGACCTAAACTGTCTGTGAAACTTGACATTTCCAAAGCTTTTGTCAGTGGCTGTCTGCTGGAATCGACGGCCGCCGAGTGATTGATTAACTTCTTTGTTGCTACTGGTGGTCGGCTATTACCAGTGTGGACTGATCTAGCAAAATGATAGGTTGAACACTCCTGGATTAAATTCTTTGTGTACCTTTGTGCATTTTGAAAACAAAAAACTGCATATTTTAGTGTTTTTCATCTGTTTTTAGTGTTACTGAAATGAAAATAATCCATGTGTTTGTGCCCGCAATGACTGATTTTTTTTTCTTCTCTGCTTGATCTTTCCCCCTTCATCTAACTGTTCTCTACCTCCTCTTCTTCCTCTCTCTCATCTTCTGTTTCTGTCTTCAGTCCAGCAAGGAAGACAAACTGTCCAGTCGTATTCAGAGCATGTTGGGCAATTACGATGAGATGAAAGAGTCAATCGGTGACACACATCCAAAGATCAGCGGTAAACCTTCGAACAGCTCGTCTTCCTCAGAGGAGAAATTGGGCCCCCCTCTGTTTGTTGGGGACCAGCGCGGCATTAGTAGCAGTGGCAGTAGCCAGAGCAATAAGTGGACTCCTGTGGGCCCTGCTGCAAGTGGATCTGCATCCCAGTCCCAGAAACGCTCAGCACTCGGCAGCCAAAGGGGCAACGGCGGCAGTAGCAGCAGCAGCAACAGTAGTCAGAGGCACGGTGGGGAGGTACGGGAGAAGAAGTCAAGTAAACACAGCGGAGGTTCAGAACACTCAAAGTCACACACGTCAAGTCCTGCAAAGGGCTCCCTTAGTTCCTCGAGCAGCAGCAGCAGCCACTTAAGGAGCTCCTTAACTGCTGAGCAACACCACAGCAAGGAGCGCTACCGCTCCAAATCCCCACGGGAAAGAGAGCCCAACTGGGACTCACCTTCCCGGGTTCACACCTCCTTCCCCAGTGGACAGCACTCAAGTCAGGCCTTTCCTCTTATGTCCAAACCTGGCCAGATGCTTCAGAAGCCCACGGCATATGTACGGCCTATGGATGGCCAGGAAACGGCAGAACCCAAGAGCTCGCAAGCAGAAAGCTACAGTGGACAGTCGCACAGCAGCACCATGGGAGAGATGAAGTCGAATGGCAAGGCCTCACTATCCAAACTCAAGATCCCCTCACAGCCTGTAGAGGTAACACTTCATGCAAGCTCTCGTTTGGAATTTACTTCATTTAGCTCAGAGCAGTTCACCCCACGATGACCATTTAGTCACTGCTTCAGCTTTCAACTAAGTCCCTTTTCCTCAGAAAGTATGCTTTTATTTTGCTCTACCTGTTTGACTTCAGCTGTCTGTCACATGTAAAATATCCAGAGCATGAGACTAGTGTTTCCTTCAGAGCAAATATTCATAATGATGTCATCTGTGGAATAAATTACCTCACAGTAGATCATGTTTCCTTTGACTGATCCCACATTTTTAAGCTCAAAGAATTACTTAGACGGATCTCACTTTTTGATGGGCGCTTGATAAATGCACCATTTCTTTTTCAGGGATCTGGGGATGCCAACTGTGTGGATGAGATTCTGAAGGTATGTATATACGGTACACGGTTGCTCACATCTCCCGCTAGATTCCGTGGGTTATTCTGATATTCAGTCATGCAAGGTAATTGAGTAACATTTTTCTTTTTTCCTCAGGAAATGACTCAGTCATGGCCCCCTCCGCTCACAGCCATTCACACCCCCTGCAAAACAGAACCTTCCAAGTTCCCCTTCCCAACCAAGGTCTGATTTTTTTTTAATTTATTCATTCATTTTATGCTGACTGTGTATACAAATTGGATTCTAAAATATTTTTTTTACTTCAGGATTCTCACCCATTTCCAAGTGGACACAGTGAGTATTGCACACCTTTAAATAGATGTATGTGAATATTCAGAAATGAATATTTGAATATGCTTTGAACTCATGCATCCTGTTTTTTGTAGAGCGAGGAAGTTCTTCCAAGAGCTCAAGCAGCCATCAGCCCAAAACCTGTGATGACCAGCCAACGTAAGTGCTTCATCCTTTTTACCACCTCAGTTGGTATTTTCAGATTGGTGATCAGAACACTAAACAGATTTTCATGTTCCATGTCAAATCTAAATTTGAATTAACTGTTGATAATGTCAGGATGTTGGAAGATGACCTGAAATTGAGCAGCAGTGAGGACAGTGATGGCGAACAGGACTCTGCCAAGAATGCCTCAAGAAACACATCACAAGGAAGGTAATTACAAAGGCAAAACAGGGCACTTCATACTCTCAGAATTTTTATCAAATGTTTTTTTTTGTGATTGAAATACACACATTTTTACACAAGTAAGAAAATGAGTGACAAACACCTTGCACATGATGTTTTCTGGCTTTACTCTATACAAACAGCAATAACAGTGAAGGAGCAGAACAGTCGCGGGATGACTCAAGCAGCCACAGCGGCTCAGAGAGCAGCTCAGGATCCGACAGTGAGAGCGAAAGCAGCACCACAGACAGTGAGACTAATGAACATCCACGGCCTGCCTCTCCTGAAGTAATGAACCAGCCGTTCCTTTTTATCTCCCATTCATGCATAATTATTGATTATTAAGTCTATGTTCCCTTCCCCTTTAGCCTGAACAACCAATGGCCAACAAGTGGCAGCTGGATAACTGGTTTAAAAAGGCCAAGCAGCTGTCACCAGCTTCCCCAGTGGACAGTAATGTTCCACCAAAATGCAAGAAAGAGGGCAGAGAAAATAGCTCAGGACGTGGCTATGGCAGCCAAGGCGGGGGGTCAAAAGACTCAACAGCACCGACCCCCAACAGGGATCTACGGGCAGCACAAAAAGGTCCGGAAGGTGGTCGCGGCCGGCAAAAGTCACCTGCTCAGAGTGAGGGAGGCCCAAACCCAAGAAGGAGCGTGGGCAAAAAACAGCCCAAAAAGTCAGAGAAACCCCCTGTAGTAGAGGAACCCAAAGGGGGTCTGAGAGTGGAGAGTGAGCCGGCCCCACAAATACCTCCTCATCGGCCCAAAGCAGCCACCAAGGGTTCGCGCAAGCCAAATATCAAAAAGGAACTTAAATCGTCCCCAAGGCCCGCCCCTGCTGCCGTCACAAGCACCGCAGAGAAACGCAAGCCCAAGGCACCTACCAAGACCTCCCAGAAGTCCCGGGAGTTTGTCAAAACAGACTCTTCTTCATCAGACTCTGAAGGGAATGACAGCATTCCATCCTCTTCACAGACCCCCAAGTACACAGAGAGCATCCGTACCCCTGTGTGTGTCTTCTCTCCAATGGAAGAGAAAGAGCTGTTGTCTCCTCTGAGCGACCCAGAGGAGCGTTATCCTGCAAGACAGCATCAGCAGCAAGTTTTACTAGTCAAGATTGGTTAGTCGAACATCACATTTCGTGTTTTGTACTGGTCCATCTGGACCTCACACTCCCAATTCAGTCTTTAGTCTGTGCCAGATGACAGCATCCTCTTATGTTTCCTGTTTATTTCCTACAGATCTTAACCTGCTAACTAGGATCCCAGGACGACCCTACAAAGACCCTGTTGAAATTAAAGTGGAGAGAGACGACTCTTTAGACAGGGATGGCAAAGACTGTAGCAAGCCCGTTTCTGAGAAGAGTTCAAATAAGGCCAAGAGGAAACACAAGGTACTTTCCCCTTTGTGGTTTTGATTGTAGTCTTATTGCTCGCATTATGAATAACTTTCATTTTAATTGGCCTTGAATTTTATAAAGTAATCTGCTGCCAGCTTTCCAGTAAAACCAGAAAATGTCACTTAATAGTTGCCTCAGTTTTGGTGATGATCAGGAATTTTGGTATTAGGTAATTGGGCTTTTTTTTTTTTACCTAATCATAGCTGTGGAATTGCCAAAAGAAAAGCGACTTAGACTTTTAATCGCAGCTTGGAATTTAATGGGAAGTTTAGAGAAATCGGCAGAAGGTTGCAATTAAAATCTCCAGAAGCATGCGGGCTTGTATAATGTATAAATCTTTGTTCTGAAATCATCCTAATGCACAGACACCAGGAACTTTTTCTACTTTCTGATTTTCATTTTCAGAATGATGAAGAAGGCTCCAAGCCAGAGAGCAAGCGATGTAAACTGGAGGAGAAGTCTATATCCCATCATAAAAACAGCAGTAAAGAGTACGGAATCTTCTTTTCCTGCTGGCTGTTAGTCACAGTAAATGCTGCACTTCATGTACACATGGCACATTTTGGCTTTTTTTCTGCAAATTAATTCATGGAATTCTTATTGAGCCTAGCATTAAAATTTAAATATAAGAGCTTGATTCATTCCTTGTTGCACCTGTTAAGATTTATTCTTTTTGAATCTCTGTCTTGAAGTAGACAGAGATAATAGTTGAATAAAGGTACAACATTGCATCTTTTTAGAAATATTTTTTTTTTTTAAACATTTAAAGAAAGAAACACCCCAAGTAATTTATATAAATCTGCCCCACCAGGTCAAAGAGGTCACTGGAGAAGAAGGAGGAGCCAGTTCCCTCTCCTTCTTTGTCAGGACTTCAACGGACACCGAAGGCAGAGCATCCCAGTCGGAAGAGGACAGTCAGCCAGTCGTCCACGTCTTTATCCAGTGGCACGGGAAGTGGGAAGGAGGGAAATCACAGCACCAAGAGCAACTCTACTTCTAAACACAGAAAGGGGGACGACAAAGGACGAAGCACACGTGATGGCAAGGTGGGTGTGAGCAACCTCTGTGTGTGTGTGTGCGTGTGCGTGTGTTTACCTGGAAGGCATTGTGGACACAAGTGTGAGTTCACTCATTCATCATATTTGCCAACTGTGCAGACTCCTCCCCAGAGGGAATGAACTCTGCAAGCATGAAGCTGAGAGAAGTAGAGTGTGAAATAATCAGCTGATGAAGGGAGCTCGAAAAAACTGACTCAAGAAAATGTTTGTGTCTAAACTGAGCTCCAGCATTTTCTGTTTCATCCTCCACTTCAAGATGTCACTGGGCTCCTCTCCATTATATTTACCCTGTAACTTAATTCTCTCATTTGATGCCTCTGTAGGAAAAATCCTCAAAGAGCTGCGATACCCAGCTTGCTGTGCCGCCGCTCTCTACAGACGGCTCCAAATCTCAAAGATCGAAGCTCGTGTTTGAAGACAGGTAAGAGGAAGCCTCTCCACTGAGCCTAACATCTCAGCAGGGTTTGTAGAAAGATCTCATGGGGAGGGGCTGCATTCGTTTGATGCATAAACCAGAAGTTTGAGCGGGTCAGAAATGTAGCTGTGCACAGGGAAACTTGGCTTACGTTTCCAACTGGAAAAGCATTATAGGCAACTTGTACTTCCAGCTGTTTTCATGATGTTTAAAACATTTTAACACTTCAATCCACCGTTGTGGCAGAAGAGTTTAGAAAAGTGTAAAAAGATATTAAAGCATTTCTTAAAAGATTTGCCAGTTCTCGATATGTCATTTGTTTAACATAAAAATAACTGTTGTTTTAGGGTTCATTCAGCTGATCACTATTTGCAAGAGGCCAAGAAACTCAAACACAATGCAGATGCACTGGTAAGACTAAGTGCCACGGGGCTCTTTACATTTATAAACTACGATGTCAGTTGCTGCATGAAAAGAAATTATGAAATGAACTATTTCGTTTGTGAGTTTGAGTTCTGTTTCAAGTTGTGTATGTTCTAAATGAATCTGCTTAAAAATTGCACCGATATAAATTCCAGCATGAAATCACATTAAAATGCTTTTGTTACTGTTAATTGCCGGTCAGGATATCATGTATTTATCTGGGAATAACAGAAACCTTACCTGGCTTGGTTGTGTTTCGTTCTGTTATTTATTTTTTTTAGATATATTATTGTGATTCCCTAAAAGTAAAATAATGTCTTCTATATTTATATAGAAGACATTATTATTGGCTGTTTTTATCTGCAGAAGTTTGATGTTATGTGCGTAGTCCAATTGTTTCAGGAAAAAACTTGCTAAAAACCATGCAATGATTTCATTTTCCTGTTCTTCTCTGACAGTTGGACCGTTTTGAGAAGGCGGTGTACTACCTGGATGCTGTAGTGTCTTTCATTGAATGTGGTAACGCTCTGGAGAAGAGCGCCCAAGAGGCCAAATCTCCATTCCCGATGTATGCTGAAACAGTGGAACTTATCAAGTAAGGCCACACGCTGAAAATCGTCATCCTTTAGATGTAAATTCAGCGACTAACACGAAGGGTGAACATTTGTAGTTTGTTTAATGTTTCTATTCATTCTTTCATTCTGAAAGTTTGCATTACGTTTGCCTGGAAACTGAGCACTGTTCTGTCTCATGCGTTTAGATACACGATGAAGTTAAAAAGCTACATGGCTCCGGATGCTACTTCAGCTGACAAAAGGCTAGCTGTGCTTTGGTAAGAACTCTGAAGTAAAGGAACAGATGTGCAGTATTAGAAGAGAAGGAGTTATATTTGGTTTATAACACATTTTTCATTCTTTTGTCATCCCAGTTTACGGTGCCAATCTCTCCTCTACCTGCGGTTATTTAAACTACGTAAAGACAGTGCGTTGAAATACTCCAAAACACTCACTGAACATTTAAAGGTATTTTTACATTAGAAAAAGTACAATTTAAGTTATATTGGAATTTTAATCAATGATGTTTGGAAGTGTGTAAACTGAGCATAGAAATGTTTCATTTGTTTTTGACAGAATTCTCTTAGCAACACCCAGGCTCCCTCTCCTGGAATGGGAAAGTAAGTCATCATCACTGTTGCTCTCTGGAGAATTAAAGCATTTATATAGTCACTAAATGGTACAATTATGTAATAAATGTACTCTACTCCCAAAATAACGATTTAATGTCTCATACTAATCAAAAAAGAAGGTTATTAAGAGTGTTGATTTCCCTTAATTTAGCATGAGCTGACTTCCATGGATTGTGAGTTACCAACTGTTTCATTACATTATCTGCTTCTTGTGTGTCCAAATGCAGCAAGGCAGCAGGTATGCCCTCTCCGGTGTCTCCTAAACTGTCGCCGGGCACAGCCGGTGGCTACTCTTCAGTCAGCAGCAGTAGCAGCGCCAGCTCCTCTGTGACCATCCCTCAGCGCATCCACCAGATGGCTGCCAGCTACGTCCAAGTCACCTCCAACTTCCTGTATGCCACAGAGGTCTGGGATCAGGCTGAACAGTTATCTAAGGAGCAGAAAGGTACATTTTAATACTTGAACACATGGATGTATCATTGCACCGTCACTAGTTGGTAAAGCAATGAGTTGTTTTTTAATGTTTAACCTTAATATCAGAAAACAGAGCAGGTGTCTTGTGCGATGTCTTGAGATTTACCCAAACTCTTTGTTTTTCTTTTCTGTTTGAATCTTGCATAGACTTTTTCTCCGAACTGGATAAAGTGATGGGACCTCTGATTTTCAACACCAGCAGCATGACAGAACTGGTGCGCTACACCCGCCAAGGTCTCCACTGGCTGCGCCTGGATGCAAAGCTTATTCCGTGAGCGAGGATTCGCTCCTTACATGCTGCTCCCTTCCACCCGCCATCACACACGCCACGTGCTCAAACAAACATGTACACTGTCACAGACATAGAAGTATGCACTATAAGCACACGCACTCATGGTCCAGCTTTGGTTTTCCATTTAAATACACACTTAACGAACTTCTTAGACAGATTTACAACACTGTGTTCATTTCCGACACCAGCTTGCCAAAAATGCTGAACGATTTAGAGCGCCACCTACAGTGTCAAGTGGGGAGAAGCATCGGAACTGCAGCAAAGGAACAAAACAAGCTCATCGCCACACTTCATGTCCCGGCAAATTGTTTAAAAGGGGTTTGGGTTGTTGGCTACTTTGGCTTTTAACTTTTAATTTGACTTTCTTTCACCAAAGTACCTCCCGTAACACCAAAGGTGCTTTAAAATGAAGGTTTCTCTTTATCATTTTTGTGCCTTGAATGTGAGCTGCAGGAAAACAAACAGCCACCCAACATATCCAAATAATTTTATTTAATTTATTTCTCTCTTCTTTTGTCCAATTTTGTACATTTTTAATCAGATCCTGTTTAAAGCAGAGATGGTCGGTTACCCAGTGTTGATATTTGTCAAATTTGAAGGTTAACGAATGCTAATAGGGGTTTAGGGAGGATAAGAAGGGCTGACGTGCACACGTTATGACCAACCATCGCTTATTAATAAATGTTTTTTTTTTTTTAATTGGCCAGTTTAAGTGTAGACCTATTTCCCATAATCATGAATTTGAAAATGAAATTATCACAATTACATGGTCTTTGTGGGTCTCCTTGACTGGTCTCCTTTATAAAATGGAATATATTCTGGAGATCAGGTTTGTTTGAAGCTCCAGAATAGAAGCTTCTTCCTGTGAAACATTTCATAATCACAGCCACCTTTTGTTCATTGAGAAATTTCCTTGAGGATAAGTCACTCCCAGGCAGTGTTATTAATTTTCTTGAACCCTTTTGTTTGCTCAGTGTCTATTTTTCTAAGGAACAGCAGGGAGTGTTTTAAGTATTGAATTTGTCTCCGCATATACAATGCAGTTATTCTCACAAACGAGCCTGACTAACTTCCAATTTGGCACAAAACAAACACGTTTGAGACAAAAAGGGTTTTCAGTGCAGATTAGCAGTGTTGAATTTATAGTACAAAGAGTTTTAAATCTATAATTGTATATTTCAATAACGGCCAATATAGATTTTATTTATATACTTAGCAGTTTTTAAATGAAAACTTGTGAAACAGGGTTAAACAAGGGATATAAGATGCAAAGTATTTCTATATGTAATTGCTTTTAATTTAATTTTTAAAATCCTACTTGTATTTATGGCAGGTAGATCAGCTAGTTGCTATGGTACATCAGGCAGAGGAAAATGTGACATCGTCTTTACTGATCTCAACATTTCTGATTATTATTATTATCATTATTATTATTATGGCAAAATATAAAGGGGACGGGTTATATTTGTTTCTTTTAAACTACAGGCAATGTTGCAATGTCAGCCACGCGGCAATCAATGAAGGGAGGGTGGAGCTTAATGCCAGCATTATCCCAGAGATCCCACACAGGCGGCTGGGTGAGTTGTGCAGAGCTGCTCCTCTGCTGTCTGAGAGGGAAAAGGACATCTCAAAATTCAAAGATTAGTTTTCTCTTTAAGCTAAGGTGGAAGTGAAAAAGCTCAAATGCCCCCCCCGCCCCCCCCGCCCCCAATTTCTTCCAGTCGCATCCTTTTAAAACATGAAATACTAAAAAACACATAGAAAATACTAAAACCTGGGCCAGGTAGTTTTCACAGTCTCAGTGTTTGGTTACCAGGGACTGATTCATTTATTCTACTCTCTACAATGCAGTTCTGCTCACACCTCCATTGTCCACATCCTTTCATTTTAAGTGATGATTGACTATTTGGCCCAGGTTTAAGCTTCTTTTTTGTATGCATGTCTTTGTTTCACTGGCTCCCTGGCCTTTGTTGTAGGAGGGGATACTGTTATTTCCTCTTGCACTTGGAAAAAGACAGAGGACATATATTATTTTAATCTATGCAGGATTTTTACAGGAAAGATCTGTTTCTTTAGGAACAAAACAAGGCTTTTTTTCCTCCACTTTTTTCCCCACCTCAGTGAGAAACCTGCTCAACTAATGTCTGATGCCTTTAGCTTTTGCAATTTTGTGTACTGGTTTAGTATACATATAAATATACCTGTATATAATTCTGTTTTTCTAACTAAACAAATGGCTTGAGCCATTTTGTACTTAAAGCTGGAGGCCACTTTTCTCATAGGAATATGCTCTGTGAGTTTTGCCAGCCTAGTCTTCATACACTGGTACACTTTGAGAGTACAGGATGGCGCCTTGTGTTCCCAACACTATCTCGCAGTCAAACGTATAAATCTTGCATTAGGTTAATTGAAAACGCTCACATTTATTTATTTTTGCTCTTTGCTTATTCCCATGTTGCCAGTACAGTTTTATAAAATAGATGATGTAAATGTCTTGCAGTTGTTCATAATGAGATTTCATTGGAAGTCATTAATCAATATTAATTCTAATTTGAAAAAAATCCAGGGTAAGATGATTTTTTTTCATTCATTAAAAAGTTTTTAACATTTGCATGTTTCTATTTAAATACAAATGTATAAAATGTAAATATAGGATTTCTTTAAGGGTGGATTTCTACTACAGTTTTTATTGAAATTTAAAAATCCTGTAAATACATTTGTGAGATACTGCACATTTTTTTTCCTTCTCTGTGGACTTTTGTGTTCTTCCAAGCTGTTACAGATGAGAATTTCAATCTCTGGATTTATTTTCCAGTCCTTTTCTGACTGTGCTTGTACTCTCCTGTTTTTGTTTTTTCGGACATCAGCGCCGCCACATAATCATTAACTTGTCTCGATCCAAGTGCGACTATTTTGTCTTCTCTGTATTCGATATGGAGGCGTGTGTACTTCTCATGAAATGTATATTGTTGCTCTGGCAGGATGGATGGAGTGTACAGTCTTATGTAAAACCACATCTGTTTTCGTCCTCATGAGAGATGTATTTACTATTAGTCGCTTTTGAACAATTGGTCCAACGTGTCTTTTGAAACAGAGGTATTTCTCTACAGGTTCAAACAGTTGTAGCAGTTTATACGGTATGTTGTATAACACCTTTTGCTGAGCCGTCTCTGAGGTGAGACGAGCAGCATACACTATGTACAATAGTCTAACTTGGACTAGTTTTCAGAGAACTGATGATAGAGAATACTATATATGATGGATGCAATATGATTAAAGGTACTCATTGAGTTTGATCTTCAAACTTAGTTTATGTAATTTAAAAGCATTCTTGTGAAGTGAGTATTAATTGTGACTAATGAGTCTGTCCTAAATATTCTTTGTATTTTGCCGTATTGAGAATAAAATATATATGATGTTTAATGGTGCGTTTGTTGTCCACCCCATAATACTGTTCTATTTTAACATTAAATATAATATCCGCTCATTGTTGCATCTAATTCTGCGAAAATGACCCACAAAAAGAGATGGAAAACGTCGACATAATAGAAAATGGACATTGATAAGGTGGTCTAATCCTTCAGCAATGTGCATGAAACAAAAGTATTTAAAATAGTTTGTATAGCTTTGAATTACAGAGCCGCTTAGAAATGATTAGCTCTTTTCAATCCACAGTGCCTGCCCTAAGAATATTACCTCTTTGTTTGCAGGACACGATGCCTCCATATTGTACTACTTAATTACTAACACGTTAGCACTTTTTTCATAAAAAAAAAGTTGAATATAGAAGTAAAAATGTAACTTCATTCCTATTTTTCCCATCGACACATCAATACAATGAAAAATATTTTTGTCCCTCTTCCGCTATTAGAAAAGACTGACCAATGGGAAGTCGTAATTTTCAAAACTCCACCTCCCGTCATATCTGATTGGCTGGCGTTGCTTCTCCGCCACCGTCCATCCATCTTCCTCACCGGGTGAGCAAGGTGAGCGAAGCACGGTCGACAGAAAAAGGAAAGCTCATTACCGGAAGACACCAGCCAGACCAGCCAAAGACAAAAAGTGAAATTTTAAGACTTGTTACCTTGAGCGTAGCGCTTATTCTTTTACGAAGAAAAAAAAAGAAGAGAGAAAACACGGAATACGAGAATGACGACGTGACCGCTGGGATTCAACAGGTAGGTGAAGGGAGGCAGGTGCACGTCCAGTATCGCTGTTCAGTTTCGGTTGAACGTTCTTGTGTTGTTCAGTAAAACATTAGCTGTTTCCATTGAATAGCCACATGGTACCTGTTTTCCAGGAGTTGTGCATGTTTCCCGAGCCACTTTTTTCCTTTCAAAATGTATCAGTCGCTCAATATTTTGTCGCCAGTGAGATAAACGTCATAAAAGCTTCATTTGCTGGGACCAGCAGCAGGAAGCTTTTGGAGGAAATAATCCTGTGGACTAACCGAGAGCAAGCATTGCTATATTATTATTATTATTATTATTATTATTATTATTATTATTATTATTATTATTATTATTTTATGCCGTATTCTATATTTAGTAGACTTACACACAGTGCAAGCTTGTCTTTGTCCCGAGTTAAGTTCACACTCAATTTCCACATCGTCTTATGCAACATACTTTAATAATGTGTTCGTTTGGTAGCATTATGTGAACATAATATTGCCACCCCCTGCCTGTAATTGATAGCTCTCCCTGAATTATACACAGGTTTTCCTTCCCACCTAATGGCTGGAGTATGTTTTATTTAAAGTGGGAACAAAAGCTGCTACATCTGTGGTGGAGTTGCCTTTGGGGTAACCAGACACTGGTGTTTTGTGTGCTGCTGAAACCCAAGCACTGGTGCCGTGCGTTGATCGGGTGGTGGGAGCACTGGGATCACACTGGCCCCTCTGTGTGCTGCTGCCCAAGACCCCGAACCAACTGGTTCCTCGGCTGGTCGCAGACCTGCAGACAATATGAACTTGAGATGAAGTGAATGTGCACATTTGGGAAACAAAATAGCATCACCACAGGCAGTGGAGAACCCGTCAAAGTCCATTTCTTCAATGCTGCACGGACGGAAGCGTGTGCCTGACCACTAAAATATAAACTGGCTGACACTGTGATTGTTTGTGTTATAGCTTGAGAAGTGGTGTGTGTGTGTGTTTGTGTGTGTGTCTGTGTGTGTGTGTGTGTGTTTGCACTCAGATTAAAGAAGAAAGGAAGCTGGGAACAAAAGATGGAAGCAAATACAAAGGGGAGGCTGTAAAATATGAGTAGGATCCATTCACACAAACCTGCCCGGGTACTGGAACCCGATTCCGTTGCTGTCGATCTGTGCATACGCAGCAGAATATTTATGATCCACCTAACGTGCACGAAGATGGAGGGTTGCACAGGATAGAGGCGGTGCGCTGTCAGTTGACCTTGAGCTGCTGGGAATGTTTGTAATGGTGGAAATGTACCCTTGGTGTTTACATTCTTTCCGTGACCTTTTTTTTTTTTTTTTTTTAATTACACAACCAGCCTCGGCGAGGATGATCTCCTCGGTCTGATGATGTGGGTGAGCTAGATGAGGTTATCCAGAGGCTGTGCAGCCATTGAGATTACGGTGATACTGATTCGACAAGAGAAAGTCAAGCAAATTAAGCAACCTTATTTTCTGTTTATATGGAGCCTCACATGAATATCAGTCTTGTTTTGATCCCACTTCTCCACATTCTTGGTGCTCTCAATCCAATTTTTTAAATGTAGTTAATCTTTCTATTGACTGGTTAGTTGAGATTAGATAGTTGGTCATTCTTGTTATTGTCACAAGAACAAAACATCAAGGAAACAGCTAATGTGAGTCAGTCGGTGCGGTTGCTGGCGATTTCGGCGCAGTTTTTAATTATTAAATGACTCACACTGCCCTGACCGGTTACCGAGTATGACTCTATTTTTAGGACAGGTCTTGTGGTGAAGTGAGAAAATAGTTTAATATTACCATTAGCAATAACAATGATGGGTGTGAATCATTTAATTGCCTAAACAGACTTCAAAACATGGAGGTGCCGCCTTAAACTAAATGTCTGAACGTCCATCTGGCGCCTCTTTATTGTGGGTTCAACAGTGTTACAGAGATACTGAAGATAAACAAACGGAGTTTAAATATAAGAACGCTGATAACGTTTGCTAGAAATCATTAAAATCATTTTAACCTTTGCATGGTCATGCTCGGTTTTGATGATTGATTGTCCTTGATTGATAAGATGAGCGCATTATTCAGGTATTCACAAACGCTGACATGACATCACTGGAGTGCTGCTGTAATCAGGAAAGTCTGTTTAAACGCTGATAAGATGATCAGAACAGTGTGATCCTCTTTAAATAAGAGGCTTAATGAGGAAGATTTATATTCACATTGCAACTACCCTCCAGGGTTAATAAATAAATAAATAAACAAATAATTAATAATCACATGGAAGAATGGAAGTCGCACCAATTGTAAATGGAAACTGCTGATATTTGATAAGAGCGCAAACAGGATGGACTGGTTTACCTTGTCAGCTTCTTTATGTAACACAAGTTATGACATTTTTATTTAAGCAGGACATTTTCAGGAGTGCCTAATGTAGCCCTGAACGTATTTTTAATCCTATGTCTTTTTCAATCTCGTGCTTTATGTTTACAACCCAATTACAGCATGACTAAACAATATTTAAAAAAAAAAAGTTTTTTTTTTACAGACACCATTAGTCATTGTACTGTGGAGGGAATATTCAGCTTTTGTTTTAGATATTTTGATATTACCGTACATTATTAACAGCTGACTGACATCCGGATGCTCAAGTTTAAGTTAACAGAATAACAGATTCTGAAATTAATAGTGCTTTGACTATATTAATTATCTCACAGTAATACCTGATGCACAGGTCTGAAACTGTAAAACTAACAAACCCGTAAAAAGACGACAAAGGAACTAAAGGTAGAGGAACACAAGGGAAACTGCAGACAGCGAATGCCCCAGAGCTGGAGGGAAAAACATGAACTGGTTCAGGAAACACTGGGAGGTTGAGCTGATGACACAAGAAGCAGCAGGAGGAAGAAATGGCTACTAGGGTTATTAAGGAGGAAGAGGTGAAGAGGAGGAGGAGGAGGAGGAGGAGTTCTGGAATCAGAGAATGGAGTTGGCACAAGGGGTCAGAGGTCAGGAACAAGTGCTGAAAGAGGAACTGGTGCGTGGTTTTCCATCTGAAACCCTGCATTGCCTAACCTGAAACATGACTATAAAGTCAGAATAAAAATGTTGTTTGGTAGTTAGTGACTTGCAGAGAACCTGTGATTGCACCATAGTTTCCACAATAAAAACCAGAGTAAATACAACATTTCAGGTCAATGAAAGTCTGCTGGGTATGTACAAACGACTGTTTGCTGAAGAGGTTGCCTAAATGTTGTTGTTGTTTTTTTAAACACACTTTTATCCCTTTCTAATATGAATTCAGAGCTTGTTTAATCTCCTTTATCAGCCAAAAAGGAGAAATTAAAGTTGAAACTATTTTTTACAACAACTTCTTCCATGAATGTTCCTTTCCCATAATTTTCCCAGCACCTGCCTGGAATCTGTGGGCTCTAAGTTACACCCCCCC